>CM060956.1:47897693-48246322 GCA_030765055.1 Mantis religiosa | reverse complement strand
GAAAGAAAGAAAGAAAGAAAGAAAGAAAGAAGAGAAAGAAAGAAACTAAAACAAAAATCAGTATAATGAGAATATAGTTAGCAAATGTTCCACTGGAGGCAGCTTAGACGATGGAACAATTAGCACTATGAAGGTGAGGTGATCAAATTCAAATAATTGAACTTCTGCATTATTTAAAACAAGTAAGTATTGTGAAACTAATGTTTTACGAAAACCAAGTCCAGGGCAGCGCTGGGTATTTCTGCTGGTTAAGGTATAAAAACAGATTTGCATACAGATTGTACGCACCCTAACTACACGACAAAAAAAAGCATACAAATGTAATGTTAAAGTCAATATAGAGATTTGATCCATAAGGCAAGGGAAAACATTCGTGGAAGAATTCAGAACTGCATAAGTGTCATGGAGAAGGAGCGAAACATTGAGTGGCGGAGGATATTTATCTAAATGGGAAACAATATTTTGGAAAGCCAGATTTTGCGTATTTAAACTGTAGGTGCTCGCAAGACTTAAGTTCTTGCACATAGCTGCTATACAGCTAACATTATCAAACACTTCTGTAGCTATTCCACTTACTTTGAGTAAAAACAGTATTATACTGCACCCTAAAATTCGATACCGCAACTATGCCAGAGATCCACTGAACAAAAAATGAATTAGAATAAAGGGCTGGACGTGTGTCTATCCATCCGTACACTTGTCTATCTTTCTGTAAACATCTTAACTCACAAACATTAAAGCTTAAGAACATTTGAGGTGAGATTTTCGAAACTACATCTGCTCTTGAAAACATTTGCCTAATTTTTTATTTTATGAAAACCTCGCTTAAGATTATTATTAAAATGGTACATTCTATTATATTTTCCTGGTTAATAAATAGCTTGAATTTTCTGAAAACAGTTCGTGACGTTCAATTCATTGTAAATGAAGTTTGTATAATTGTATCTAAGCAACTAACCATAAAGAGATAGACTACGACGAGTCATCGGTAACTGTATGAGATGACTCCGTGTTAACGCGTGAGGTTCGTATTTCAGTTTCAGGTTCGATCCCTGTGGACAGCCCACATTGAACTTGCATTTTTCGTGGTTTTTCTTCATCGTATGGGAATACTGGAGTGATTTATCATAATTTTCCTTGAAATCCATTTCTTTCGCATCTTCCAGGTGTGTTTCTAGATTTCGTGGCGTATGGCTGTGCTGGACAGGTGGCGGGTATGCTTACTCAAAAGAAACTGTACTCCAGGTGGACATTAGAGCACTACTCAGTTGACGAGTCCTTCTTTCATCATCTCCAGAGAGTTCCAGCAGCGAGACGAGACTTTCTACCAGGAAGTGCTAGAGACCTCTGCGCGTCCGTGCCTCCTGTGGCTTCCTCACTTCATTCCTTACATCCGAGGAGTGGTAGCCACAGTGTGTTTTCCATCCACGAGGTTTCTCCATTCGTCTATATCTACCCCTCTAGTACATTGGTAACAGCACACTATGACTTAGTACACGAGGCCCGCCTCGGTAGCGTGTCTGCCTCACGTTCAAGAGGTCCCGAGTTCGTATCTCGGTCAGGGGGAGTTACCTGGATAAGTTTTTTCCGGCTTTTCCCTTATCTTGAAAGACGAATGTCGGGTAGCTCTAAGCTCCATGGACCCCTGACTCATCTGAGCACAATTTCACCCATTTCATTCATCGTCCGATATGACTTAACGTTGGAGGACATAAATTACAACAACAAAAATTGGTACACGAGAACAATTGTTTATTTCCTTTAGCCAGCGTTGTTTTGCATCCTCTTAAGTGTAAATGTGAATGTGTGTGTGTGTGTGTGTGTGTGTGTGTGTGTGTGTGTGTGTGTGTGTGTGTGTGTGTGTGTGTGTGTGTGTGTGTGTGTGTGTGTGTGTCAATTTAACGTTTAGAAAGAAAATAAAATGTAAATAAACCCAAAGATGTATAATAACAAAAGTGAACGTCGTTGCGATGAGCAATTGTTTCAAAGGTAAAGCCCCGATATAAATATTGCATGTTAAAATCTATATATAAGTGGATATCATGCATGCACTGGTCTGTGTACTTACTTTCAAATTACTGATAAAAAAACATAGACATAACGTGAAAAGAAAAATCATTTATATTAACGATTACAAGTTTTTGGTTTTTAGGTAATAAAGTTTACTAAAGCAACGAGGACTTATTTGTCTTCTTAGCTATTACCAATTCTCAGTGATATGATTCACTGCATATGCATTGGTGTCGACCTAAATTTTCTATGCCATAAAATATAATATTTTTTATCAAATGTATCTTCATTTCTTACATGTTCTGCATTTTAACTTAGTTTTCAATGCTAAATATACAGATGGAGAGTATTGTGGTTATTAATGTGCAAGAAAATGACAGTTCAAAGATATATTTCTCCCCTCTGTTGTCAGTTTGTAATCTCTTTTACCATAAATTATTTATTTTTAACATCGAGATTAGTTATCTGATAAGTTTTTATTGAGGGGCTGAAAAAGGAAGCTGGCCGTTTAGGCAGAGTGTGGAGGTGTTTTGAAGCGACCGTTCGTGAAATTGAGGTTTTACACTTTACAATGTCCGTGACACCAGCCTTCTCCCAGGCTCTTATCAGTGGTTGGAATGGGAATTTTATGCAGACGTGATTGGCTGCTTTGAATCTGCTCCCCATTCTATTCTCCCCCAACCGGGAGAGGAAATTACTCGCGGTTCTTTTATCAGGCTCTGCTTTATCCCTAGGTGTTATCACACTACTTCTCTTCTGTGCTTCTTTCCTTGTGAACAGACGTTACTTACTGCAATACCGCCGCTGCAAAATATTTAACTTTTTTCTTTTACTTTTATTATCTGTGATTACGATGAACCCTATGATTAACTATAACATGAGTTAACACGACGTAATGTGAAATACTATCACATTGTATTGAATAGAGCTGTTGACTTAACGTGACCTAATTTAAAAGTTTACCAATGTCGAAGTCTTCCGTCAAGTTTCCTGAAGTTTTATGTCATATGATCATCTGAATCCATCAGTTAGAAGCAGTATCGTGGGTTAAAAAAATAGTGCCAGTCATTCCCCTTACGTTAAATGCAACCTCATTAGACATTTAGGGGTCTTGGTCTCTGGAGCACAGCATTCCACGTAGGCACAGTAGGCCTTTGTGTTTCCAACTTGGTCCCTGAGGAAGGCATAAAGAAGAGATCCGAAGGGAAACTAGATCCGTTCGACCATACAAGCAAGTTTGGGGTCCTTAACGATTCTAAAATGTCTCCAATCCTGTCACTAACAATCCTGCAACCTGGGGGTCTCGAAACGAAACGAAATGGTTGGATGGCCAGCAAAGCGCCAGGGAGAAATCTTTACACAAATATACTGGGCAACAAAAAAATAATTTTTGAATGTTTCGAGCACTTCATGAGGCAATTCCTATTAATTTTGGGTTGAGAAAAACAAATATGACAATGGAAAAAATTTATTAGCTCTAGTTACTGTGATATACACAAGGTGGAAGTTAAACATATTAACGGATTAAGAGAAAATGATACATTTTAATTACATACATGCTAACAACAATGAAAGTCCATTTGATTTTTTAACTGATAATTACATGCTAAGAGTTTTAAATTGCTGGAAAAATACTTCGCAGATAGTCGCGTCTGAAGAGCATAATGTGGTGGCCTATTGACTTCGTTGTCTTTTAGCTTGCCTCTTGTGATGGAGTTCCTCAGAATCCCTATGCAAATACCAACAGTAATCCGCAAGCATTACTTCATTCCAACGGCCCAGATATCTTTGTTCCATAACAGAAATGTCCTGTTAACTTCAGATGTATATTAGTTTCCATTGGTTGGCAACTTTTCGATTTAAGTGAATACTTAAGAAGTCATTAAACGTTTCAAACTTAGATTCCGGTGCCATTCTTAGTTTTATTCCACAGTCATGCATGCCTTGAGATAGGTCTCTACTGAAGAGTGAAGCAAACGCAGACGGCTACAAATTTGAGCAACATCGTGAGGCAGAGCAATACTGCTTCAAAGTTTCGCTTATTTTTTATTTATTATTTACTTATTTACCTATTTATTTATTTATCATCCGTCCGTCCCTCCCTCTCTCTGTCCGTCCACCTTTCTATTTTTTATTTACTTATTTATTCATTTATTGTGTTTTCAACAATCAAAAGTTTGTAAAGAGTTCCTTACCGGTTTCCTTTATTAATATCACCCTGGCGAGTCAACATTTTTTTTTCTTTTTCAAAATTTTCAATTTCTGCATGGTGTGTAGCTTATAATCAATCACCATAATAAACGTCCTTCAAGATTTCCAAAAATCCTTATCACTGCATAAGATTGTAATACAGCAACAAATGTTTCAAAAACTTACAAGACTTGGAAATGTTGCCTGTTGGCAAATATAATAATGGAAAGTGCTCTTTGACATCGGTTTTTAACACAAGAGAAACAGAATAATAATTTCTACCAGTATATCCCTTGCAGAATTTTGTCATTCGTCATTCTTTGTAGTTTTCTAAGAGATGTCTTGCCTAGTCTCTGTGTAAATACGTTTTCCTGCAGTTAATGGTAACACTCGCTCGCACACATACAAATCTTTATTGAAAGGACGTTCAAGGCACAGAGTTTAATATCCGGGCTCATTTACATAAACAAACACAGCAGCTAACATACAGAGCTGACAATGTGAAGTTAATCCGACTTAAGTTATTATATGAGTGAACCCTATTATATAGTACCTGTCGAAAAGGCACATCGCTGTGAGCCCTTTCGCCAATATGTTCACCAGCTGGGGTTTAACTCCCTGACATTTCGCGTATTTTTAACAAACAAGCATTATGTGACTGCTCGCCTTCCATACCATTCTTATGAACTCAGGCTACATCTTACAGAAATTCTAACAAAGCTAAAACCGGTTTAAATGTCTACAGTCGTGAGGCTTTTGTTCCGGGTGGTATTCATGTGAAGACTAACCTGTGTGGGCAGGTTTTGGGATAAATTACAAAACGGTGCATTTTTTGAATACACACTATTGTATAAATGTTTATAACATGAATAATCCCATCCGGAGTGCTTTAAAAGATGACGTGCACTAAATTTGTCACCTGTCTGAACATATAATAAAACTGTAACTGAACATTTTCTGGTAGTTTTCTATAGGTAGTATAAATACAGTTTAAACTTTTATAATGGGCTTCCTCGAAACGGAAATTCCTACTTTTTAAATGTTTGTATTTTTGTGTTTCTCTTTCCCTCTATGTGTGCATGTGTGTATGGGTGTGTTTTATCTTCTCACTTCAACGACTTAATATGAAACTTATATATTTTGTGTATAAATACCACTAAAAGAATAGAATTCATAACCTCAAATTTCTCCACAAGGATGTTTTTGAAGTGACACTAAATCATAAAAATAGTCTATAAAACAAATTTATTGAAGTCTATAAATATAAAAAAATGAAAACATCTATTACTTAAACAAAAGTAATGTCATTCACAGAAAAAGAACCAATTAAACCAAAAAATATTATTAATAATTTAGTCTCTTCTGAAAAATACTTTGCAATGCTCCTGCACAATAGAGAACCATAGGTTCAACTGCCGCTTTATAAATTAACTTCAATAAACAAGAGTTTAGGCCCCATGTTGGTCTTGTTAAAGCAGTCAGTGCGGTAAGAAGTTTACTAGCCTTCCTGGCTACATAATCAAGATGATTTCGGAAGTCAGATGTATGTCTAAAATAACTCCTAGATACTTCAAATTATCCACTAATTTAATCTCTCTATTGTTCATGTAGAGAGATAATTCTTCTAAATTTCTTTTCTTAGTGGCTAGCATAGCCAATGTCTTGTTGACATTAAACTTTGATTTATTAGTTACACCCCAGGAATGAATTATATGGAGGGCTTTATTGGCTGTCGTCTGTAACTTCTGAAAGGTAGTAGACTTAATAAGTAATAGAGCATCATCAGCATAAGCGTATAACTAGCAATTTTCTGGTAATCGTTGTGTTATTAAATCATCATAGTATAGTAGAACCCAAAAAACTGGGCTACAAATTGAACCTTGTGGACATCCACGAGTCATTTGTTTGATAACAGTTATATTATAAGGGGCGTCCAGAAAGTAAGTTCTGTTTCAATTTATCTCCGCTGCAGCGCTGCGATCGCAGTTCCGCACATGCACGGTAGACGCTCTGTATCCAGGAGAAGAAACGTGCGCCATTGTGAGATCGCTGTCAGCCACGTACGCTTTGTTGCGCTTGTTTACAATGTCGGCGTTGATTGAAAATCCCGCCGCTTGTGAAATCAGATCTGTGATTCGTTTTCTGAATGCTAGGAAAGTGAAACCAATTGAAATTTATCGGCAAATTTGCGATGTTTACGGACAAAATGCGATGAGTGGTACAATGGTGAGAAGATGGGTTCTACAGTTCAATGAAGGACGTAGTGAAGTGCACGATGAAGAACGAAGTGGGCGTCCATCTTTGGTTACAGAAGAACTGGTTCACGCGATTGATAACAAGATCCAGGAAAACCGCAAGTTTACAATTAATGCTCTCGCTATGGAATTTCCCCAAATCTCACGATGACTAGTTTATGAAATTGTTACCGAAAAACCGAAATTTTGTAAACTTTGCTCACGCTGGGAGCCAAAGATTCTTACTGAGCAACTCAAAACAAAAGGGATGGGAGTACACTTTAGTTTTTGACCCGTTATGATGAAGGCGGCGAAGAATTTCTGACACAGATAGTCACAGGAGGTGAAACTTGGGTTTCTTACGACACCCCTGAAAATAAGCGTCAATCAATGGAATGGAGGCTTGCCTCATCCCCAGCAAAGGTTAAGCCGAAACAAATCTTGACACCTCGAAAAATGATGTGCACAGTGTTCTGAGACAGGAAAGGCATTTTATTCATTGATTTCTTACCGCGTGGTCAAACAATGAAAGCAGATGTTTATTGCGAGACACTTAGGAAATTGCGCCGCGCAATACAGAATAAGCGCCGAGGAATGCTGTCAAAACGTGTTGTATTTCTTCACGCCAACGCACGACCACACACTGCAAATGCGACGAAAAACATCCTACAGGGATTTGGCTGGGACGTGTTTGTCCACCACCCCGTACAGCCCTGACATAGTTCCTAGCGACTTTCATCTGTTTTTGCATCCCAAATCTTTCCTTGGCGGTCAACACTTCAACAATAAGCTGAAAGAGCTGAAAGAAAATGTTTCCAACTTGTTGAAGACACAGGCGGCAAACTTCTCTGAAGAAGGTATACAAAAACTTGTGCCTCGCTATGACAAATGCCTGCAAAATTTCGGCAGTTATGTGGAAAAGTAGTTTAAGAGTTGTAGAATTTTGTGTAATAAATAATTTTTCTGTATCTGTACCCAATTTAATGTTATTACCAAACAGAACTTACTTTCTGGACGTACCTCGTATTAATACTAAGCTGACTATTTTGGTTGTGAAAATGGTTACAATCTTATATAAATTTCTAGGACAATCTTTCACTTTTAATTGGTATCGTGTCTTTGGCCACCAGGCATGGTCAAACGCACCAGATATGTCTAATGAGATAAGCAGACTTATTTGTTTCTCCCTGTGAACTTGTTGGATCCAATCAACTACGTTGCAGATCGCTGATTCTGTAGAGTTTTATATTCATAAATTTGTAACTATACCTTTGGGTAAAATAGGAATAAAAATTGGATAATAAATAAATAATAAATAAATAATACTCATAAAGAACAAGTAAGCCATTTAACTACCTAGGAAGTGATATTAGATAGATAATATGGCTTAGGCAATAAGATATACAAATACCAGAGAATGTGGACAACAACCACTAGAACGCTTAGAAACAAGGTAAGCATAAAAAGAAACATAATGAAACATAAGACCTGAAGCTTTCCTGGCAACGAATATCGACGTTTCTAATCGTCTTTTCACCTGGCTTGCTTCCCGAGAAGAACTTGAACAATCATAATGAAGTTTTATCAAAGTATGGCTGCACTGCGTGCATACTGGGAAGTAAGGCCTGGAGATTAAGTAAACAATAAAAAGTAAACTACAGGATTCACAAATGAAATACTTAAGAAATATACGAGTGTCGGCTGGTAAGTCCCGGGCCTCATAATAAAAAAAAAAATTTTTTCAACATAATTTCCAGAAATATATGACATTTGTCATATCGACGTTCTAATTTAATTAAACCATCTTGGTGGTGCGATTTATCGTGATCCTCAAAATAGCTCTTTCCCTCATTAATGACCTCGTTGCTGTGAAAACTTTGTCCTCCAAGAAATGTTTTGAGGTCCGGGAGCAAATGGTAGTTAGTCACTAGGTGCTAGATCTGGTGAATAGGCTGGATGTTCAAGCAATTCCAACTTTAATTCGCACATTTTTCCCATTGCAATGGCTGAACGATGGGCCGGAGCATTGTCGTGAAGAAACCATTTTCTTTTGTTTTTCTTTTTTCACCTCATCACTCAAACTTGTAGTAAGCTTGCATACTAGTCATTTAAGATATTTTTACCATTTTCCAAGTAACCAATAAAAATAATTCCCTGTGCATCCCAGGAAACACTTGCCATAGCCTTGTTAGCTGACAAAATTTACTTGGCAGCTTTTTGGATTTGGTTCACCTGGCGCAATCTACTGTTTTGACTGTGATTTACTTTCTGGAGCGTAGTGATGTATCCAAGTTTCAATCATGGTGATAAGCTGTCTCAAAAAATTGTTGTGATTTTTACGGTAGAGCTCCAAATTGTTAGAAACAGGTTTTCTTTGTAACTTTTGATCAGGTGTAAACAAAAGCGGCATTCATCTAGCACAGACCTTGTGAAAGACCAAAACATTGCTTAAAATATTACCTGCACGTTCTTTTGATATGTTTACAGCTCTGCTATACCAAAACTTTAATCGTTGCAAGAACAACGTGTAATCGATGTTCCATTCATGCCGTCATCAGGCGTCAACATTGCCTGACAATTTGCCACGCGCACAGCCTTGTGATCATCCGTCAGCATTCGTGGCACCCACCTGGAAGACCGAGACACTTTTCGTATTTTCAGATCTTAATGCAGGATCGTGTGCATAGATCCCACGGAAATGCCAATTTTTGATCCTCCAAAACAAACGTTCTCCAGTCAGTGGACTATGTCGTCAGACCGGCAGGTGTGACGCCGTGACTATCTTGGTTTGTTGTCACACGATGTTCTAGCTTCATTGAACTCTCGCACCTAGGAACGCACATTAGACACATCCATGGTACCATCACCACATACGTCACTCAACGGGCGATAAATTTCAATAGGTGCCACACCACGAAAATGGAGGAAACGCTGTTCTTGCAATGAAACGTCGCCTAACTCTCATCGCTGCCAATAGACTTCTATGCACTGTACAGTGCTGCCACCTCTGTCACGTATTCATAAAGAGTTCACGTGTATTTAAAAGAAACAGAAGTTTCAATCTGGTCCCAGTTCTGAAAAAACGCACCTCGTACACCTGGCAATCGTTTTCTTGGCCTCATAACAGAAACATTTTGCGTTTTTTTGAAAAGCTGTTTAGAAACTAAAGGAAATAGGCTTGGTTCGTCAGTACAGCCAAATATGACACAATAATATACAAGTGGCACATGATGTCCGCGCAATTCGTCGCGCATCTGCAGTACATGCTTGCTCGCATCTCCAGCACTTTCAATTTGCATGCAACTGTCGCCTGTGGGGGGGGGGGGGGGACTGCGATGTGTCACTCTGACAGCGCTCTGACACATTTTTATATTAGCCTGGAGAATATTAAGCGTGGAGGGGAGACATCAAACGACCTTCCCCTTTTTTATTATTAATTTTATTGTGACTCTTAAGCGCGGTCTCAAGAAGGGGAGTTCTTTTTTAATTTAGTTAATTTTGGATATATTGCTACTCAAGGAGAGGGAAAAAAGCAGTTGGTAGCATAATGACTATCATATTAAACAGTTCATTTATCATTTCCATACAAAATAATAAGACTGGGAATGTGCATATGGTTTCCATGTGCGTTCTTTGCCCTGGAACATTCCTTCATACTCTTATGATCTCTGTGTGATTTAAGTCCTTAGTGGCACAAGGGAAAAATTTAATCCTACAACTTTCTCTCTCTTGAAATTTACATAGACCCGCTGCATATTATAGTATTTACATAAATCTATCATCCTATACATATATTTTTACCTCGATATAATTTCTACTTAGGCAAGTAGTAGTACTTAGTTACATATAACTGTACTAAAATTAAAATCTTCTCAAGGGCAATGAAATATTTATACAGAATCACTAACTTGGAAGTTGGCAATATAATTAAAGAATGTTTCCATATTCAAAAAAGAAGTAACTGGGGTGGGTCTTGGGCACATAAAATGTATGACTTGTTGAAGCAGATAGGTATGGGTCATTCTTGGATAAATGCAGAGTATGGGTATAGCTGCTTCTGGAAAGAAGTTAAGCTAAGATTAGAAGATATTGACAGGCAAGACATTTTTGCCAATACAAGTGACAAAAGCTCACTGAGATTATATAGAGAACTAAAAACAACCTGGGGGAGGGAAGGATATATAGATATATGTAGTAAGTTAGGGCGAGAAGGTTTTGCTTGGGCGAGAACAGGAGTGAGAAACTTGAAAGGTATAGGTCAAGAGAGGGAGGTAGATAAATGTCCATTGTGTGGAGAAGAGAATGCAGATTTCCGTTGTATATTAAATTGTAGTCAAACAAATATATGGAGAGAGCAGGCTTGGCTACGTAAATGGGACAGTTTGGGGGCTGAAGTAGTAATTAGAAAAGTGTTGTCAGTAAAAGGAGAAAAGAACAGGAGAAATATAGGGAATTATTTGGGGAAAGTTAAAGAGAGATGGCTAAGAACAATTAAGAGAAAAATGTAGAGTGGGATAGGTGAAATGGCAAAAAGTGTAAAAAGGAGCAGAGGACCTCCAATACACAAAAACCTAGGTTTAGGTGTATGGGGACTGAATTACTATTCAATGATGGGCAACATGATAACATGATGGAATTTTCAGGATTTAGGAATATATGGCATATTTCAGTATGGACTTTATAATTGTAATCTTGAGTTTGTATTTCCATTTGTTGATGTAAAAGGAAATAAATTACTATTGCTACATATAACTGAGCCGATGGCTAGCGCGGTTTCGTCTGTGGCCCGTATTCGGGAGGTCTGGGTTCGATTCCGTATCCGAGCTACTGACCCAAGAGTTTTTTCCAGGGTTTACCAGGGTCGCCAGGCGAAAGCCGGGTAGGTTAATTACAAATGGTCCTTCTCAAAATAGTCTCCCCTGAATGCGATACACTTGTCCCAGCGTTTCTGCCAGTCTTCAAAGACATGCTGGAAACCATTTTTGAGAGATCCTTCAAAATCGCCTCCGCAGCCTTCACCACTGCTTCTGATGATGGATAATGCCTCCCACGAAGACGTTTCTTCAAGTTAGGGAATAGAAAAAGGCAGATGGGGCTAAATCCGGACTATAGACAGGTTGATTTTTGCATGATATTTAGCAACAACATTGACAATATGTGGCCGCGCATTATCGTGGTACAGCATCAGCCTGCTTCATGGAAATGTGGTCTTTTGCGCCTGATATGGACTTGCAATGTTTTCAGGACATCCCTGTAGTATTGTCCAGTTACTGATGTGTGTGCAGGTACAACATGCTGATAAACCATTCCATGAGTATCAAAGAATGAGATGACCATAACTTTCCCAGCAGAAGCAATCACTTTCGCTTTTTGGAGGGTTGGTGATGAAGGAGATTTCCACACTGAGCTTTGCTGTTTGCTCTCAGGATCAAAATGATGTAGTCAAGTTTCATCACCAGTGATTACGTTTGAAAGAAACTCCGGATCTTCCTCTAACATCAACTTTAACTACATGTTACCTCCATTACAGCGGTAGGCGATACTGTCTGAACTTGCCTGGTTCTCACATGCGGGAACCAGGAGTATCAGCAATGAAGCTACTACGGCGTGTTTGTTTCACATTAAGCTAACAGAATATAATATTATTGAATTTTAGTACGAAAATTTTTGACCTTAAAATAATTATGATCATTCTTTATTGAACAGCCCTCGTACAACCCCCGGTTCCTGTATATCCATTATCCTTTCACATTATCTCTCATCTGGTGGTTTCTTTTAGGGTAGAAGTGTCGGAGGGAGGGGGGAGGTCTCTCGGCACTGCATGGCAGGATGAAATGCTCTGAGTGAACCACTTCCGGTTGCCGGTCTCCGAACCGACTACTTGGACTGCTTCCGAGCCACAGTAAGAGATATGTCCGTTGTCCTGTCCTACCGAGGAAGGTTTCCATCTAAGTAAAATGTAGCGATCCTACCTTCTGAACTGTTGTGGCTCCTTGAGACGGCCGCCCTCTGTCTCCTCTCACCCCTTCCTTTCTTCCGGGAATGCCCCACTTGGGGGCATAGGTACAAGAGATCAAAACTGGTCGCAGTGCCGAATCTTCTCCAGAGGTCCCGAGTTCGAATCTCGGTCAGGGTGAGTTACCTGGATAAGGTTTTCCGAGGTTTTCCCTTAACCTGAAAGATGAATGTCGGGTAACTCTAAGCTCTATGAACCCTGGGCTTATTTGAGCATCATTTCACCCATTCCATTCATCGTCCGATATGACTTAACGTTGGAGGACGTAAATTAAAAAAAGAATCCCTTCCACAGTAATTCTAATCCTAGTAACATGTAACATTCGGAAACATCATTCAGACAAGTCATAGTAACATGCTCTTGCTATGGGAGGAAAACAAAACAAGGACTGCAATCTTTTAAGCATGTCTGTCCGATGTCATATTCGGATAAATGCTACGATAAAAGTTATCTGAAAATTATATATTTTAAGGACATCTAATTTTTTCAGAAACAAGTCTATATACTGAGATTCTCTAATTACAAACAAAATTCATAAAATTTTAAGAGAAATGTGAGGTTGTTCATATAAACTTTAATCTTGGAAAATACCTTAACATATCTATGGATTACGTAGAAAATGAAGCCAGCTACAGTATACAAATATAAATATTTGTAACAAAATCTTCACTTATCTTTAAACATTATGTTAATTCTTTTTTCTAATTGAGATCTATTTCACAAAAAATTGTTTGCATCGTCAGTTCATCAATAAACTTCGTAATCAAGGATTCCGGCTACCATGTTATCATGGTTTTTTTTTATTACCAAAATCTGGAAACGAAACAAACCTAAAAACAGAATCAACTGATGGTATTTCAAAATCCATTACGCGATGTTTATTTTTTAAAATAAATATATTTTCCTAAACAATTAAATGTATCGAACCATTTAATTGTTTTAATAATTTAACTTCAGTATTTATTTCATATTTAAATGACAAAAAATGATCTGCTACGGCAGATCATTTAAGTTTGTTTAAACTTAATGTTACGAAAATATTCTTTCCTTATGGTATCCAGATTACATTTCGTCTTTCCAGTATAAACCTGATCAACAATTAAATTGATAAATACCAGATTTTTTATTATTAGGAATTATATCTTTTTTAGAAAAATGTAGTAAATTTTTAATACTATATTTATTTTTAGGAACTAAAGTTATACCAACTTCTTTAAAAAAATGAAAATTTAGGTATTCAATGCAAAGCTACCTTTATCTACTACAGATGGTAAAGAAACAGATTTTCCTTTCGGGAAAGCAATTATCTTCTTACTATCCCTTGTTGGTTACATTATTACTCGTGCTTGTAAAGTTATTTCAAATGTTACACTTCGTGTAATTCTCAACTATCCTATAAAGCAAGTGCATATTCACGTTGTGGGACTCGCAGAGCCCTTCTTAGAATTAATACCTATGAGGAGACCCCTTAGGACTAACGGAGAAATGTAAATATGCAAATTATACCCAAGTAATTCAATATATGTGTGTGTGTGTGTGTGTGTGTGTGTGTGTGTGTGTGTGTGTGTGTGTGTGTGTGTGTGTGTGTGTGTGTGTGTGTGTGTGTGTGTGTGTGTGTGTGTGTACAGAGTGTTAATGAACTGCACCAAAATACTTTCAGCGATTGTAAACCTGACTAATATAAGCAACTTCAGATGGGCAATGCGGCTAAACATAAAGCAGTTAAAGTGTGTTAAACCTAATTGGCATCAGAAGCTGGTAAGTTGGTATTTAAACAAGGTGAGTGAAATTATTGGATTAGTGTCTTTAAAACTGCTTTCCGAGTATAGGAGTATCGATGTTCGATATTGGCGTTCTCAAGATGTAATGCCACAAACATTTCTCAACTTGCAGACTAAACACCTGCCAGTGCGACATTGAAAAGCGATGAATTGCCTGATGTAGCCTACTATAGTAGTGTTTCTGAAATTGTACTGGTGGCCCAATCCGTAACACCGGAAATTGGTGTTGTAGAGATCATTGGTTCGTTTCCAGTCATGTAATTAATTTTGTTCTTCGTATTTTTAATACGTAAATTCTAATAGGACATAAAGAGTTGCATTTACTTTTTTAGCAAGTTCGTTCATCCTTTAAGCCACCTTCCATTTAGACGTACAGCATGTGAAAGTATTAAGTAAAATTCAATCTTTGTGAGAAAGAATTGTAATTAATTGCATTGACAAGGTGAAATTACTCTGTAAAGTGCATACATTTATACAAGAATTAAAAGCTTAGATATAATAGGTATTTAAGAAACCACTAAATAAAAAACGACAAGAACGTGAAGCAGATTCGAACTCGTTTAAATTTCACTTGAAAGCTACTGTCATAACCATTGCGCTAGAGGGGGTGCTCCGACATGTCTCTTCATTTTCGTGTGCTGTGCACTCAAGTGGTGTTATCATTAGCAGTGGTGTACTGGCACTTTAGAGACTTACAGCCGTAACTTACACATTTGAACCAACGGAAATAAGTCTCCTATCTCAAATTGCTTGTTTAAGATATCTTCACTTGCTCTGAAAATAGTTCATGAACATCCTGTATATATTTAAAAAGCTTTGAAACTCGCATATCTGTATTTACTTTCAAATATCTCTAAGTACATTGATATTGTTAAAACACAACTCGCATAAGACCCACACAATAAATTCAGTCCAATTTAATCATTACAACGATTTCTACTGAAATATATATTTGTTCATTTTTGTTGAAATGGTATGCTCCTAGATGGCTATTCAACGTTATGATTAGGGCCCTATTTTGATGAAGAGTCATATTTTTTCTGAGTAGTCACAGACGATGCTTATTGGAAATTAAGTGCATTCTGGAACAAATACGTTAGATATATGATTTATACAGGTCATCAAAATGCATTTTTCCCACATTTTTATAATAAAGCCATTTTTTAACATTTATATGCATTTTCTTTCTTTTTTACGAATTTATTGGGTATTTTCATCTGTAGCCCACATTCGGGAGGCCCGAGTTCGATTCTCGTGGCCGACCTGACCCTGACCCATTGGCCTTATACATATATAAATAACATGCAACTGCATGTATATACCACTGTGACAATTTTCAAATAGTGAGAGAAGTGGTGAACAGCTCTGATAGGGTAGACTCTAAAGGCAATTGACAGCGCACAGATTCTGTTTTCTAATATTATTATGAAAGAAATTGTTAATTTTGTTAGGTCAGGTCATTTTTTTTTTTTTTTTTTTTTTTTTTTTTTTTACATTTTATGTACTCTTTCAAATTTTATTTTCAGAGAACTTCCGGGCCCTAGTCATGATAATGATTTTAGAGCTAAATCTGTGAAGAAGATACTGATTGCCCAAGACAAGAAGGCAAGCTGGAGGAATGAGCAACGTAATCACTTTTGCTGCCTCCTCGGGGTGTTTGCTCGCCTTCCGAGTATGAAAAGGATGGAAGACACGTTTAAAATACACAAGTGTTGCCACATAGCTCATCTATACATAATACCTATCGTTGCAACAAACATTAGATCTGGCAGCATGGGTGACTCATATGCACTCATACGTGCTGCTCGAACGGTTACCATGGATTTATCTTTGGTGGCAGAAAGCTCTCAGATAATGCACTGATTATTCTTGTAAGAGTGAGAGGGGAATTGCTGCGCTTCTTAGATCTGTGATAAGCACCAATGAACGCATCACTTTAGCCATCGGAGTTCGCAGGAATCACAAATGACAGATAGATGTTCACTCCACGTGGAGTAATCAGTGCGATATCTCAGAGGTATGTATTACCAAAGATAACTCCATGGTAACCATTCGAGCAGCACGACAATAAACAGAACCGCTACCGGAGTAGATAAACAGTTCAAGCTCCTCTGCCCTTCATACCTCTCTAGCCTTCTTGTTGTGGGCATACAGTATCAACAACTTCGCTATCAAGACTCTGGGATGGAGGTATAGTTGGTGAATTGCTAGGTGTCCTTTCTTACAGGAGGTAAGTTGTGGAAATTTTTGGTTACGATTTATGTTTTTCTCAGTTACTTATTTATTTAAGTTTTAATTTATTTTTCTTTAAGTTAATTTATTTATTTTATTTTCCTGGAGCCCCACCTAGGAAGAAATGTGAAAACTCTACTATAAACTCTTCAGGGATAACTCAAAATTTAAGATTATAAGATTAATTCTGGATGTATTAATCTAAATATTGAAAACTCAACTGAATTCCAAGCATTTATTGCCTAATCACATAACAAACAACTGATGTATTAAATTTACCTGACTACTCAGCTACCTACAATTCAGTCTGGTGGCTCGTTATCTAGACGCTACCCTTTACGGGTTAAGATTGGTTGTTAAGCGTGCCCAAGTGTGACAGCTCCGTGTCCAGTACATGCCTTACTGACATGTAAAAGAACTGCTAGACGAAATTCCGGCACACCGGCGGTGCGGATATGATCCTGGTAATTGACAGTGTCGTTATCAAACAATATTTTACTCATCTACAAAGAATTCTTATATAAATTTATTCTTCTATCTACTTTCTGTTTAATCTAGATAAACTAACCTTCATGCCACATTTCACACTTGGATAACAATAAACATGTTTTAAAAATTGAATCAGTTAAATATACTTATTTATCGCTATACTATTAGGAGCACTGCCTCAGTTTTTAGGGTTCTTTTCCTAAATGAGGTATCAATTATTTATAGCCCAAAATGTAATAAACTCTACAACAATGACTATTCATATCCCCCTTCTCAACTTATACATATATGTGATGGTTTTGAAAGCCCATGCCTTTTGCGTAGCTACGAGAAAAACGAATAGTGACATCACTTTAAAAAGTATAATTATATGAAACTTAAAACCAAATATAAACAATATCTTGAAAACAGTGAACAATAAAATAATTTTTAACCAAATTGAGTCCGTTAACGACGTCTATATTTATTGTGTAGTAAGATTTTGTCATTCATTCACGATTTAGCAGGTGTACCTATTAAAATAATTCAGAATAAAGAAAACTTACTGACTATTCCCAGAAAATTTAAGATATATGCCTCAAAAATTGCATTTCTGAGAAATATTGATACATAATTTTTAAGTGGCACACAATATGTTCTTACGTATTAAAAATCTGTGTGTTGCGTCGTACGTTAGGGGGAACTATAAATGTTGAATCCCACGCTCATAAAACGCAATTTCTTTTGAAATTGTTAACTCTTCAGTTTGTAAACACATTTATTTTATTGCTGAGAATAGCTCAATTATTTCTGGCTGAACAATTTTGTATATTGTCGATAAGAGAGAAAGGGAATTCTAGTAAAACTCCAAATATATTTCTGCCATTGTGCTATTATCCGTGCAATTAATTTTAGTGCAAGGCAGCACGTAGCACATTCTGCACAAAAGATGGGCCAGAGAGCAGCGCTCCAGTTGCAATTTTTTGTTCATTGCAAAGTAACCGGAAATAATTAGAGTCGCGGACGGACAATGTCGATGCTCTTTTGTCAACAACGGAAGTGAAACGAAGGGCCTGGGAGGTACGCTTTTCTTTTGTCACAACCCGCCGCTGCCATTCTCCATATGGGCAACCCAAGAGGGCGATTTATGGGTAGGCGGTAACTTGTTATGAAAGGCCTCAAGTTCGGAGGTGAGAGTTATGCAGTGGTGCCAACTTCAAACGACTCCATATGATTTCAAGAGGTTGTAATACCTCATTCAACTGGGGACCGGAAGGGACTGGTATTTCCCATTAAACAGTCGAGTTCATAATGGCGAAGCAATTTAACATAGCGCACATATTATCTCGTCTTTGAAAATGTTGTACATGCCCACTAGGTGGATGCTTGATACATCACATGCAGTTAAATAGTCCACAGAATCTTTATTTGCGCAATTTCCTAATGCACTCAATTACCTTCTTTGAGATTCTCTACAATGAAATATTTCTGTACTGCTGTACTTCCAGATCTATGTCAAAATATCACCATTTTTTTAACTTTATCTGCCAAATGGCAAGCTGAAAAAAAAAAAATTATATTTTACCTCCCATGCACGGCTTGGTAGCGTGGTAGTAGCATGTCTGCCTCACGTTCAACAGGTCCCGAGTTCAAATCTCGGTCAGGGTGAGTTACCTGGATAAGTCTTTTTCCGGGGTTTTCCCTTATCCTGAAAGACGAATGTCGGGTAACTCTAAGCTCCTTGGTCCCCGGACTCATTTGAGCATCATTTCATCCATTCCATTCAACGTCCGTTATGACTTAACGTTGGAGGACGTAAATTACAACAACAAAAATCACCTCCCAAACAATTATTATCGAGAGATTTCATTATAAATGCATGTTTTAAGGTCTCTGAATATGAAAACGTAAAAAGGGGGGCATTTTATAAAAATATTCCTGTGTCTCCATCACTCTGAGTGTGTGATTTTTAGATAAAAATTATTCAAAATATTTAATAACGATACTAGCATAATTAATAAAATGTATATCTTGAACTTTCCGCAATTAACATGTAAAATCCTCTTCATTTTTAGACACTGTGTAATTTTGTATAACTGGAAAACTATAAGGTATACGCAGAAGCTTACAAAACAAAAGCTTATATCTTTTTAAAAACACCTAATTTATTCGGACTAAACCTCTTGGCATTCATTAACCATTTCCAAAATATTAGTTTTTTGGATTTATATTTTTCAATGTTTTATGAAGTAAGTTAGAGTTCTTTCGTCACCAATGAGCAAAGAGAATGGAATTTCAAAGCTAGGATATAATGACCCACTTGTTAAAAGTTCTGACTATCCCTGCATTTTCTTGTATATTCCTTGGTATAAAGAAATGTATACCGAACTTACTTCTGTACAATTTTATCTTAAAGTAAATAGAAAAATAAGTTTATGTAAATATCGTCTGTACAACAGTTATAAATATAAATGATAGTGGGTATATAAAATATATGTATTTATGCGTTTATGTAAACAAGGCTGATTAGTCGTATTTGCGTACATAAACACATTAATATAATATAAGAGCAATAGCTGAAAAAGGAATTGCCATTTGATAGTCTTACAGTGTCCTTACAGTATTTCTTAAATCAATGCCATAATATTTATCAGAACCATTATGTAAATTTGTTATAGGCAGAGAAGGACTTATGGATGTTGTAGTACTTATCTTTATACTTCGTGTTGTAAGGAATAGTCAGATATTAGTATTTATAATAAAATAAAGCAACGATGTAAAGTGGGTAATGGTGTAACCATGGCAACGGATCATGGTGAGTTGTTGAATATTTTAAAAAGATTTTGTTCTTCTGTTTCTGAAAGTATGAGGGGTAAGACGTATAGTTGTCTATCCGAGTGTATAACAGAAATAATTTTGTGTATGCACCAAAGATGTATAAGTAGCGTGTGTGGAATCTACCGCTGGTTGTAAAGAGACTACATTAATAATATTTGTGATTGTTTCAAAGAATTTAAAATTGTTTATGGGAAATTAAAATTCCATCTTTGAACGAAAAAAAGTATTATTCATTCTTTAAATATAGTAATATTATCTTTATCAGCTCCGTTACCGAAACTTCTAGAAATTTCTAGAAAAGAGAAACTTCTAGATTTATTCAAGATCGTCATCAAAGGTGAGAAATTAATCTGCATCCACCATCATGGCATCATAATCCATCCCAACGAAATCCGCTTCAATGTTCACATCCATTTTTTCTTTCCTTTTATTTTTAGGACCATAAAACCAGCGAGTACTTTCTGCTTCAAAATGAGTACACATTATGAGGAGCTAAAATGCGTTTCATGCGACCTTGAACACGTTATGAGGAACAAATGGTACAATATTTCATCTTTCTACCATTAATGATTACTTAGTAAGATTGACGTAATAATAAATTTAAATTGATTCCATTCCAGTTCCTTCTTGGTCGCAAAATTCTAAATCCTTCTGTGCCGCTTTTCTTTTTTATTTCTTGTTATTTGAATTGGCAATGGAAACGTTAACACTTTAACTCAAGGAGCAAACTTAGCTTATATCATTCTTCATTACTTACTGTTATATCGAATTCAAAGTATACTTGAAACCTCTATTAGTCAACATGAGTTACTATAAATTTAGTATAAATATTCTAGATTGACTTTATAAGTACTTCAGCTCCTGCATTTTTATGATAAACAGTTAATAGTTTGTTACAATAACAATACTTTTTTATTTTTTCAATTGATAAGATTATTTATAATCTCTCTGAAGTGATATTTAGATTTCTATGGAATTAATTGTGCTTCAGCTTCCTTCAGTACACCTTATACTTCAGACGAATTATTATTCCCTTTATTCATTTTATCATTTTATAAGTAAACAAACAAAAAAACACGCCTGACACTAAGAAAATGCTCTGTGTCCAGACGAAAGGATGTGACTTTTTATGCTAAAGATAAATTAAATGGAATTTAATTTTTTTAATTTTGGAATTTATTATGAAGATATACATTATTTCATAAAACACAGAAAATAATTTGTGTTAAGGCATTCAAACTTAGCACGTTCGCTGTCGTATCTACTCGTACCACAATTTAAGGTAATATACTTGTTAGGATAAATAAACAACCAGTAACCCTTTAAACGTGACTTTCAAACATGACAACATATAGGTATTATCCTTTGAGATATTACATACTAGTCTGTAAGTGCAATTTTCATCTTCTAGTGAACCATAAGACATTGTTAAGGCAGGAACTCTGAACGAAAGGTATTGCTCTTCAAATCACGTCAGGACGTTCTCCCTGACAGTGATTTTTTTATTTTTTCAGGTTTTTCTCAGGTTCTGGAATGTTTCCTTTTTATTATTTTCTTTTGCAACTGTCATGGTTCACTAGTGGCTTGTAGTAAAAGTGAGCGTTAAGCGACTATAGCTCTGCATTAGACTGTAACAAGGGTTACTTTAAGGACTGTGCATTTTTAATTTAAAGATTGTTTCATCACAATTTTGTTGCTTTTTCATTTTCTTGAAGTCTGTTTCTTGGACCTAGTAGGCATAGTGATTTAATTTTTCTTCTTCTTCTTCTTCTTCTTCTTCTTCTTCTTCTTCTTCTTCTTCTTCTTCTTGACTCCATGGTTTGGGCATATCGCCCGTTCCGGCCTCATAGATCTCTCCAGCGTTTCCTGGGTCGTCCTCTGTCTCTTCTTCCTTTTGGATTATAGTTTAATACTGCATTTGGATATCTTCCATCCTCCATTCTTAATATGTGCTCATGCCATTGTTGCCTTCGTTCTGATATTTTGTCATGGATTGGTTCGATTTCTAATTCCTTTCTAATATCCTCATTTCTTATTTTGTCCAATATTGTACAACCTTTAAGACTTCTTAAAAATTTCATTTCTGCAGACTGTATTTTGTGCAACAGGAATGGTGGTTCAGCGTTGGACCGGTAATCCAACCTTGTAAAAATTCTACTACTCAAAAGCTTCATAGATTTCAGACGTGATTTAATTTTAAAAGTAAAATATTATGAGTCACACACTGATTAGCAAAAAATTAGCACATAAGGTTAATAACTTTATATTAAAGTAGTAAATCGTCAGTGCAACTTCATCACTGCCTTTTTTTGAGAATAAATAATAGTAACATTTAGAACTTATAGGTAACATTTGCAGGATATTTGCATACCTAAAATGTCTTTAATCGCTGCACCGAAGAGGTACATTATGTATCTCAAGTTAGTGTTACATAAAACAAACTCGCACTATCAAGCACGCGTCTTTTTGAGCATTTCTCTAACTTGCTCCGAATGCAGCGCGCCTCGGTAGTGTAGATTGTAGTGTGTCTGCCTCACGTTCAAGAGGTCCCGAGTTCGAATCTGTTAGGGTGAGTTACCTGGATAAGGTTTTTCCGGGGTTTTCCCTTATCCTGAAAGACGAATGTCAGGTAACTATAAGCTCCATGGACGGAGTCATTTGAGCATCATTTCACCCATTTCATCCATCGTCCGATATGACAGCGTTGGAGGACGTAAATTACAACAACAACAACAACAACAAAAAAAACCTCCGAAGGTGATTAAAGACATAGAACACAAACCACGCTATATAAACTTCATATTTAAAAGATGAACGCATGAATTTTTAACTTAAGGTGCAATATTGTGCAATTAAGTGGATAGGGTAGTTTAAGGTCTAACCCGATGGACATTATTAGCTTCAGAAAGTGTTGCACTCTTGTCTGCGTAAAGAATCACAGTGGAACACTTGGGTAGCTTGTACATATTGGTTTCCTGTATTGCTACTATTTGGCTGTTTTAGTAGCAAATTCAAAGTCTGAAAATATCAAGGCGAGAGGCTGTAATCAAAATAAAGCATAGTGATGTAAAAAAAGTATGTTGAATTTGCTAGGAGTCATTTGTTAAATGTGAGAAAGATTAGAATAAGCAGAGTTTGCTTCCCTGAGACATTATCCAAATGAGGCTAGAAGTGGAAGCCCTAGGCTACAGCTATGACTTTGAGCATACTCATTTAGGAGCCGATGTACAATTAGTTTATAGCAATAGCTGCTTTAAATTATACTTAAAGCAGTTTTATTCTTTCATATGGCGTATGTTGATTAAAAGTGATTTACCTACAGTAGCATTACAGGCTCATGCTTGTACATTTTACATCAAATACTTTATTACCTACATATGCCCAGAGTTAAAGATCGCAAATCACAGAGATGCTCTTGGAAAAAGCAGGATTTGAATGCTTTACAACTTGACGGCTGCTGTCATGTGCAAACCTGTCTCAAAATACCCAGCGGCGTATTATAAGTAGGGAGCGAATTTATAGGCACTAAAAATGTGTGAAATAGGTAGGCAAAAAGGCACTAAAATGGGCGAAATAGGCACTTAAATAGGCACTAAAAATTTGCTAAGTAAACACTTATAAATACACAATTTTAATAAAATGGCTTCTAAAATGCACTATAACAAAATGACAATCATCGCAACACATGCTGCAACAAATTCGCTGCGGTTCCCTAGGGGAAATAGCCTACATTTATTCCAAATTCCATAAATGATTCCACAGCAAGTTAAAATAACAGATATTGTCGTATAATTAAAATACATATAAATCCATTTCACTAAGTAAGAACTATGTGCAGAAAGGTGTGGAGTAATTATGTCAAAAAACAAAAACATGGGATTGCGGGGGCGTTGCTTAGGGATGAAAATTGAAATATCTGAAGCTTTTTTTAGATTTGTTTCAAATGTATACCATTCATTTTTGTGATCGATTAAGAATGGAGTAATACCAAGTTTCGGCTTTCTAGTTACAACAGTTTCTAAGGAATTAACAGATTATTCCTGAATTACAGGCGATTTTCAAAATGTCCCACATATTGCAATTTTAAAAATTAATGCTTGGGGTATTAGCTCTTGCACCCATTTCAAACTATTAATGACCTGTACCTATGTGAAATATTTGTATTCGCCATATCAACGAAGGGGAAAAAAATAATCATACCTATTTAACGATGTTTATTTTCCTAAGCGTTTTCAGTAATAAGTAAGCATTATAATTCTTTTCAACACAAATAGCAAAAACACAACAAATGTAAATGGGTATACTTAATATGCAGTTGCACTTAGAGGCATGTTTAGAATTTCATACAGATTAATAGAAAACTGCATCCTGTGCAACATTTTGAAGTTAGGAAAATATAGAAAATATGGAATCTGAGAAATCTGGGGTTAAATTTACGTAATAGCAGCTACGATACAGGTGTAGGGTTATTTAAACAGTCATGTGACTTTTCAGTAGTGCCGCTAGAAAAAAAATAAAAGAAACTTTATATTATGAAGTATGTCTATATTAACTTTAAGACAAAAAACTAAACTTGGTATTGTAAGTTTTGGGCGAATTTGCACAAATGTGTCTCCTTAATAAACCCCCTTTTGTATATCCAATGCGCAGCATTAAGAAATTTCTCTTCCCCGAAAACTTCACGTTGAAAGTAACAAATGCAAAAGCTGTTAAAAGCAGAAGAAATTGACTAAAAAGGCAGTTTTAGGCACTAATAAGCAGAATAGGCACAAACATATGAAATAGGCATTTATAGGCACTATAAAACTAAGAAATTAGGCTAATAATTGTAGGAAACGTGTTTATAACTTAAAAGCCTACGTTTCTGAACAAAGGAATAAAATAGGCAAATAGGGCAAAATCCGCCCCCTACTTATAACACAGTAAAAAATTCGGTGAAAGGACGTGATTCTCACCCAATCATGACACTACACTGACGGAGCTCTTACTAAAACTTGATACAATTACTTATGGGGTGAACTTAATCGAACTGAGGGAACTGGGTTATGTATATGCTCAAAAGAGGATTCCTAATAACTTATAAGAGATAAGTGAATTGCAGGGTACAACTGGGTTTACAGATTCTTGAGCCGCCGCCATCATCTTAGTATTAGAAAAGCAGGGGTCTTTCTCATCAAGAGTTAGAGATCTTATAAGAGAAGAAATCAATTTATTTTACGACAGGCTGTAAAAACTCATGCATGAATTTGAAGATCAAAATTAATTAAACCAAACTGTTGTAGAATCATCTACAAGTAGTATCACTTCAACCTTTATAGAATTATTTCCCCTGCCTAAAGTGAAACATGTTAGAACTCACAAGGTGAGTCAAGGTTGCGAAGAAATCATGTCACCTGAGTACATAAAGTCGTGAGAAGAAAAAGAACAAGGATGCATCAAACAGAAGTAACAAAAAGGAAAATAAAAGGCACGGAACCAAATCCAGGATATGGTTTGCAGCAGCACCAGAATAAGGTAGTCAATGTCTCTTCAAATACATGCCTTAGCTAAAAAAAGGATTTTTCCTTAAACCCATGAGTTAAAATTGCAACATTTCATAAGAAAAGTGTCCAAAATAGTGAAAAGGGACACAGAATACCCAATAACAATTAATGATTTTTCTAAACGCATATGTGATATATCTTAAATTGTCTTTCGTATTTTATCATAAACATACCTGCTTGCATTTTGTGTAAGTTACGAAAAAGTATTCTTTAATAAAATTAATGTTAGAGGAAATTGCTTAAGATGTCCATCGGATCCTAAACTACCCTATAAGGAAACTGAAAGATTGTAAAACTTACATATCCGCCAACTTTGCTGAGTGTCATTTGTTGTATTTCGAAGTAGTAGCATACTCAATATAAATGCGGTGATTGTATTTTTGCAATGTGAGGAAGAAGCCTCCGAAATTCAGACAGAAACTGTTCATGGGTATCCAAAACAATCTTTTCGACGGTGGTAAGAAAATTGTAATACTTATGTGAAGAAAGATTAGTACAACCTTTGCGAAATTGTGCTCTTAGTAACACTTGGTAGTGTTGACTAAGCCAGTGAATAATTAGAGGTAAGATGAGTGCTTGCGCCGAAAGGGTTATTTTCAAAAGCTCAATAGGTTTCGTACAAATAATCGTAACATTTTTGGTCTGTAAGAAATACTGTGGTAATAAACCTTTCTGTGTAGTCCTTTCACAAAATTCAGTAATAAGCGAGACATTTTGATGTTTTAATTTCCTCCCCCATCATGTCTGTGTTTGTAAAAGTGGATTAAAACGTTTTACAACTTGCAAAAGTTTGTCGATAGAGTTAGATTCCATGGCCAAAACACTCTGAAGTGATATGTGTGATATGCAGTACAATATTACATCACAAACTCTAGTATTCACAAGGAAGGGACACTCATATCAACGTGTAAAGCTCAGACGAAAGTACAGGTCTTCTCGTAGAATCTTTGTATGCACTTGAACTCGGTTCATACAACTAGAAATGTTATAATACGAATATTTCTTTGGAAAAAGAATGCATTTCCCTGGATATTGATGTCTCCTAAACAAAACATAGAACCCATTCTGTCACGTGGTAAATTCAAATTTCGTCGCATAGATGTTTCGCGTCCACACCGAGTTCCTATTGATGAAGAATCCGTTGCTTCATTGTGAATCCAGTACATAACACCCTGTAGGTGCATTCTTACTCCCTCCATATAGCACCATTCCGAAGTAAAGAAGAGAAAATTTGATGATTTTTATTTTATTTTATTTGTAAACGTATTGCTTTGGCTTAACATATCTTTGTGAAGTCACATTTTAATTTATAAGCATCATATATATTATAAATGAACGGAAGTTTGTTAATCTCACAAAAACTTGAGAACGGCTGAATCAATTTGCCTAATTTTGGTTTCGAAATATTTGTATATGTCCAAGGAAGGTTTAAAAGGCGAGAAAATAAACCTGAAGTGATTATGGACCGGGTTATTAACTAAATATAAAAGTATTCACGCAAACTTTTACAGAACACATACACCTTTTATTTTTGACAAAAAAAAAAAGCATTACAAAGTAGAAAGATATTCCACTCCTTGCCATCTTCAAAGCTACTTCACTTACATCTTTTTGGGGGAAAATTAATATTTAGCAGCTTTATGCACATAGAAATTTAAGGTGCACGGCTGGTCGTTATTGTTGGCTTTGAAATTCTGTTTTCTCTGCACGAATTGGATATGAAAGAGCAACTTTCTTTTGAACAAAGTATAAGTATTAAAAAATCTAAGTAAATATTGAGGAATATATCCGAAATAGTTCACTCCACATACAAAAAAGTGTGCTACAAACTTGTGTTTTAATGAGCTCTGCGTTTTTGTGCAGTAAGATTATTTCCATCTCTTACGGTTTACTAGTTTTGCAAAACTCATTCAGAGTGAGGAGGAGTCTAAAGGTCATTCCCAGGAAATTCAAACAATACATTTTATTTGTCATGAAATTATTTTGAAAATAACGTATTTTAATAAAAATCCTTTGAACCATTTTTAGGAAATCAAAATCTTCAAAAAAAAAAAAATGTTACAGATAAAGTGTAGCTTAGATGGCGGGGGAAGGGTTTGTCTTTCAAAATCTTTGTCTTACAGCCTTGGAAG
This sequence comes from Mantis religiosa, assembly GCA_030765055.1. Lineage (NCBI taxonomy): Eukaryota > Metazoa > Arthropoda > Insecta > Mantodea > Mantidae > Mantis > Mantis religiosa. The sequence goes on along the minus strand of CM060956.1, from coordinate 48,218,878 downwards.
ATGCTGAACTTAAACATCAAGTTTGGTGTTTCAACAAGTTTTGAGTACTGTTCACAGAGACTCGCGTGGGTGGGTACCCGCCTTTGTAGTGTGGGGGTAGCGTGTGTCCCTCACATTCCAGAGGTCCCGAGTTGTCTGGATAAGGTCTTTTTAGGGTTCTTCTTTATCCTTAAAGATAAGCACTCTAAGCTCTATGGATCCTGGGTTCATTTGAGCGTCATTTCAACCATTCCATTCACTGGCCGTTATGTCTTGCGTTGGAGGATGTTACATAAAAAATTAAAACAAAACAGACACACTAATCTTTGTCTAAAATAATTTTGGTTGGATTAATGGGACATCAAAATGTTTATTTACATAAATTATCGTATCGAATATTTGGGTGAAATGCAATACTCGTGCTACTTACTGTAAGTACGATGCATAGAAAGTAAACACAGGCATCGAAACAGACTAGGGAGCCTAACCCTGAAGGTAAAAAGAAAATACTTTTGAGTATTCATGGTCATCAAAACTTTTTCCAGTGTAATCGTGTTACAATACCGCGTTGTCATAGATTCCTAACGTTAGAAAGAGTAAGACGTTAAGTATAGGTGTATTGTACAATTAGGTTTATTCATATGACCGAAAACGATCTAATATTCGCTATAAAACGTAAATAATGGGCTTTTATACGTTCGATGTGATTTAATAGCAAAAGAAACCTTTTGAATTTCTTCCCAGTTATAAGCCTGTCTGTCCCTGGACCAAAGGAAAGAAATGCTAAGCTCAAGAGTCAATTCACAATAATAATATTATCTGTAAGTAGGGAGTCAGTGAATTCATTAGAATGGGGAAATGTAAAATCAGTTTCAACTGACAAATACGGGATTGAGTTTGGCAGGACACAATATACACGGATCTATGCCCTATTGCCCTTTTTCTGTCACAAGCTACCGGTTTCGGGCTTGCTGAAAGCGTTGAAAGTCGGGCAGTCATAATGGATGGAGATTGATGTCGGAGTTTCCTGCAGAAGAATGGGCCAATAAAACGCACCATTGATTCCTGACTCTGCAGCTGCTAGCAAACAAGCTGGCACTGACATCGCAACAATACTAAAAGCCCCCTTCCCAACGCACTGAGGTGAACCCCCAGGTATTAGGGATGCCAAAGTGAACCTTAAAGACCAAGAGAATGGCTGTTTTTGCTTGGATTAATATTGTTGCTTCCTCCCAAGTGGTTCTCTCTATCATTGTGGGTCCAGTCCACTTTTGAGGTAATTTCAGTTTATGTTATTTTAAACATGGACGTATCATTAGCACTGCCCTCCCCCCTTCCATTGGGTGAGAACGGGTTTCATTTTAAGTGTGTCAGATGTGATTTGTTGGATGAATATGTTACACCACAGACGGTTTCATTTAGAATACGTCCTCTGGATAATGTTAATCAACTAGCTCAGCCACATACGTTCTAAGTACTGTTGGAACGACACAACTTGTTTGATACTGCATACTCACTTTATGTAAAAGTTTAAAGTGACTAAAACTAAAGTAATTTTCTATGTGAGAGTGCTTTTGCTCATCGTTTTCAGATGTTCCAGCATCATGTTCCAACAGTGAATGGAAACTTTTGCATTGCTTTTTTAATAGGTACAGGTTCTGTAAACTTCACTCAATATATGAATGTAAATAAACTTATTTAATGAGCCAAAATGTTTCTCTGTGCATTTTATACATTGCCCTGTTATCATAAGTGTATATTTCAAAATATAGACTTCATATTTTATTTAATATCACTTTTGTGCATTAGCAAAACAAAGTAACTCATGGCCCGAGTTTGATTTGAAAGCGCAAACTATAGAACAAACAATGGAAATTAATTGTTCTTTCACAGTGGCCGTGGGTAGGCTTAAGTATGGAAAGATAGAGTAAGACTGAAAAATTAAATGCCATAGCCGGGATTTGAACCACGGATCTTCTCGTCTCCGGGAGAAACACGAGTCATTTGGAGAATTTAATGTCATGTCGGCACGTTGGCCATAGTAGCTCAAGGGTTAGAGAGGCTTGACGGCAACCAGATTAGCCTACACACGGGCAGTGTGAAAGAACAATTAATTTCCATTAATTGACCTAATAGTGGTTAACTATAAAGTCCGGGCTTAAAGTACTTACACGTTGTAAGTCGCCATTAAGGTAGTTGTCTCATGTGTTTATGACAACTCCTAAGTGATTTACCGGGAGAAACACGAGTCAGTTGGAGAATTTAATGGCATGTCGGCACGTTGGCCATAGTAGCTCAAGAGTTAGAGCGGCTGGACGGCAACCAGAAGATCCGTGCTTCAAACCCCGGCTATGGCATTGAATTTTTCAATCTTACTCTATCTTTCCATATAGAACAAACATTTCCATTATTATCTCGATTCTTAACTTCTGAATTGTTTCTGTTTGATTCATAGATTTTCGTCACCAAAATAGGTAAATGTAATTTCCGAGAGTGACTTACCAAGGCAGACTATTGCAGAAACGTGATTTAGTCCGACACCTAACTCAGCTTCATTCACAAGTCAGTTATCACCGCCTGTTAAATAACCACCTCTACTCCTTTCCCCATTATTTTGCTTGTTTTCATTAGACCTAAGAATCTATGCAATGTTGCATTTATTCAATCACTGGAGATGAAGTCAAAATCTATCAAGAACTACAGCAGAACAACTCCTTGGGGACACTATCCATTTATTCCTTACTAGCACAAAAGTTAAACGCAACAACTTTCAATAATGCAAAGCAGGAGGTTTATTTCAAAGTACAAGACATACTTCGATACCACCAAATATCGAGAGTACCTAACCTCTTGAACCTACTCATGTAATACTTCCAAAAGCGAAACGAACCAATGACTTTCAACTTTATGAATAAGGTTTGCTGTAACAAAAGAGCTCGAAAATGAAAATTGCACACTCAAAGCCTCTATAGTAGAGTGCTTAGCGCTCGATCCCGAATTCAGTTCAAGTCTGGGGTGGAATAATTTTTCTTCAGTAACAAAATTTCCATATCCTCCGCAGAGTTTGGAAGCATTATCTGAGAGTGAATCTGACTTTTTTTTTTTTTTTTAATTTGTAATTTACGTCCTCCAACGGTACCTAAGTCATATCGGACGATGACTGAAATTGGTGAAATGATGCTCAAATGAGTCCGGGGTCCATGGAACTTAGGGCTACCCGACATTCGTCTTTCAGGATAAGGGAAAACCGCCCGCCTCGGTAGTGTAGATGGCAGCGTGTCTGCCTCACGTTCAAGAGATCCCGAGTTCGGTCAGGGTGAGCTACCTGGATAAGGTTTTTCTGGGGTTTTCCCTTATCGTTAAAGATGAATGTCGGGTAGCTCTAAGCTCCATGGACCGTGGGCACATTTTAGCATCATTTCACCCATTTCTTTCACCGTCCGAGATGACAACGCTGGAGGACGTAAAATTACAAAAAAAAAAAAAAAAAAAAAAAAAAAAAAAAAAAAAAAAAAGGAAAACCCTTATTTAGGTAACTCACCCTAACCTAGCTTCGAGCTGTAACAGTAGTTTCGAGTTATATTTAGAAAAGTTATGAAAGGTTTATAAATTTGTTTTTAAAAAAGGCTATTGCGTGGGTCTATTTAGTAATTTAAATAAGCAAAAATATATGTAATTTTGTGATTGGCCATAGTAATAATTGTATGACGTAATGTTGTGACGTGGCATTAAATCGGCCAATCACAAAATTAAGATAGGAGTAACGACGATAGTTACGAAAAACCAATAAATCTTAGTAGAGATGTTTTGTAATGGTGAGTGTGATGAATAGTGGAGCAAGATCAAGAACTTTTATGTAATAGTTGGAACTGTTTAAATATAACAAAGTAAGAATTTATCGATATGTTGGAAGTAACCTGCGAGTGACTGGGAAAGGAAGTTCAAGTGAAATGTAATCCAAATAATACAATTAAATAGTTACAAAATTTGACTTCTCCGAAACTTTATTCCGAACCACGCCTGAAATTTAGATTCTCATGACTCTTATTTAATCAAACACAATCATCAAGAAACAACTCAAAATACAACGAATTAACCCTGTTATATCTGGCTTCTCGACGTGGGTCTTCGAAATATTCAACGTGCATCCCATTTCAAACATAGAAATCCCGCACCAAATTGCGCCCGAACGTGTGGCTGATTAAGATGGAGAGAAATTAACTACGGATAAAGAATTCCTGTCCCAGAGCTCGGGACCTCTTGAACGTGAGGCAGACGCGCTACCATCTACGCTACCGAGGCGGGCGTGAATCTGACTGGTTTACTATCAAAGCCCCCAGGGGACTTCAAAAATAATAGAAAGACCAGCAGGTAATGATAGTACATGAAGCTGTCAAGGACAATAAGTGTTATGACTGTAAAAGGCACTCAATTACATTTGTATTTTGCGATACATTCCCCTCTTCTAGTCCGCCTCTGTAGTGTGAGGTTGCGTGTCTGCCACACGCTCGAGAGGTAAGTTATCTCGATAAGGTTTACTTCCGGGTTTTTCCCTTATCCTGAAAATATGAATGTCCGGTAACTCTAAACTGTATGGACTCTGGGCTCATTTGAGGATCATTTCACCAATTTCATTGACCGTCCAATATGACTTAACGTTGGAGTATATAAATTTAAAATAAAAAATAATAATCCCCTGATCTCTCCGAGCCTGGGGCTTATTGTGTTTGATGTGTACCTAGATTGAAATTACGTAGTTATAATGATAGAATAAATAAATATATATATATAATCTATGAACATGCAGTGCTGTGTTTTTCATGCCACCAGAGGATGTAAAGAATTTAAGCTTAGAAAACTATTATGGCCTTTCACATTTTTGGGTCATAAATCTACAACTGGTGATGGGTATAAGGACAACAAATCTAACCTTTTAGAGCGGTAAGTTCACCCTTAACAACTTGCAGATGTGAACTGTCCCTATCTGCCGGTTTACAATCTTGTTTTGTCACATTTATTGCGGACGTCTTAGAGACCCTGTAAGAAAGCCGACAAACACCGCCGAAGAAAGACCTTAGAACATATGGCAGTTTATTTTATACAAAACAGAAAGATGCTTATGCCAACTCACGAAATTCAGAGATATATACTATATCCATTGATAGGCGTAACACATAATAGTTCTTTATGCTATAAGGGCGGTAGGTATAATTTACCATCACAGGACTCTGCGCCCGAACGACCTGAGGGCTAGCAACATTGAGTCCGAGGATGATTCTTTCTAACTACCTCCCGAATTACATATAAGATTTTTTCCACTCATGCCTATCATGTACTTATTATTAGTTATTTGTGCTACATCATTTCAATTTTATATTACCTATACCTATTCATTTATATTGCTTAATGAGTCGAATTGTTCTTTGGCATTCTCTTGTTTGTCATTGTATTGTTTGTTGCTATGAGAGAGTAGTTGTTGATTTGTATATGAAGGTGTGGTGACATTGATTTTTTGTATAGTTATGAATGACAGTAGTAGTTCTAGTACTAATGACACTTCTGGTACTAATGAGGCATTAGTTGCTAGTATGAACATTGCTGAAATGCAAGAAAGAGTTAAGGTAAAGAAAGAAATACAGTTAATTCCTAAAATAGGTCAAAAAGTTGTCTCAAATATAACCTCCTGCAATAATTGCAATATACCTACGATAAATTTTAAATAAACTATATGATATAAAATGTAAATGAATATCGAATTTAATAATTATAATGTGTTTCTAGTAATATTCTATTTCAATTAGCTATTTATGCAATTCAGGAAGTGATCTTTCACATCTATTATTGTTTTCCAAGTTACATTTGTTTCATTCGTATTTAATTTTGTTTTTATTATTGGATATTTTTTCTTTGGGTAACATAGAAATATTGTAAATAGTTTCAGCTCCTACAATAAATTCAGTCCTTCATAGCAGGGAGTAGGGAAGTAACTAAGAAGGTAATTAACTTACTTCACTGAGTGGCAATTTCGTAAAGATAAAATGCACATAATACTATGCTTACCACAACATGAGCGGAAAACAAAATATTTTCGCTTGTGTATTTAAGTACAATACCAAAAAATTAAAACAGTGTGTTTTGGTCTTACATTCGATGTGTTTTTATTACTTTTGAATTCCTTAATCTTAAGTTCTCGTTCACTAGAAACCAAGGCCTCAACAAACGTTCTGATAGGTAAGTTCTATCTGCAGTGATATACAGAACGTAAATGAATGCTTTAAATTGTACGAAATGCATATATAACCAAGCGAGAGTGTGTAGGCAGTAGCGCATGTAACGTCCAATCAGAAGGCAGTGCTTCGGTAACCGTGGCCGACCTACCAGACCCATAGACTTTTTAGGGGTTTCCCCATGTCGCTTGGAATGCTGGAAGTTTAATTACATCCCCAAACCTTCCTGCCCCTCCATTTCATTTCACTTCACTTTCATCCTGCCACTGTTTCAGGGTTGCAAGTGCCGGAGGGTGGCTCGGCGTTGCAAACCTTAATTCTCCGAATCGGGAGCGATCTCTGAGTCCCAGCGCCTCCCCTCATCAGTAACATGTTTAAGTCTACAGAGGGAGAGCAGCTGCCATCTATCTGAAAACTGCAGGAACTCTGCCCTCTTCTATAGTGTCTCCTGGTTCCGACCAACCTTACCCCCCCTCTCTCTCTCTCTCTCTCTCTCTCTCTCTCTCTCTCTCTCTCTCTCTCTCTCTCAGGGATGCCCTGATAGGAACAAAGGTACGGAAGATCTTCATTAAGTCAAGGTGCAATGTTCCCCATTCGAACCTTCTCATACCTAAAGGTGGGAACTTTCTGTTGCCTGTCGGAATTTTATGATAGGTATTTGTCATTGGAGTCTATCAATACTACGTATTATGTTAACTTCAACAGCGCAATTTCGGTTCTGTGTCAATGAGATATTGTTGAGAACATGCCTGAGGAATTGTGTAATACTAGCATTTCTTTTCTGGCGTCAGTAGTTGCATTGTTTGGTGTTTGAATAAAATAGAGCCTATGGGAAATGGTCAACTACAAAACTTACTCGTTTACTACTACTAGAAAATGGATCATTTTAGCATTAATTCGTCGCTTTCTTGATCAATACGAAAGCTTTGTTGTTTTCTATAGTGTCATATTTTTCACTGGCGGCCGGCTGGCGGGCGGTTAGTGCTGCAGAAGAAGGCGCTCTACTGCCACAATAGTCCGACCGGCCGGCCACCAGTAAACAATAAGGCACAGTAGTTTCCACCTGGACGAAAACACAGTTGTGAACTATAGAAGCTAGACTTCCATTGCAAACCGAGCGCGATAGCGTCGAGGTGATGTCAGCGACGAGTATCCACGAGTTCAAGGGTTCTATTCCCGTCGGTGCGGGAATGGTGCGGATGTTTGGGCTATGTAAATGTTGTTTCGAAACTCGGCAGTGGTGTGAGATGCCTCTTCTCACGTCGAGGGGGGTGGCAATCGTTGTCACCGAATGTTGCTGGCTACAGAGCGGGTCCTGGCGCCCTATTAGGGACTTCCGCGCGTCTGTGTGGCTTGCGACCCTGTGGCCTCCTGCTGTTTCCTGTATAGGCCACAGGTATCTCCGTTGTCTACCATTTTTCATTTATCCCATAGTAAACGCAACAATAACCGGTTTAACCTTTAATTGGAACCACGGGTGCTCACTCACAATCGCAAAAGTTCACTGGTACTTAAGGTAGTCCATCATGCTGAACGGCTTGACATATTCGTTCAAGGTCGTGTTCTATATCTAGGAGTCACATGCTAGCTCCTGGTTCCCAAGAGCCGAGCTACAAACCCGAAGGAGGGCGTTGAATGTTTTTTTTTTTTTTTTTTTTTTTTCCGGACGTAAAATCCTTAGGATGGATTCCCCCACTCTAGGGAATGGCTGTTGGTCTCTTGTCGATTATTTATGGTACGTTATGCCAGGTAAGAGAACCTCAAGAGTATCTGAGCAAAATTAAGCAGAATTTCACGTCCAATGTACTGGGACCCACAACAGTTAGAGAATGTCCATAGAAAAACCGCTGCATATTCGTTCAAGCCGGCGCACATTGTTGAGAAACCGCTGCTTCTGATTTTAATGACATGCAACTATAGAGGTACATCATAAGTTCTAACACACCACCTAGTGGTGCAATATTCTGTAGTTAGCAGTGGTATTACGATGCCATATGACAAAAAGCAAACGCTTGGAAAAAGGTTTCAACGAAAATGATAGATGATTGTTACCTAATATGTTTGAAGTTCGGATGACAAAGAAAAAGCACTGCTAAGAATGTGAACAAGCGATTGGAAGTGATCAATTTAATGACTATACTACAAATAAAATACCTACCTATTCAACAACAGAAGATAAGTTTATACTTGCGGAGGATAATATTACTGAATATCAGAAGTAGAAAGCAAAATAAGATTACTCAACCTTCTGGTGCTAATTAGTTGCTAGTAGTTTCATAACTCTTATGGAATGCTTCGGTGTGTTCATAAATACTTAAATAATTCATTCACTATTCGAATGGACCAGTATCTATATGGTTCACACAACCCCTCTGTAAAAGTAAACATAGATGTAATAGAAAAACGAACTTTTATTGGATTACTCATAACTTGTGGCTCTTACAGAGCAGTTAAAATGAATTTATACCCTCATTTTCACCACCAAGTCTAGTGTAAAAATATTTCACATCATTATGTCAGTGGATAGTTTGTGTTCTTTTGAACCGTTTGAGGTTTGATACTATTGCTCATATGGCAGAATATAAGTGGATAAAATGGCTGCAATCCGTAAGTATTCTTTTTGTTCAATAAAAAGTGTAAAAATGCATGTAGCCTTGCAAGTTAGGCTATAACTTCATAAGCGCATTTTCCTAAATGTCCCCTTTCGGTGCGTGTTTCATGCAAACCTGCTAAATACGAAATCAAAATATAGGTAGGTATTGTGGGATGCAGAACTTGGAGTTCATTTCAAATGGAAAAGCATGTCGATAACACCCTGAAAGGCCTTTCCAAGTGTCTGTTTCAACCAATGATGTTGTTTCCAGAACTATCAAAATTATCTCAATAAATAATTGTATACCACTATCTTACTTGCTGACGAATTACTGAAGAACCGATTAGCACTTGGTGGTACAAGAATTTTATTAACAGCTATAAGAGGAAGGGAAGAACCAGACTGAAGAATTCAATGCCATAGCCGGGATTTGAACAACGGATCTTCTGGTTGCCGTCCAGCCGCTCTAACCCTTGAGCTACTATGGCCAACGTGCCGACATGACATTAAATTCTCCAACTGACTCATGTTCTTCCCGGTAAACCACTAGGAGTCCTCATAAACACATGAGACAACTACATTAATGGCGACTTACCAGAATTTAATGTCATGTTGGCACGTTGGCCATAGTAACTCAATGGTTTAGAGCGGCTGGACGGAGACCAGAAGATCCGTGGTTCAAATCCCGGCTATGGCATTGATTTTTTCAGTCTCGCTCTTCTCTTTCATAGTGCGTCCTACACGCGGCTAGAGTGAAAGAACAATTAATTTCCAGCTGTAAGAGGGAATGATTTAGTTACTAAACGGACATCACATGCATTTCACATGTACCTAAAAAGATTAACCTGCATCAAAAATGCATCTAAATTCAAAGAGCATTGACATTACAACAGGTCACATGCAAGAATCTTGAGATACTACCTTCCACAACGTCACAAAAGTTGAAGTTGACACAGTTCCCAAAATGTGTGCTCATTATAGCATATTACCATTAATGGTGCTCTTGCGGATGTTAGAGGTTGCTAGCACTAATGTTCAAGTTATTATCCAATATATCTAATTGTGCTGTGGAAGGAAGACAACCTATAGAAAAGCTTGGACATCCTTACGCTTTAAAGAGAGCTCCAAATGCAGCCATACCAAACAAAATGAATTCCTATGAAGGCAGGCAAATTTCTAAAACACAGAAGAGACTATTCGGATAGTGCAAAGCGAGTACACAAATCAGTAAGATGCATTGTCTGCCTAGCAAACGCTAATTTATGTGTAGAATTCACATTAAAAACATCATGATGTAAAAGAATCCCAAGCCTGATAAAGAGGCCTCTGAAAAAAATTAAGCAGTATTTCACGCACAATATACGTAATACTAAACAAAACAAGTAAGCGAAATACCATCATCATCCTCTAATACTTAAAAAACAGTTTTATTATGAAATAAGACCTGAAGCTTTCCGGACGACGAATATGCTCAAGTTGTTCTCGAGAAGCAATTCAGGTGAAAAGACGATTAGAAATTGACGTTTCGGGAGCGTACATCTCTCCCATTCTCCCATCAACAGGATATTTATTAAATGTTATAACCGCAAATGAAACACTGAATATAACACCAACATAAACAAAGACAAAACACTATCAAAATTCGCATTACTGAACAAAAGATTGTTTTCAGTAAGCTCAGGAGATGTAGTGATCTGTGCTTCTTAAGTCAACGGATTTCCACTTTAAGGCCAGTTTCCAAGGGAAGCTGAACTGAAATCCAGCATGAGGATTAAGCGTGCTCCTTTCAGAGGAAATGGCCAAAGCCTCCTTAATTCTCTGCTCCCAGTAACTGTTGCATATTGCCAAGATGGCCGTCTCCCGAAGATTGACTCTATGGTCGTTATCAAAACAACGCTCTGCCAGCCCAGACTTCTCAGGTCGCACTAAACGAATGCTCCGTTCATGTTCGATTATTCTGGTAGCGATGGTCCTCCCGGTTTGTCCTATATACGGTGTTCCACATTCACAGGGAATGCGGTACACTCCCGGAACATACAAGTCAAGTTAGTCTTTCACTAGTCTCAACAGATTTTTAATCTTCGGAGGTGGCTTGTGGATGGTCCTGATGTTGTATTTGGCGAGAATTCTGCTAGTTCTGCTGGATAGGTTGGCGGTAAACGGGATGCAGACTGTAGCGGTAGGCTTATCTCACGTTTGCTGAATTACGTTTTTTTTTTTTTTTTTTTTTTTAATTTTACGTCCTCTTATCGGACGATGAATGGAATGGGTGAAATGATGCTTAAATGAGCCCAGGGTCCATAGAGCATAGAGTTACCTGACATTCATCTTTCAGGATACGGGAAAACCGCGGGAAAAAACCTTATCCAGGCAACTCACCCTGACCGAGATTCGAACTCGGGACCTCTTGAACGTGAGGCAGACTCGCTACCACCACGCTACCGAGGCGGGCCTGTTTACTGGTTTCCCTTTCCTAGCTTTGGTGATCGAGGCTTCTACGTCATATTCGGAGTAGCATGAAGGAAAGTGGGTCTCAGATGCTGAATTTCAGTTCAGCTCCCCTTGTAAACCGGCCTTAAAATGGAAATCCGCCGACTTAAGAAGCACAGATCAATACAGCTTGATAATCAAGTTAAGTATTTACGTTTCTTTGACCCAATTAATTTTCTATACTCACGCCATCTCCTGGTCTGGCTTTTAACTTACTGAAAACAGTCTTTTGTTCAGTAATGCGAATTTTGATAGTTTGTCTTTGTTTATATTTGTGTTTCATTTGTGGTTATAACATTTAATAAATATCCTGTTGATGGGAGCGATGCACACTCGATTTCTAATCGTCTTTTCACCTGGCTTGCTGCCCGAGAAGAAATTGAGTTTTATTATAGTCAAAACATCGCATATAAGTTGAACAGAAAGAAGGAAAGCGAATGGTGGAAAATTGTAGAGGGAAAAGGAAGGAGGGAGAAGGAAGAAGCAAAGAAAGGAAGAAGTAAATAGAGTAGGGAGAGAGATAGAGAAAGGAAGATCAAACAAGAGACACAGGGACATGTTAAAAAGAGTGAACATAGCCTGTATTTAAAACACTAACAAGGCTAGATGTGGGTTCTGTTGTATATATGTTGTGCAGTTTCCGGATTTTGAGATACATAAACACTTTGCAACTGACATACAAATCATTGGTACCCCACCAATAATAATACTTAATCTCTCAGTCAGTCATTTGTCGTCACATAGTAAAAAGCTTTATATCACGTTGAGATAAATGGAAGCAATATCGACCTTTCATAGAGATCCCTAGTAATTACTGCATCTGAACCGAGTAAAGGAGCACGTTAGTTGCGGTTTTTTCACATGCAGATGTGTCTGAAAAACAGCCCCCCTTCTCAGAAGGGGAAAAAAGTGTGGTTGTTTGGGGGGGGGGGCGATCTTTATCAAATGAACTAACGTTCTCGTCTAAGCACTGATAGTATTCTACAGCACGATCATCCCAACTTCCATACATCACTGTCGGCTCATCATGGCTGCAAACAAAGCCACGAAAAGGCTCAGGGATAAAGACATTATAGCAAGCTGTATCAACCTCCTTCCCCTTTTATGTTGCTAGCGGTCGACGCCATTTTGTTTGATGCGTTATTAATGACAAGAGAAACATTAATGTTGTGCCGTCATTGTCACGCCATGAGGATAGAGATCAAAATCGCATACAGCAAGTCAAGTAGTGACTGCGTGTAACCCACGACACTTCATGCAAAGGAAAATAAACCTTATCTGCAAGGTGTAATTATGGTAAATGGATGAGGTCTTTTTACGCGGTGTGGGTTACTTTGCTGTTTCCCAGGCTCACCTACAGAGAGTTAACTGAACTAATAACTTTAAGGGTCACAAGATTATATGCCTCGTCAGTGGCGGATCAAATTCAATCTTCTCTGATAATAATTATAAAGTATACGAAGTCCATCTCGTTGCTGGGAGTGAAAGGGGGCATATGCTTAGATTTATTGTTTTTGTTTGTATTCAAAAATGATCGTAGCTTAAGAGCTGTTTAATAAAAACGCTGGTAACTCTATAGCGAACTTTCGATTGGTAGATCGATCACAATGGAGTTTATATGGATTGTTTTGCAATTCCATTATTTTGTAAACAAAAATCTTTCCATTGTTAATCTCTGTTTCATATAACCTTGCCCGGCTGACATGTATCACTCCGCGTGCAACTACCTTCCCCCTCACCCTAATTGGCTAATGCTGTCGAGCCATAGGCCGTAGGCGGTGCCTTCCCGTCACATTTAAACCTGCAGTAAACGTCATAATAATTACCAGGAAGATAGATAAAATCATACAATGAAGGCATGCAAAAATTCAAGTTTATAATGAAACTCAGCAAGTTGAAACTGAATGAATGAGCAATGAAACTGAAACAAGTCTATAATGAAAGGCCTTCGGCCTTTTCCATTGGATTTTTTTTTAACCAGTCCACATACCTTGCAAAAATGCTTGTCTTTCAGTCTTAAAATTCGTGTCACGCCATACTTGTCGTGTGTCCTTCATTCACCCAAGTCTCGTCAAGGTAGTATATTTTGCAACTTGTATCCCGGTACCTCTGATTGTCCTTAAATAACGTCTTCGCCACACATCAATATCACCCCTGGAGTGTTAAGTTTTCCTGTTGTCCCAATTTCATGTCGCGATGTTCCTATGCATCTAACACACCTCTAAGTTCAGAGCACAGCTGTTCGACTTCTCTCGCTGACAAAGACGGATTCTTCTCTGTGAGTGCATTAAACACTTACACCACAATTCTTTTTTCGCCGCTTTGTAAAGGTTTTCCCTTGCGATGCTTCAGCCAAAAACTGGCGGTAGACTCTGCCATTATACATATAATAAATACACGCGCAATAAACGATCAATAAAATAATTTAGCTCTCGCACTCGGCACAACACACCTTCGAATGGCGATATATGACTAATCCAGTTCAAAACAAGGTCAGTGATAAAAGTCATATAAACAAATATGTCATCACTACCGCTAAAGCACGTGCTATTGTGTCATGTGCTTGAGAGCAAAGGAACCTCCTCTTTACTTCCTTTAAGAATTAGCATGCAATTTCAGATAAACCAACTCTGTTGCGTAATATATTTAATTATAACAGTTACGAAAATATAAATTTTACAATTCTCTTCCAACATATAAAGATATATCACCATGTTAAATAACGCACAACCGCACAACCGGCTGTACTGCAATAGCAGCCAATGAGAGGTGATAAGGTCACGTGACCGTTAAGAGATACGGGGCAAGCTTATGTGAAACAAGGATTAGTTTCATTTCTTATTTTCTACATTACAGTAAGCGCACGATAAGAAGAGCGATCGGGTTCCAAGTCCTCATTTGGTAAGTTTCGTTTAACTCCGTAAACATAATTAATTAGAGCCAACTGAAAAATTCATGCCATAGCCGGGATTTGAACCACGGATCTCCTGGTTTCCGTGGTTCAAATCCCGGCCATGGCATTGAATTTTTCAGTTGGCTCTAATTAATTAAAATCACCCATATACCGGAGTAATGTATATAAAAGGAGTAATTCTTTAAGGATTAATTCCTCAATATACATTTACATCCGTAAACATATATGACAACTTTGAAATTTGAAATGCGCTATACACTGACATCTAGTGGCTAATACGCTAAGCTTTATCATATCTGCCGTATTTCTTTTTGATCAATTTTGAGGTTAATTAGCTAACCAGTTAACAACAATCGGATGTTAGAATTAGAATTTTACTTCTTCCTTGGCGACATATACATATTATGTGACACGTAAAAATGTATAAATACAGTATATACATAAAGTCAAATTGATTACATACAATATAGACAGTAAGCAACTTTTCTATGGTTTCATGTGGTATTTGCATAGACTAATTTACTACAAGAAATGTCATATAGTTTATTATATAACATTATCACTTTGTAGTAAAAGCTTCCTTCATAAAGGCTCGTTTGGTGCGCTCGAATTGCCAGTTTATCCTTGTTACGAGTTTGGTGGTAATGTACATCAGCATTTACTTGAAAATGATTTATATTTGTATGAACATTTGTGGATGTTATGGTTCTCTAAAGGTGACACATTATTATTCCTCTACTTTCGTATAACTGTGATCTGAATGCAATTGAGCTGGTGTGGGCAAAACTAAGGAATGCTTTCAGAGGATGTAACGTTATTTGTGATATCTTCGCTTATCTTACCAGCTATTTTGATGAACTGTGTTTTTCAAGGCTGACCACACTGCAGAAACAAAAGAGCGTTACCTCTCCCTTCTTCCCCTCTGCCCGCACCACACCGTAAATCCAGCGCTGAACCTATCTTACGCGTACTGCACCTATGTCTCTCTTACAGTTCTTTCATGACTGCGTCTGCTTAGGATGAAAATTTGGATTACATTAAATAAATTTCTGTACTCACTTTTCTACAAATTATTATCCAAGCTTATAATTCTAATTGCTTCTTGCTTATCCAGATAATATTTCTTTATACGTTTTGTTGAGGGTATGAAAAGAATACAGTTGGCTACAGCTGTAGTCGCATTTTTTCGTACTCTTTGCGTGATCTACATGAAAACTCAAGCCAATCACAAAGGATATCTCGGAAATAGTTAATGCCACAAAAATACTATTTGGCGTAAATTGTGTGCTTTAAAGATATTTACATTTCTTAGTAAGATTTGTCTATCTCTTATAGTTCATCATTTTCGCAAAAGTCATCCAGAATGAAAAAAAAAAAAAAAAAAAAAAAAAAAAACTTCACAGATCATTCGGCGAAAATTCTTAATAAATATTTTTTCGTGTAAATATCTTAAACTTGATAAATTAAAAAAATATATAAAATTTGTTTCATAGAGAGTATTTGACTTTAGGAGGCTATTCTTAGAACATTCAATGCCTACATACATTTGATTTTTCATGAAAATGCCTTAAATATACTTATGATATTTTAATCAAACCCGTTAAACTGTATTTGAAAACATCAAACTTTTTGAAAATTTTCCATTAGTGAGGACATTTTTCAGAAAATCTTCGTATCATATTCTTGGAAGTAATGAACTTAAAATCAAGTTTGGAGTTTAAATAACTGTTCATTTTTTGAGTTATGTCCTTCAGTTAAACAGATATGCGCACACGAACATGCATAGAGGGCTTGTCAAAATATGTATTTTCGGTAAAATGTCAGCATTGAAATGTCTATGAAAACCAAAACCTACTTCCTTTACTTACCATAAGCAGTAAAGACACTAAATGATTTTCCAAGAATCAACCAAGAAAGAAGGGATTTTAAAGTGTAAGCTTTTATTAGAGTGTGGGAAAAATAATAATTTTACTTCATTGAGCTTCAATATTTTCTTCGTTTATAACAATGCATTTTTCATTGCTGTAGTAGACATAGAGAAATAATGTCAATGTTCTGCAATTTCAGAGGTATCTCAATCTGATATAATTTCTACAAAAACTCAAAAAAGTTTAGTTCATTGGCTTTTCCATTGTTTAACACGTAACAAAAATGATTATTCCAGAACCAGTATGACTTTGATCAAGTTCTGCACGAGTGACCAAACTGTAGAGTGCTGGCACTGCCCATATGGGCCCCATTTCCACAAACTCACTGCAAGAAACTTACCATTTTACAGCACAATGCCTCTATCTTATACTAACGTGCGAAAGCTTAGATTATATTTCCTAAGCAAATTGCTTACACCTCAGGAACAGACGTGGCAATAATACCAATATGTTGAATGTGAACAAAAGATGATCTGATTTTTACATTCGTGATCTTAAGCATATGTATGACTGAAATTTCATAAAAATCGACCAAAAACATATTTTATTCTACAAAATAATTTACATACCCCCGAATGTGAAAAATGCATGATTTGCCTTCGAATGTCATTAAAAAGACCTTGCTGTGTGCTTAAATATCACGTGGTTTTTAAACTCTCTCAATGCTATGCCTCTTTTGTCTGCATCTACATTATTTACCTGTTTTCTGTTCAATGCCAAATTTATTATGCAATTATGCAATGAATGTTGGGTGTAGAATCTTCTCATAGAGCTGCCAGAAAGACTACTGCGGTTCATCTAATGCCATGGAAAAAGATGCAGTAGAAATGTTGTGGCTAAAGTCAGTGTCAGAGGAGAAAAGTGGCATATAGAGATGTCAGATGCGGGTGCTAGGACACATAATCACCTAAATGACAGGTCTGGGAACTGCACTTCGCAACTTTGTTAAGGAGTGGAGGAGTAAAATGTCATACCGGGAATAAAAAAGGAAGGCAGTTTAACTGAAGCAATGATTAAGAAAATGCAATAAAAGAAAGACTTTCAGAAAAAATAACTGTTAAAAGTTACCAGTTATCAGAAGCCTAGTTCTACAGCATTACCTACTGCAGTAAAATCTGTCTAAAACGTGATCATTCCGGCATTTATTTTCTATTTACACAGGTGTACATCTTACAGAGGGTTGTGTTTAAATACAAAGAAATTACGAAATAGTCGCACAGGCTTAAAGTGAAGGAATAATACAGAATGAAGTGTAAATAATAGACTGATATGTATTATGTACTACAGTTTCAACTTAAATAAAATAATTGCTTATTGCCTAGTTCCTCTGCCTGTTTGCAATTTTTCCTTTCCAATCTGTAACTGTCTGCATATCAACATCATTTGCTTCACCACACACAATATCCAAAACAATGCTATGGAGATGTTGGAAACTCTCGAGCCATCCATTGGAAGCTCATAAATTGTCTTTGTCTAATTTTCTTGTTGTCTCTAAAGCTTGAGTTGAAGCAAAGGTTCAGAAATGGGAGTTGCTTTAGTGCACATACTACAAACCACTAGAACACAGCACGATTTAGTTCGTCATAATCTGTAGATTTTGTGATGCGTTTCACATGCCCTGCTCCTCCTTTAAAACACTCGTCCTTAATTTCTATTTTTTCAAAATTCCATTCTTTGTTTACCCCACTTTAAACAACACAGTTAATTGTTTATCTGTACGTTTGTTCTTTTCGTGTTCTTCAATAACCTTATTTTTTCCTCTAATGATGTCTTATCTTTAGAACTCGTTTTACAGAATTTGTGTACACACAAATTATGTTTTTAGAGCTCACCAAAGTTCACAGTTTTCTTCCATTCGTACTTGATCACTTGTAACAACGAAACTGAGAAAGAACACACTAAAAACAGTTGTACCTTTACCATGTGTGTTGGAAGAGAGTTGAGAGCTAATGGTTTGTTTTCATTTTTCCTTGAAGGATTACAATTTATGACTATGCTTCATGAAACTTAATGGTTCATGGAATGTTGGTATAGTCGCCCTCAAAATTATTGCACCTTTTAAAATATGTACGTTTTAACCCATTACACAAATCCGTTTTAATCAGGTTTGATTCAGAATTTCAAAATCTCGGTCATACAAAATGCATATCCTTAAAACAAATCAGAAATGTCACTTGAATTTGTAGGTTTCAGAGAAGTCAACGTGATAGCTTCCCGCACACTATCCTCTCTCTAAAAACTGTCGTCACGATAAATGCATTTATTACTACATTTACAAATAAAAATAAATAACAGAAATTTCTTAAATAAATCGCAGTAATACCTAATAATTATTATACAGAAGTGGCGAATTCACGGTTCTTCAGTACCTTTATTCACTAGCACTACAAAAATAAAACTTTATGGTCTATTGCAATCGATTTCAAGTTGTAGCTACAAAAGCTTAATGAAAGGTTACGAAATTGCATCACAATTAATGTTTCACACTTGTCAATCTGTTGCAGATACACCTCTGACGGCTGGCAGCTGCGCTGCAGTTGAAGGCAGGTGAGGTTTTAAGGAAAAGGAGGAACAAAGACAAGTTAACCTTCAGTCAATAAAATTTATGTTAAAAATTTGATAAAATAATAAAAATACATGATGTTTTGATGATTTCAGTTTTTAATCTACACAGCAGAAGTTTGGACCCTCGTCAACAAACACAAAGGAGAAATTGTTTCACTCAGTGATTCAATGTACCTTCTCAATTGAATGCATGCGAAAACAATAAACAAAAACATCTAAGAACGGCAGGGAATATAGATTAATTCTGCTTCTACAAATTTCCGATTCATGTAGCTGATAAAGAATCCAGCTTATAAATGGGTAGAGCGATCAGTTGTAGGTGGAATGACCAGGGGTTCCAAACTGTGATTATAATTTCGTCAATTATAATTTCGTCCCGTAAGGATAATCATCTTTTTCACGCAGAAATTAGGGTGGGAATCGGCTCATTATAGAAGCCTCTGTATTCTGGAGTACTGCTGCTCTTTTGTTCACTGTGATCTAGAAACCTCAGAAACCAATTGAAATAGTAGATACCTACCTATAGCTCGTCCGACAGTATATAAAAATCAGATTAAAACGAATACGAAACAACTTTAAAATGTTGTATTGTTGTTTTCAGAAAATAAGTATACGAGAGCTATACTTATTAGCGCTTATTTGCCACCACTGACATATATTAATTATTTTGATGAATAATAATTAATGTAGATAAATGTAGATAAATAATGTAGATTCTCTCATCTACTTTCCTTATTGTCCAGCATTTGCATTGATGTTATAGTTTATTTTTATAGTTTTTCTAAACTATTCATAACAACCCTTATTTTTTATCCTTCTTCATATCGATCGAGACAGTTTCATTAAACACTTGAAGGTAGAGAAGGAAACGGGAATTGACCGTCAGAATTTTTTAAAAACCAGCGGCTGAGCAGGTCTAGAAATTCCACATCCTTTCCATGGTAACACGAGAAGCAACTGAATAAAGAGAATATTTTTAAAATTACAAAAATATTAAAGCATTCAAATCAATAAAAAAGAATCTCGAAAATGGATAATGTAATGCCAGGAAAAGTTATTTAAAATAAATTGTGTTGTTCTTTTATTACGTTTTTGATTGTTTTATTATGACTTATCAGTTATTCAAAAGCATACGAAAGTACTTGTAAATGAAGATATTACAGGGAATTATAATTCAAGTTATACATTTCATTATTCATGTAATATATTTTAATACGTGTCATTGAAGTCATGTTTGAGAAAAGTGAAAATGTCGAAAACAAATGTATTGCAGGGATGGTTATTCCCAACAAACCATAAAAATATTAGAACATTAATCTTAATTAGGTCCTTTCCGTAAATTAATATAGCCTAATACTTACGTTATAATAAAGTAAAAAAGGCTACCCCAAAGTATTTAAAGTTGCTCCTACCAATATTAATATAAACAATCTTCCATGAGCAGGACAATTTGGGCCGGGAAAATTTACATCAAATATTAATATCGCGTCTTTGGAAGATGCTGAACCTAGAACTGGAGTATTTCTGAGGGAACTCGGCACGGAGTTCCAAACTGGGTCTATTGTACCTATGGTCCCAAGTGGGTCATCGCCGGGGAGGAAGGATGAAGTGAGAGGAGAAGAGGACGGCCATACCAAGGAGTCACGAAAGTGAAGCGGGCATGGTCCCTACATTTTTATTTTTTTACTTAGCTGGAAACCTCCCCTGGTAGGCCAGGACAACGGATATCCCCCTACTGTGGACCCTTAGCACTCGTGATACCTCTGACGTTACTAGAGAAACCTCGGACCGAACTGCCGAGCCCCTCCCGTCGGGGAGTTGTTCGGATTGGGTTGGACTCGAGGGGGCAGTGTGTTCCCGATACCCACGGGGAATTGGGTACCTCCGATCAGGCCACGGCCGCCCGGAGGGGGTAAAGAGTTGCCTGCAGAGCTAGTAGAAGGTGTGCTAGATCACCAGGCGGCCCCACCGAGGTTTTCGGTTGTCTTTCCTGCGGGGTTGACGAGCGTAAGTGGCGTATCCACTTCCATCCCGTCTTGACGTTGTTGTCAACGGGGGGAAGGGCTTTTTTAGAAATCAGGTATTGCCCTATGGAAACAGCCCCGGAATTATCCATCACTCCCGGGTTGAAGGAGGCCAGGGTCCTTGAACTTTAGGGCCTTTGGACTTTTGGGTAGATCCTCTGCACATAACTAATACCCCTTCTGTGGTTCGGAAACAGACCCACCACGTGAACTGGGTTCGGAGACTGGCAAGCATCCTACCGGGAGAGAAAGTGGTTCACTCAGCATATCATCCTGCCATGCACAGCCGAAAGAGAACCACCAGATGACAGATGATGTGAAATGATAATGGAGATATAATGGAGGGACAGAAAATTCGGGAAATGTAATTAACCTCCCAGCATTCGCCTGGCGACCCGGGAAACCATCGAAAAAAGCCATGGTTCAGTTAGGTCGGTCACAGGAAGCGAACCCGGGCCTCCAGAATTTGGGCCACAAACGAAACCGCCTGAGCCATCCCGCTCGGTATGCTGAACCTAAGTATCTATAAGTTGCGTATTTACACAGACACGCGCCCAACTATTTCTGACAACTCTGGTTCAGAGACTAAACGCATGTATTTCCGTTCTGAATGGAATATATTTGCTTAAGCAATAGAGAATATCAAAATACTGTGCAAGTATCAGAGGCATTGCGCGTGTCTTGCAGACCAATTTGGAGAGCGTAGACAATACCATTAATCAAATGTGTTTATGGCACAATGAAGCAGCTACCCAGAGCAATGCCAGATGTTTTCTGTTGGGATGACCAGAAATATTCTCTCAGCCGCACTGACGTTTTGTCACGTGTGTGACTTTTGTGACGAAAATCTACCCCCGAATCCTGATTTGTGGTTTTAAAGTGTTACTCTTTGTAATGTTCACAGCCTCTGCTAGTTCTCTGACTTTTCATTCTTCTTTTTTTTTTTTTTCGCTCTCTTCTTTCTTTTCTGTCCTGGAAGGGGGGAGGGAGGGACAATTTCACGGCTGGACGCTCCTTTAGGTAATGCTGTTGTGAAGGCGGAGCTAACACGTGGAGTTTTGTTTGTTGCACGCTGCATGTTGCCAGTGGCGGATCTCAGGAACGTTCCAAACACTCTGTGAGCATGATTTGCAAACTTTAGGCCTCGACTTTAAGGGAAACAATTTAATAGCAGCTTCCAAGAATTCGATATGACACAAAAGTATTGCCAGCCTTAGAATTAGATTTAGTAGAATCAAACAGGGGTGTGTATTTCATGGAAGTAACGAAAGCATTACATAAATTCTTATATGTTTATTAATGTGGAATATTTAGCGACACTGGGTGGGGAAGCTAGTTTGCAAGTAGTTTTCTGGGGCGTGGGATGATTGCTGAGCCTGATGTTTACCTAATTATCGACATAATCTCGTTTTTGGGAAGCTCTTGCTCATTACCTTTATGTAATTAAACCACTTTACTGCTTGTTAGAGTCAAGGTAACGGTAGTTAATTAATTACTTATTTAATAATAACAATCCATGGAAAGATAGAGTCAGACTGAAAAATTCAATGCCATAGCCGGGATTTGAACCACGGATCTTCTGGTTGCCGTCCAGCTGCTCTAACCATTGGGTTATTATGGCCAACTTGCCGATATGACATTAAATTCTCCAACTGACTGGCATTTTTCCCGGTAAACCACTAGGAGTTCTCATAAACACATGAGACAACTACCTTAATGGCGACATACAACGTGTCAGGGTGGGTTATCTCCATAAGGTTTTCTCCGGGATTTTCCCTTATCCTGAAAGAGGAATGTGAGGTAACTCGAAGCTGTAAGGATCCTGGGTTTATTTGAGCATCATTGCACATATTTCATCCATCGGCCGATATGACTTACATTGGAGCACGTTAAAAATAGTATGTAACCAAAGCTAAAGGTTGACCACGCGGTGGCTCAGTGGTTAGACCGCTTTACTCTCACCAAGGCGGACCGGGTTCGATCCCAGGCGACCGTAAAGTGAGATTTGTAGTGGACAACACGACGTTGGGGCGGGTTTTCTCCGGGACCTCCGGTTTTCCCCGCCATCTCATTCCACCGGTGCTCCATCTTCATCTCATGCATCATCAGTGTCACCGCCTGCGGTGCCGTATGTAGTAAAAGCGGGCGCTAAACACAACACACAAACACACACACACACACACACACACACACACACACACACACACACACACACACACACACACAAAGCTAAAGGTTGAAAATCATTTAGGTCATTAAAAAAGTTAAATTCTGAGTTTGATTAAAATTTTAGCTTAACCAAACCGTGAAATTTGATAATTCTGTATTTCTCAAACAATTTTATTTTGATATGAAATATTCATGAAATTTTCTTCATTAGTAGCTAAGAAAAAATATTTCTCTTAATGATATGCAGCAAAATATTGCGGTACAACTTTCAAAATTTCTGAAATGGATTTAAATTGTATACCCCAAATATATTTTTCATGTAAATATATAACTAATTAAGCTATTTGGAAATAAAATGTTAATTTCATTTAGAAAAAAGTAAACTCCTCGCATTTTATGCTTTTTGAGTAGTAAAATGATTTTAAATTCGCATACTTCATTATTTTCACTCTCTTGGAAATTTCCTAGGAAAACTTAATTATAATTCCGTAGCTCTTTGGTGAAATTTTCAAAGAAATTGACGTACATTTGCACAGT
The DNA here is from genome assembly GCA_030765055.1 of Mantis religiosa. NCBI lineage: Eukaryota > Metazoa > Arthropoda > Insecta > Mantodea > Mantidae > Mantis > Mantis religiosa. The sequence goes on along the minus strand of CM060956.1, from coordinate 48,195,452 downwards.
AAGGAGCAATTTCAATGATAACGGGCACTGAAAAAAATAATGAAGAAAGTGACTTGCTTTAAGGAGTATAGAAATACTGGTTTCTATATTGGTTGACCTTTATGATTTTACACAACTTCTACTCCATTAGGAACGAATTTGCCCATTTTTCAGACATTCCCGAAAAAAAAAAATCTGTATTTTTCTGGAGTATCAAAAATGTTCACAGATTGTTTCCCTTAAGTAAACCTCAAGCAGAAAGTTTTCGGTGGCTGGCTTATCGCGAGATTTATGTTAAACAGTATGTTCTGCGACCGCAAAGTTCTTGGGAGTGACTTCTGAGGCGCTTAACTTGTGTATCTGTTCAAGTGAAGGAAATGATGGCCCCAAACACAGAACTTTTCCTTCCTTAAAGCTGAAATGCCATAAATCTTTGATAATTTGACCCAAATGCTGGGAAAAACCTACACCTAGATACCTCTAGACACATTAATCAACTAGGTATATCTATCGTTACTTTATTTATCCATTACTTTATTTTGGATGCATACAAATATAGTACTCACAACTAATAGACGAGGTCCCAAGTTCCAATATCAGGCACGGTGAGTTATCTGAGTAAGCTTTTCCCGTAGTTTTCCCCTTATCCTGAAAGATGAATGTCAAGTGAGTTTTATGGACCTTGGGCTCATTTGAACATTATTTTGTCTATGTCATTCATGGTCCAATATGACCTACGTTGGTGGTTAATTTAAAAAGAAAATTCAGCAACAAAAGGTTTTATATTGCTGGAAGTTTAAGTGCTTTGCATGGGTCATAACAGAGATGTACAAATTTACCAAACATACCGTACCCAAAAATGTAGATAACTTTAAAACAAATGATTTATTTAAGAAAAAAAATTCATTTTTATGGTATCAGCCCATTCCAAATATCCGTTATTAATGGAAAGATAGAGTCACACTGAAAAGTTCAATGCCTTAGTCGGGATTTGAACCACGGGTCTTGTGGTTTCCGTCCAGCCACTCTAAACCATTGAGCTACCATGGCCAACGTGCCGACACGACATTAAATTATCCAACTGACTCGTGTTTTTCCCGGTAAACCACTAGGAGTTTTCATAAACACATGAGACAACTACCTTAATGGCGACTTACAACATGTAAGTACTTTAAGGACCGGGCTTTATAGTTAACCATTATTAGGTCAATTAATGGAAATAAAATTGTTTTTTTCACACTGGCCGTGTGTAGGCTAAAGTAAGTATGGAAAGATAGAGTCAGACTGAAAAATTCAATGCCATAGCCGGGATTTTAACCAATTGTCATTAATTGACCTAATAGTGATTAGCTATAAAGCCCGGGCCTTAAAGCCCGCCTCGGTAGCTTAGATGGTAGCGTGTCTGCCTCATGTTCAAGAGGTCTCGAGTTCGAATCTCGGTCAGTTACATGGATAAGGCTTTTTCCGGGGTTTTCCCTTATCCTGAAAGACTAATATCGGGTAACTCTAAGCTCCATGGACCCCGGGCTCATTTGAGCATCATTTCAACCATTCCATTAATTCCATTCATCGTCCGATATGACTTAACGTTGGAGGACGTAAATTACAAAAAAAAAAAAAAAAAAAAAAAAAAAAAAAAAAAAAAAGCCCGGGCCTTAAAGTACTTACAGCATAGTAAGTCGCCATTAAGTTAGTTGTCTCATGTGTTTATGAGAACTCCTAAGTGGTTTACCGGGAAAATACGAGTCAGTTGGAGAATTTAATGTCACGTCGGCTATAGTAGCTGAATGGTTAGAGCGGCTGGACGGAGACCAGAAGATCCGAGGTTCAAATCCCGGCTATGGCATTGAATTTTTCAGTCTGACTCTATATTTCCATACTTTAGCCTACACCCGGCCAGTGTGAAAGAACAACTAATTTCCATCCGTTATTAATGTTGAATAAGGCCAGCATACAGCACCAGCTTTTAAACATATGACTGTCGACATGAGTTCCCTCTAAATCCCATGTGACTACAACAAAGTGTGTAATGCAAGTGTTTCTATAAAATTGTATTTCAGTTAATGTAAATTAGATAAAAAATGAGGCATATACACGTATAGAAGTTACATAAATGTAAGCGTTAGTGAACAGAAATATTCACGTGAATTTAACATACGAATAGCCTGAATTAAAAGCAGTAGGTAACTAATTTTCATGTAAACTCCTTTCTTAAACTAGAGATGAAAGCGCGTTTCTGCAGTTTCTAAACGTTTCAGTAAGTTTTCCAGAGACATTTTTGTGAGTACAAATGGAAGATACATTAGTCCAAAGCAGCAAATGCACCCAGAAACGGCAACACCTTTTATAAAGTAGCTTTTAGCGCAATGTGAATTCCTGATACACCGATAATAAATGAGCTCTTTAATTTACAACAGTTCGAAGTGGCTAAACGAACTAATCCGCTGCAGTCATAGGTAAAATAATGACATCACTCTCTAATGGCTATTGCTGCAAATTCGTTAACAAGTCTGATATAATTAAACCATCAAACGCTACAAGGGTTAAAAGTTAGTGGGATTAGAACTTATAAACGGCTCTGTTTGAATGCTAGTTAATTAGTAAGCTTTTCCTTTTCTACTTTCTGTACTGTTCTCTACAGCAAGTAGAGGAAGTAGGTATTGCATTCCATCCAAAAGTTCGGTGCCGAGATTTCAACAAAAGTACGTTTTTTGAACCTCCATGAAATTATAAATCTATTTTTTTTTTTTTTTCGCCTGAGCAAGTTACGAGGGCTGTTCAATAAAGAATGGTCACATTTTATTTTTGACAACGTACCTTTACTCATCCTCATGATTTTGATGGTCCTTCTCAAAATAGTCTCCCCTGAATGCGATGCACTTGTCCCAGCGTTTCTGCGAGTCTTCAAAGACATGCTGGAAACCATTTTTTGAGAGATCCTTCAAAATCACCTCCGCAGCCTTCACCACTGCTTCTGATGATAGATAATGCCTCCCACGAAGGTGTTTCTTCAAGTTAGGGAATAGAAAAAAGTCACATGGGGCTGAATCCGGACTATAAGGAGGGTGATGGATGCACTTCACGTTGATTTTTGCAAGATATTCAGCAACAACATTAGCAATATGCCGCCGAGCATTATTGCGGTGCAGCATCCAGCCTGCTTCACAGAAATGTGGTCCTTTGTGCCTGATATGGACTTCCAATGTTTTCGGGAGATCCCTGTAGTATTGTCCAGTTACTGATGTGTGTGCAGATACAACATGCTCCGGAAGATCCGGAGTTTCTTCCAAACGTAATCACTGCTGATGAAACTTGGCTACATCATTTTGATCCTGAGAGCAAACAACAAAGCTCAGTGTGGATATCTCCTTCATCATCAACCCCCCAAAAAGCAAAAGTGGTTGCTTCTGCTGGGAAAGTTATGGTCATCTCATTCTGTGATATTCATGGAATGGTTTATCAGCATGTTGTACCTGCACACACATCAGTAACTGGACAATACTACAGGGATGTCCTGAAAACATTGCAAGTCCATATCAGGCGCAAAAGATCACATTTTCGTGAATCAGGCTGGATGATGTACCACGATAATGCGCGGCCGCATATTGCCAATGTTGTTGCTGAATATCTTGCAAAAATCAACATGAAGTACATCTCTCACCCTCCCTATAGTCCGGATTTAGCCCCATGTGACTTTTTTCTATTCCCTAACTTGAAGAAACGCCTTCGTGGGAGGCAGTATCCATCATCAGAAGCAGTGGTGAAGGCTGCGGAGGTGATTTTGAAGGATCTCTCAAATACTGGTTTCCAGCATGACTTTGAAGACTGGCAGAAACGCTGGGACAAGTGCATCGCATTCAGGGAGACTATTTTGAGAAGGGCCATCAAAATTATGAGGATAACTAAAGAAGGTACGTTGTCAAAAAAAAAAAAAAAAAAAAAAAAAAAAAAGTGTAATCATTCTTTATTGAACAGCCCTCGTAGCATTTATATAAGTTAAATAAGCATGAGCTAGAGTTGAAAACTCACATTGTTTATGTTATGGCACCATTATTATAGGCTAACTAAAAACGAGCCTAGATTTAAAAAAAAAAAACTATCTTCTACATAAAGGCTAATTTGGGTGAATGACTTTTCTGAAGAAAAAAAGAGCGTCTCTGATATAGAATAAAAGTACTACATCGTGTGTTTACGTGCCTTTTCATTTTCCAGTTAGGTACATCATTCCTCGTCCCTTTTGTACTTTGTAGGTATGGGTAATTTAGTTGGTTTAGGCACTGGCTTCTCACCCGAGAATGTGGGTTCAAACGGATACGACCAATGTTTTTAAGTCTTTTTAAACCTGACAGCTGTACGTGATTACATTTATTGGAATGGATAAAAACTCCTCAAAACACACACACACACACACACACACACACACACACACACACACACACACACACACACACACACACACACACACACACACACACACACACTTGGAATCTTACTCAAAAAGTAGATTTTATTACTCAAAACAAATACCTTCTATAAAACTTATATATCGAATTTTTGAGTCTAATACAGTGCTGCATCTTCATCAGATATCTAAGCGTCAGAGAAAATAAGAAAGTTTTAGAGCACCCATTTTGAACCAATAAATAATCACTGAGGTTCAGTCCCTTTAGTGTTAGTTTACGCGAAACGTTTCTGCATCGTCATGCTTTCATTCTACTCCACCTTATATTTATTATTATCCTTTTTTGTTCCTTCCTTTTACTTTTACAATTTCAGAGTGTCTTTGTATTTCAGTAAATTGTATAAATAGTGTGGGACAGTGAAAACAATCCTATATTTTTGGGAGTGGTAGCAGCTTTGACCTTCTCTGAATGCACCCAAACATTCAAAATCTTTTCTTCACTTTACCTTCTGCTCATCTGATTTCGCAGTGTCTTAACTCACACACACTGTAAAATTATCTAAATACATCATCCTCGCATAAAAATTACATATTAGATATGTTTCACAAAATTGGATGGTAAATTATTGTTTCTCTATAATGTGATAATTAAGTAGAGCCAACATTTCGTAATGAGATGTAATGCAAAACATCTACATGACTTAGACTCCTCGAATGAAAGAATAAAATAGACATTAGTGTATGTATGCGAATGTCAGTCACAGCTCCTGGGACCCTAAACCACCCTTTGAGTAGAAAAATGACTCTTGAAGATATTAAAAATACATACCTTCAACATATTTGCCTGAAAAATTATATATCTTGAAGACTATGGAAATATACCTAAGTTCCCTTCATTCTGAGTGACATTTGTATAACTGGTAAACCATAAAATATCTCATTGAAGCATAGAATTAATATCAAACAAATTATTGTAAAGTTAACTGTTTAAAAATAATTAGTCGTTATTAGTTTATTTTTTCATTTATTTATATATTTCTCGTCTGAAAAATCGCTGCTCTTTTTTTTTTCGTGGCCTGCAATGAGCATGGAATTTGAGCCACTACATGGCGACATGATGTTTAACAATCTGACCCGCTTTATCTAATGCATCCTTTAGGGATATACATAAATGTGAACTGAAACTTTAACCGGATTAACAAAAGATTCTTTTATTTTATCTTTTGCAACAACAGTTTGTACAGTGAGTACAGAAAACCTTATGAATGCAATAGAGATACCTTTTCAACTACGTATCTGCAGACAGAAGAAGTGCGTTCTACGTAAAAATTGGGCATCAAGATTTCATCGTAAATACTGTTTTGAAACCCCCTGAGTTAAAAAAGAACTCAGCTTTTAGAAAAAGCCGACACTCATTTGTGAGTGTGAACGTAAGCGTACGCATGTGTGGAGAGCAAATCTCAAAAAGTAAATTAACGTCACACGTTATCAACCTATATAATGCACTGCCACTGGAACTGAAAGGCTGCAGGAAAGGTTTTAAAAGGAAAGTTGCTGAAAATTTACTGAAGGCATATTTTGATAGCCGATAAAGTGTCACACATTTACAGCTGGTTTGATTAGCTGAACTGGTTAAAAATTAACATGTATTTAATGTCTCATAGAATATGTAGTTGTTGATTTTTTTCTGTAATGTTCTTTGTTACTATTATTTCTTGAGTTATAGTTAATGTATCTTTGTTTGTTTCATATATGTTATTTTTGTACGGTAATTCATTCCTACTATGAAAATGTAATATAAGTATTGTTAAGGGCTGTCTGCCATCATTTTATTTATTTTTGTACTGCTCCCTAGCATGAGCTACGGCTCTGGGAACCTTTTCAGATAACAATGAATAAATAAAAATAAATAAATAAAATTTTGGAAGTAGATCAAACTTAGTATTGCGCATTCCCTTGTCCCAAGATGCTCTTTACATGGAAAGAGTTTGGTGACTTTTATTTTATAAAGAATTTATCTTAACTATTTTGAGAAATATCGTTTAACATAATGAAACTTCAAATCCATCACATAGCGGTGGACTTTACTGTAGCTTAAGCTTTCCCATTGCATTTGTATTTGCAACGAAATGGATAATAAAATAATTTATGTAAAAAAGATTTCGATTAATAGGAAGCAGATATAAGAATAAGCTTTTGAAGAACAATTTGGAGTAAAGTTGGTGGAGAAAATTACGAGAATGTAGCACAATCGCCATAATTATTTTCTCGAGTGTCCATCAGTGTTTATTTCTCCTCTGGTAAAGCAAAATCATAGAATTTTAAAGATAACTTATATCCTGAAAGGCGAATGCTGGGTAACTCTAAGCTCTATGGACCCTGGGCTCATTTGAGCATCATTTCACCCATGATATGACTTAACGTTGGAGGACGTAAATTACAAAAACAAATCTGATAATAGCTTTAGAGTATTGCATTTTTCTTACATCTTTAATAAAATTTATGAATGCATTAGATTTCAAGGTCACCACACAGCGACCTACCTTTAATCTTTGGAGTATATTTTTTGTCCACTTTCCACCTGTATTTATAACAAATTGTGTCTTGGAGCTATTTCTAAAAAAGTTTATCTCAATTAATATGAAATGAATCAAAAATAAATTTTGTAAAAAAAACAAACAGCAGGCGTTTATAAAATAAACATGATGAGTAGAGAAAGCCAGTTGAATATAACAAACCAGACTTTACGCATAAACACGTTATTTATTTAAAAGCTAACCAATTATGATATAAAGAAATTGTTGCATAAGTTTTGTACTGGTTAGTATTTACATTAAAGTACAAAACTTTATAAACTATCAAGAACATTATTATGATGATTATGTCTGTAAACAGTAGCAAAAAAGTAATAATTAAACACAAATTTAATAGAAAAAGTACACAAATGAATATACATGAGAATTAAAAGAAAAGCGTAAGCTTTTCAGGTTCAAAACTTACTCACTTTAATATTATTCCCCTTTACTGTAGTGGAAAAATGCCAAAACAGAAGAATTAATCCTGCATTAGTAAACAACACACAAGAATATTTATCAGTTTTAGAAAACAACTGAGCTCCACAATAGTACAAAAAAAGGAAAAATGTGAATGTTATTTGAAGTAATACGATATCTGCATAACTTGTCGAAAAATACTACAACATAGTTGAATATATTTTTAATACTCAGAGAATAACTAAATATATGAAATATATCATGATTAATAAAGTGAATAAATATAACGCAAAGAAATAAATGCTTAATAATGATGTTTTATAACAATAATTAATGTTGTCCTGATAAACTTACATAAAAACATGACCGAAAAAATAAAGGTGATAAGCTAACGATAACATAAAATTAGAACAATATACTATAGAACAATATTTCCAAACTATTGCAATAATTTAAGGGATAGTGGATAGATGCCACCAGCATCAAAGCAGCCAGTTGGTAGCGCTACTCTTGGCAGAATTTATAAGCATTTTAATACCGTAAACGCAACATACATAGTGATAGCTCCCGACATCTGTAAGTCACATTTATAACTTGATACATAGATGAGGGGCCAGCAGATGGCACTAAATATCACGTTGGAGCATTATATATCCATGCTCTGAAGATCCTACATGGCAGGACAAGTTTTATCATGCCTGCCATCTAGCGACTACATTGAGGTTCACTGGCACAAGACATCTTAAAGTTTTGCATGGGGAAAGGCAGCAGTTTGGTTTAACGATTTATTCTTACGTTTGGACTTAGGTTGCACTTGCCCAATAGCCTTAAGTTTTTTTTTATTGATATTTAAATAAATTACACTTGCCATCTAAAGAACTAATTAAAACTTCCAGGAACAGAAAAAAGAAAAACACTTAGCAAACATAATAAAATACTACACTCAAACTAAAAGTTAATTAAAATGATTAGGATGCACTTTAAAGAAGAAAAACAAGAAAAATAAATAAATAAAAACACCTTCAAAAATCACTGTTGAAAAATTACAAATGCCACAGTAGGAAAGCACACATGAAGTACAAGTTACAACATTTAAAAAAGCAGGATGTTACCTACTCATATCACTTTTACACTATTTTAATAAGTGTCAATTTATTATTCTTATAATAATTATTTGCAGAAAACATAAAGTATAACCAACACTTGTTTGATTACCATTCATTCAATAATTATTCTGTAACCAGAATTTATAATAGTGGTCATGCATTAATTTAGTTAGCTTCATAAATTTATCCCAAAGACCTTTAAAAATATCAAACTTTGTTTTATCTAGTACATTATACAAATTTATACACATTTATACATTAAGCTGCCCTTGATTTGACTGTTTATCCCTGCAACATTTAGAGTTAGGTTGCACTTGATAATCCTACATTACTTTGAAGCCATTAAAAAAATAATACACTTGACACCTAAAGAGTTAATTAAAACTTTCAGTACTCTATGAAGACAAAAAACTTATAATAAACATAGAGAGGAAATACTATACATAAGCAAGTTGAATAATCACAAATATCACAATTTGCAATAGGTACTGATTTCTCATTAATCCAGCTTAATAACTGTTATATAAGTGCTGATAGCTGCTATGTTGTCACATTCAAGCTACCTCATTATATTTATGCAGAAAAGTGGGAGGAAGTACCTAAATATAAAATAAAAGTGAATCGAGAAGATATTGACACATTGTTTCACTTACACTGTTTTCACAGCTCTTGAAACATGTCCTGTGAAAAACAGTGTAGGTGAAGCAATATGTCAACATCTTCTTGATTCACTTTTATTTTAACTCTTGCTTTACTTTCTCTATGCTTCTTTCTCTATGCTTCTTGTTTATTTGCAGTTTACTACAAAGGAAACAAGAAAGTCATAACAAAAGAAAGATTAAATTTGACAGTGTTATTACTACATAATCTATGCCAGGGATGATTGATTGACTGATTTGCCTTCAGTGAGTTTACTAGTAGTCACAATGGCCTGTGAATGTTGAGCATATCAAGAAATATTCATTTAGTAGCACACATACTTTAATACTGAGCATAAATGATACATTATATACAGGAAATATGAAAAACAAAGTAGGGATAAATATGTACAGATACAAAATAAAATCTTTCCTGCAGTCATAACCTAACAGATGTGTATATTCAACTGCAGCTTAGCAATTTTATTTTTTTAAACTTTCATTTGGCTTTTGCCAGTACCTCTCATTTTATTATATCACATTTGCAATGGATAGCATTTACTGTCAGTTCTTCAATACCCATACATTTAAATAGCTTTTGAACAGTACTCATAGGTAAATTGCAATGATTTGTTATTAAAACAGCTAGATTCCATATTGATAAGTGAGACACAGATTTCTATGACCTAACAAGTGAAAAATATGCATGTATTTATGACCTAAATTTAGCTTAAATATGATCTAAAAAGATAAAAAATATGACCTTTGCAACTTCATGAATTTATTAATCACATTATACCAATTGACATTAAACTTTAATTACCAGTTAATAATTGTTCATACATAAATATTTTTAATCATTTCTGCAGAAAATGTTTTCTCTACTTCTTAATTCAGCACTTTATGGAATCTATAAGTTTAAAAGGTCCTAAATTAGAGAAGGAGAACTATTTTAACTTAAGAAAAGAATAATTCAGAGAGACAAAATATTCACACCTGGGGGTTAACATTCATCAACATAAAAGTACATTAAATGACAGTGCACATTTTTAGGTTGTCAAATTGGAAGTTTCTTCAACTGTCAGACAGAATGTTCTTATAGGATAGGGTGGGGCTCTTCTGCTCACGGGGCTATTCCGCCCCAAATAAGCAAATTGGTTTACTGTCCAACAATGATGGTCAGCAATGACTGACCTGCCAGTTCATAGTCAAGCTTGCTGTTTGTGCGACGTTTCTTTGAATTTACTTGAGGTTGTAGCTGCTGTTTTAATAGTATTAACAGAAGAAGATTACAAGATAAGTAACCTATGTTGTTGTTTTTTTGCCTGGAATAAGAAATACTGTTTGTAACTTAGGGTCTAGTATTTGCAAATAGAGAGATTTTTTATTAAAAATCAGTGTCAGTGAAGGTTATAGTTTGGGTTACGTCCATGCATAACAAATGGCGCATTTCTTTTATCATAGCTCTCACATGATGCGCAATTTCAAAAGGGGCTATTCCACCCAAGTAAAGAGGGACTATTATCGCCCAGTTATAATATAGGTATTTTTGTACTCTTTTAACCTAATTATTTCTTATACAACTATTACTGAGTTTTATTTGACCTTTTCAGATGGTACACACATATAAACAAAGGAAGCTGGAATGTAACTGGATGAGGACGACATTGCTCGTGCTGTTACGAGTGTATTAAATGGTGATGTAAGTATGAGAGGAGCAACGGGCCTTTTCAGAGTGCCTTACTCTACACTCAAAAATTGTGTTCATGCACATCAAAATCAAGAAGTATTAGGAGGAGGGGTGTACAAATCAGTTGGTCATCCTACAGTGTTCAGTTTTGAGTAGGAGAAACATTTAGTTTCCAGGTTAAAAGTAGACCTATTGTAAAACTAAATTGTGGGAATAGTAAGTCAAGTGATGACTTGGTTCCTGTCCAAATAGAATACAGTGATGAGGAAGATGCACCACGGGGGTTAAAGTTTTATTCTCCGAAATGAGCAACCAAAGGAGACTGGATCAAATGCCAGTAATGTGGACTATGGGTTTCACGAAGTGTGTATTGGTGCAATTGCTAAGGAAAACTTCATTTGTAGCAAATGCATTTAATTAAAATGCAAAAGTACTGTAAGCGGTATTAGCCCCAGGGCTGGGCGGAATAGCCTTGTTACTTCTGTGATTTCCTTTCTGTGCAACATTTGCTGTTTTATTTGATCACAACTATAGCAAGTAAAATATGTGTGTTTATAATATCTGTACGCTTTAAGGGATTAATAAAGACTGTTCTGCTCTATGTTTAACATCAAAAATGGTTTTTTATTTGTTTTATAATACCATAAATTTGAAATGAGCGGAATAGCCCCGCTCTACCCTATCTGGAAAAACTATACTCCACATCACATGAGGTTATATGTGCATATTTAAAGTAAGCTAATTCATCTGGGGAAAATGCCAGCTCAGAATCTTCAAACTTTGCTTCAAGCCCATAAATAATGTCACTGATCTCGGAAAGGGTAGTATAATGCAGTTTGGCAGTAGTACAAAAGTGAATCGAGAAGATATTGACACATTGCTTCACTCACACTGTTTATTCACAGGACATGTTTCAAGAGCTCTTGCTCCTATCATCAGCTGATACTCGACTAGTGCAAGTTGTAGGGGTTTCCTCTTTCAAATGTGAAACTTGCCCTAAAATTTATATAGGAAAAACAAAAAAAAATATTAACATCAGAACTTAAGAACATCTAAGAAACATTAAAAATGGTGAAACAGAAAAATCAGCAGTGGCTTTTCATTTTTTGAATACTAGACATGACATCAACTTGGAAACATCTCTAATAAAATTTGTTAATCACCCCATAGACCTTTCCGTATGGGAAAAAATCTTCATTAACAAAAATCGTCATAGAGTCATGAATTTTGAAACTCCACCACTGGACATCTTTGACAAGTACATCACGCCATCTATTGACAAAACGGAGAAAGAGGAAACCCCTACAACTTGCACTAGTCGAGTATCAGCTGATGATAGGAGCAAGAGCTCTTGAAACATGTCCTGTGAATAAACAGTGTGAGTAAAGCAATGTGTCAATATCTTCTCGATTCACTTTTGTACTAATTTGTGCTTCACTGTCCCTACGCTTCTTCCAAGTTTATACTTTGAGTTTGGCAGTAATTTATTGAACCTTTTGTTCACTTTAATTAACTTTCAATTTCTTTTACAATTTTCAATGCATCACTAAGTGAAATCCCTATAGTTTCTAGGAGGGTAATCACACCTGATATTTGACCTAATTTTGATTTTATATATGCCAAATTTGCTGCCAGGGTCGGTGAAGAAAATGCATCTTGCAGAATCTTAATAGATGATGATCAGAAAAATCAAAATCTTGAACTAGTTTTCTAAAGAATCATAATTGGTTTATTCCCAATTGACTGCTGACTACACTATACTAGTCCCCAAAATATGATTTTATTATGGGAATAAATATAAATATGACCAAAGTCTAAAAAAGTGAGACTATGACTTTTAAGATCCAATAAATGAAATTGTTATAGGAATCCGCCTCTTATTCATAAGCATTATCAGGACAATTTTTCTTTCAGATAATCTTGTACAGAATAAAATGATTTTTAGCATAAATGCTCTCTAACAGCAATTTTAACAGAAATGAAATTGTCAATTTTTATTTTAAGATCATTAGGAAGAGCATTAAATATTTTGATGGTTCCATTGTATGCACCTTTCAAGAAGCACAAAAGTTTTGCATTGGAATGGTGGACGATACACTTTTGTCTAGTGTTTATTTCATAAATTTGTTTTAAATGAGGTCTGACTGTACCCAAAGAGCTTCAGATCAAGAACATATGCATACAAGGAAGCGTTAATATCTTCAGTTTTCTACAAGGATCTTTGCAAGTGTTTCTGCTATGTGTATTAGAAATGATTATTATAATCTTCTTTCACATAAGAAATATCTGTTTACTTTCTAATGAGTTGCCCCAAAATAATATTCCTTGACAGCATTAAAATATGTATAGTACAGGGCTGGCTTGTCCTTGTGTGCTACCGTGCTGCAGCATGCTCTTTTCTGTTTTATAAATCACATTGTAGAAATTTTAAAAGACCATGTAAATAACAATGCATTATTATAAGTGTAAGAAATCAAGTAGACCAATAATGCATGGCAAACACCTGCGTAACTAATGGAATGCATCCTTGATTTCAAAATGCTGAGAGTCAGCAAGTTCGGTAATCAGTTATTGCACATGCATACAACCGTCCCCTCTTGCCTCCCTGATGTTCTAAGTTCCCTAGACTTTCGCACAAATGTGTGATGCATCTGAGCGTTGCGCGGTGATCATTCGCTGCACAGTGAAGCAGGGCCATCAACACTCATAGTTATAGCTGTAGAACTTGAATACTATACATTGAATATCATTTAACAGTCTATCATTGCTTTATATTTTAATTCTAGATCCTTCTTACGTAAGCAGATCCAATACCTAATGGTTATTAAACCGCAGAGCAGATTGTTTGTGATGCACCTATCATGTTGGCACGATACTGCATTCCCGCAACCATAACAAGAATCCCCCATAACAAGTGCATGTGGCTCGCATGCTTGCATTGTATCCAAATACGATATTCCTTTGTGTAACGTTATTTAGTGGCTGATATCAGTTTTTTTATTTTGTGTGAGAGTGTGAAACTTGTTATAAATTCACTTTATTCAGTGTATGAGTAATTTAATATTACTAAAACTTTAACCAACAAATAATGAACATGGTTAATGAACTTCTGAAAACTCCCTTTACAAGGAGAGTATTAGAAACATGGCTTAGTATAAAAATGTTAGGGAGACCAACATCAGATCTACAAATTGAGCAAAAAGTGAAAGGAAGTATAAATTCTGTTTATACCATGAAGAAACATCGGTGCATAGACTTCATTTTTTGAAACTAGGCGAGTTGCATGGACTTTTTCCCGCAGAACGCTGTCATTTTTTGGCACGAGCCGCCGCTGATATATTATACTAATTTAAGTGTGTCTATGGAACTTACATTTAGCAGTGCTTGGATAGCATAACAGGCATATCTGAATGAGTAAGGACTATGATACAATGAAGCACAAAATTAATATAATTTTGAGTCAAACTAGTACTCCATGCTCCATATATTTCTAGTGTTGACCTAGAACAGTTTCGTTAGGACCTTCCTTTGACATCAGTTGAGGATGTTAGGAAGGTCCTAACAAAACACATTCTAGGTAAACACTAGCCATATATGGAGCATGGAGTACTAGTTTGACTCAAAATTATATTAAGATATACTGTATGTGAGCTTTCTAATCTAAATATCTACTTGAAGGTTCAAAAATTTGTTCTAATAACATATCATTAATCCTAATTTCTATTGGAGTGTGTCATATTCGGCGAGTTACAAATTTAACATTTGTTTTGTCTATATTCACAGATAATTTACCTTTAAACCAATAAGACATAACGTTCAAACATAATTCCATTTAACTACACACTGACAATTGTTTACTACTCACAAGAGCACTAGTGACATCAGCAAACAAAACTCTACTTGTAATATTCGTTATATAAAATTATAAGAGGTTTATACAGATCAGTGAATATCATATGACCAATATTTTATGAGGCCAAAAAAAGGTTAATAGTTATTTTTAACTTTGGCAATTTTAGAGCTATAATGACTATTGTTAACTAAGATATGGATGGTCTAATGAAATTTTGAAGGCATTACATAAAATTAAATAATTTATTGTGCAAAATAAAGTGGAATTTTTAATATTAAGCCAGACATTTGAATTTTTGCAGTGTCTCAAAGCTTGTGCCAAATTTGATCTGAACTGCTGCAATAGTAGAGAAACTTCTAAACAACACACATGCATATGTACACACTTAGCATGCAGTGGCAGCTGAAACATGAATACACTGGTAGTGCCAGTATTATTTCATGGTTAGATTAACTTTATGTGCATGCATGCATGATTAATGTCCTTTAACAAATGCAGGACATATCTGACAGTGAATAAAAGATATGGTTTACATGATGCTCAGTTATATGATTCATATGTACACCACCGATAATAGTGACTATTTTTCACTGTACATTGACTGATACTAACAGTCACCTATAATGATAATTCAGAACTAATCATGTTCACTAGACTCGGAAGTTTAGCCATTCCATCCCTTAAGCAAATAAATGACCAAACATATCAATTTAAGGTATACTCAAAGGTACCTGTTCTGTATGTATGAACTCCACCACACCTTCTTTCTTGTCTAGTGGTTATTGGCAGTGAACTTCGCATTGTATGTAAAGATAATCAAGAAATGGGCAGTGTTGATGTCTTCAACAACTTATTTTTCAGTGATATCTAGTTATCAATGAATACTATATTGGTACATATATCCATCATAATGATTCAAGATATAATCCAGATCTTTTATTTGTTTCATTAGACTTAAGAGATATATGTTTGCTAGCTCAAAGATTTAGAGATATGGAGAGTAAGGTTGGAAGGTTACAAGAAGAAGCAAAGAAGGTTGGATTGAAGATAAACTCCTCTAAAACAAAACAGATGAGGATAAATTGTAACCATCAAAATAAATTAGAAGTAAATGGTGTAGAAATTGAAGAAGTGAATACTTTCCTATACTTAGGAAGTATGGTTACAAATGTAGGAGGAGCAGAAGAACATATAAAAAGACGGATAGGACTAGCAAACGGAGCATTTGTGCAGCTATACCCCATATGGAAAAATAATAACATCTCTTTGAAGACAAAACTTAGGTTGTTCAATACCAATGTAAAATCAGTCCTCCTCTATGGTTGTGAAACATGGAAAGTCACGGATGTAACAAACAAGAAGATGCAGGTCTTTGTAAACAGATGCTTGAGGAGTATATTAAACATAAGATGGCCGGAAATAATATCAAATGAAGAACTGTGGGGAAAAACCAACCAAACTCCAATATACTGTCAAATAAACCAAAGAAATTGGAACTGGATAGGCCATACGTTGAGAAAACCAGATGGAGCCGTTGAGAAGACTGCATTAGATTGGAATCCTCAAGGAGTAAGAAAGAGGGGACGACCTAAGAAGACATGGAAGCGATCAGTAGAGGAGGAAGCCAAGGAAGGAGGGAAAAGCTGGAAAGAAGTAAAATGGCTGGCTGGAAACAAGAGTACGCTGGAGGAACTTTACTGCTGCCCTATGTTCCACTTAGGAATAACAGGAAATAAGTCAAGTAAGAGATATAACACCATGTAATATTTCTGTAAGTATTTGCTCCAATCATCGAGTAACAATTGCTAATATAACATTGAGTAAACTTAAGACAAACATTTACAATAAAAGCTGTTGGAACTAAACAAAAGTTAACTGGAAAGGACATCAACTAGAATTAGAAAAATCAATGATCGAAACTAATAACATTTTTTCTAACAAAGTTAATAATATCTGCCAGCTTCTACTACATACTGCAAGAAAGAAAAAAAACTTACATTCCACCTTTTGGTCTAAAAATTTAGAAACCTTAAAAAATGAATGTGAATGAGCTAGAACGTTAACCGAAACAAAGATTCTGAAAGTATTCTCAACTGGAAAATCAAAACAGCAAAATTCAAAAGGGAAATTCTCTGTGTAAAAAGGAACTTGTATAACAAATTTATAGAAACTATTGACTATAGGTAAAACAGTAAAGTTATATATAAGTTCGTTTCAATATTTTATAAATATATGGCTGGCCCCATAGGTGGTAGAGCACCTGCCTGCCGTGCTAGGGGTTGCAGGTTCGATTCCCGGTGGTGGCAGTGGGGATTTTTCTCTGACCAAGATAATTCCTCATCTTCCCCAGAGTCTGGAAGTATGAATGGCAGTGTGAATGTGTGCGTGATCTAATGATTAAAACCCAATGAATACAAGTTAACACCTTCGATATGATCCAAAGGAGAATGGCTGTCGATGTGACCATTGCAGTTAAAGGCTGGGTATAAATGGAACAATTAAAAAAACATAAGAATGTCCCTAGATATCATATTATACATATTAGCATATAACTAAAATTGCCAATGTATTTAATTCAAATTTTATATCAACTAAAATTCCGAAGAGTATATCATAAAATCTAGAGAAGAACATAAAGAAGACAATCATGAAAAATAAAAAAGGGAGCCTTATCATTTAACTTCAACAGAAGAAATATTCTATTCTGAATTTACAGCTTCTGAACTTGAAATAGCTATTTTAAAAACACCTAATAGCAAAGCTCCAGGACTAGACAAAATTCATCAAGAATGCATAAAAAAAATTTAGGAAGAAAAGTTAAAACCAATTACTCAACCTTTAAAATCATGTCTGAAATCATCTATATTATCCAATTGGAAAAAGGCTATTATCATCCCAATACGCAAACCAGGAACTCGTCATCACTAAATCAACAGATGGCAGCAGCAACTTCAGAATTACCCACACCACTGGATCAAGCTTTAGTCGCATAAGAGCCGAAGATGCAAACGATGATTTGTGAAACATGTCCTCAAAATAGGTACGTAAGTGAAGCAGAGGTGTAATAAATACGACTCATCTATAAATTAATAATTATTCTGCTTCACTGTGGTGTTCCAATACAGTTAAATCTCGATATATGGAAAGAATGATTTCAGCCAGATTAAACTGATATCTTGAACACTACAATCTTCTATCACTCTGCCAAGCTGGCTTCCGGCACAATGATGGAGCTACTGCACAAGTAATTAAAGAGAGATGTTTCATAGAAAAGATGCATTAACTGTATTTGTTGATCTGAAATCTGATATTACTCTGTATGGAGATGTAATTTTATCAAGAAGCTATAACAAATAGGAATTAAAGATGATATGCCTCACTGGTTTTCATAATTTGTCTCAGAAAGTTATTGTGCAACTACTTATGGTTCAACATTATCAAGATTCA
Organism: Mantis religiosa; assembly: GCA_030765055.1. NCBI lineage: Eukaryota > Metazoa > Arthropoda > Insecta > Mantodea > Mantidae > Mantis > Mantis religiosa. Next base: position 48,177,344 of record CM060956.1, on the reverse strand, counting down.
GAAAACCCAACAATCATATAATTCACATTGCTGAATACAATGGGTTCAGTGCTGAATTAGTAAAAAAAAATTGATAAATTCAAAAGACAACAGAGATGCAGACAGATAACTACTCTTTCCCTGATCAGTAATAAAACTTCATACGTAAAACTTTCAACATTTCTTTGGCCACACTGAACAAATTCACTATACAACAGCTTCTGAAATGACATAATACAAAAGAGAAATCCACAGACAAAAAATGAGGTGTGTGCCGGATAAACTGCAAAGACTGTGACAACCATTACATTGGCAAAACTAAAATTAGGCTTAAAGAGAATTTTAGGAATATCAAGAACAAAGAAATAGACAAATCAGCAGTAACATACCATTTTTGGTATGATAATCACAACATAGAAAAAGAAATCCATTTATTAACAAGTGTTCAGGGTCCAACTGCATTAACCACATGGGAATAAAATATTCATAAAGAAATATGAAGGAAAACTGTTTAATTTCGACACCACCTTTGAACAGAATCCGAAGATACCAACAGAGACACTCCTATTACCTCCAAGGAGTTCACCAAATCAAAATTCAACAGTATATATTAGCTAAGGATGTTAGGAAGGTCCTAACGAAATACACTCCAGGTGAATACTAGCAATATATGGAGCATTGAGTACTAGTTTAACTCAAAATTATAGTAACCCAACTAGGTTTACTTTGCGATGTAATACTTAACACTGTTCCATTCAATATCTATGTAATCAACTCAAACAAATGCCCGCTTCAGTAGCGTGGTGATAGCGTGTCTGCCTCACATTCAAGAGGTCCCGAGTTTGAATCTCGGTCAGGGTGAGTTACCTGCATAAGCTTTTTCCAGGGTTTTCCCTTATCCTTCAAGACAAATGTCGGGTAACTCTATGCTCTATGGACCCTGGGCTCATTTGAGCATCATTTCACCCATTCCATTCATCATCCGATATGACTTAACGTTGGAGGACGTAAGTCACAAAAAAAAAAAAAACTCCAACAAACAGGTATCAATAATGCATTGTATGCAGATGACTTAGTAAATTATAGATATATGAAATCAAACTTAGATTCTAAATACAAATGTTCAACATTCTCTGTATGCACTTAAACAATGGTGTTCTAAATATCTCATGAAAGTAAACACTATGAAAAGTAACTTTCAGCTCTTTTCCTTACAAAAGAAACAACCCAATATTACCTAAGTTACGATAATACCAGTGGCATATATTATGGGCTATCAAAGCTATCACCGAAGCCCATATCTAAAGTAAACTAGAAATTAATAAGCAATATTAATAATAATTGCAATACCAGCCAGTTTCCCCAATAAAGAATTAGTGCGTAGGGTGGAGTATCTCTCTTTTCCTATCACTGAACAGAGGGACAAGCAGAGCTTCGGAAGCTACTGTTGCAGCCTTCTCTAAGGGTAAGGGGCAGTGAGGGATGAGGGGGAGGAATGCAGGATTCAATATGTCAAGGCTTCGGAACCTTAAGTCACTACACTCATATGAGCTTCTCCGAAATGTACCGTATGGACACAACTGGCTTTGGAATTCGGCATAGCACATGGAGTTAAAGGCAAGAAAGGGCGTGTTTTCAATTATTGTGTGATTTCTACGGTCCTCAACAGCCCTATTAGTATTGTTTATTTCTTGGCAATGTACCAAGACAGTTGCTAGTGATAATTCTTCGAAATGGGTGAAGAATGTGTAATTAAACAATTAGTGCAAAGACCATTCTCGCAGTTTAAATACGAGGATAAGTTAGTGATAACAAAGCAGGGAAGGCCTACTCCAGCTCTTCCGCACTTGCAGTGTGAACAGAAGTAAAAAAATAAGAACCTTTTTAAAAGGTATTTTAGTATAATTATGATAAGTACGAGTGTCTGTCTGGCTCATTTGAACTAAATAAATTTTATTACTGGCCATGCTTGTTGTTTGCAACTGAGAAAACACACTGGAATACTATGTTAAATAAGCTACATAAATATGGCGTAAGAGGGGTGGCCTTCAATTCGTTTAAATTCTACCTTGATATGAGAGAGCAGGTTGTTGAGATCACTTTCACAGAAAGAGGCCAAAAAGAAATCAAAAACGTGTTATCACAAAAAAGACCAGTAGTATCAGGGGTTCCGCAAGGATCTATTCTGGGCCCCCTGTTATTTTTACTGTATATAAATGACCTCCCATTATGTCTAATGAACAACTTAGATGCTAAAATCACACTCTTTGCAGATGATACAAGTATCTTCATTGCAGGAAAGGATGATGATAGCCTTCAGCAAAATATAACACCAGCTATAGTAAATGTTTTAAATTGGTTTAAAGTCAATAAGTTGCTTGTAAATGAAGGAAAAACAATAGCACTAAATTTTTAGCATAAGGCTTGTAGGAAAATGGAAAACCCTTGCATCAGAATTGGCTCCAGATTGATAAATTTTGAGCAGCAAACTAAATTCTTAGGGCTATGGGTAGACAAAAATTTAAGTTGGGACAAACATATAGAAAAGTTAGCAGAGAAGCTCAGCCATGTTTGTTTTGTTTTACATCAGCTGAAGCCTCGAGTAGAATTTACTACACTCAGAACCTGTTACTTTGCTTACTTTCATTCACTAATATCATATGGACTACCATTGTGGGGAAATACTACAAATAGTAAGTTGATATTTAAGCTACAAAAGAAAGCATTACGAATTATGGTTGGTATTCCAAAAATGGAAAGCTGCAGAAATCACTTCAGAGATTTGAATATCTTGACCCTACCAAGTTTATATATGAAACAGTTACTGATTTACATGAAGACTAATACTGCGAACTATGTCACAAATGCTAAAATACACACCCATAACACATGTAATAATAACAAATTACACACTTATATTCATAAAACCAAACTATTTGAGACTTCTGTCAAATACATGGGTTTAAAGCTATACAACCACTTGCCAAATCAATTAAAAAACACACCCTCTATAAAAAAGTTTAAGACAGAGCTACACAATTTCTTTAAAAAAAATCAGTTTTACTCAGTAAATGAATACCTAGAATACAAATCAGCTAAAGCATAAATTAATCAGTTTGTTGTGCATAATTATACTAATGTATTCTATTTATATTCTTGTTTCATGTGCCTCAGATTGGAAGACTCACCAATGAAGAATTTTAGCCGGCCAAAGCATTAAACTTAAGTGTAATTGTGTAAATTATTCGAAAACTTAAGATTGTAAATAGCTCATTGATGAACTGTAAATATTGTTAAATACTGTAACTATATTGACTATGCCTATAATTCTGTATGAATTTCTGTGGCTAATAAACATTGTATTGTATTGTATTAAATTTAGCATATTTAATCACAGCTTTGGATAAACATAAAAGATCAATAACGCATATAAAATCTTTCATGGCATTAAATACTTTTGGCACCCAATGGGTAGACCATGCATTGAGTTACCAAAAGAAACTTGCTGACAGTTTGCACAATGAAAAGTTAAGGAAAATAGAAATGTATTGAAAAGATTGATGCAGTGGTTCTTTTTGCAAAACAGGAATGTTTGTTTAGAGGCCACGATCAAGGTGAGGAGTCATTAAATAAAGGCAATTATATAGAATTGCTACAATTTCTGGCTAATTATGATGCGCTACTGTCTCAGCATCTAAAGACAGCTACCGTTTTCAAAGGCACCTCGGCTGTTTTAACAACTTGTTTCAAGAAAAATGGATTTAAATGCACTTTTTGTAAAGTTAACATTTAATCAATAATCCCTTATTGTCCGGATCTGGTAGGCCTAGTGATAGCCCAAGTCACAATCCCAGCATACGCCACTGGATAATACCCAATTAACCAGAGCAGAAAATTCTCAATATCTTGAAATGCTGTTTGTCAAAATTTTAACCTAGAAAAAAATGTACTGAACAAAATGAAAGATAAAGCAACAAACTGTTGATACTAAAAAGACTTGAAAGACTTGCAGGAACTGAATGGGGTTGTTCAAAGTCTACATTAAATACTACATATAACACATACATATATAAGAACAGTTCTTAAGTACTGAAGAGAAATAATGATAACACGACCACCTTCAACTTCCACAATACTTGAGCACACAAAAAAATCAAGCTCTTAGGTGGATTACTAGGACTACTAAAACTACTCCTATAATGGACTCGCACACAAAAAATCAAGCTCTTAGATGGATTACTAGGACTATTAAAAGTACTCCTATAATGGACTCACAAGATTGACATGTTACAGATCTATAATGACCGAATTAGAAATGCAGGTACTTTTAACATATGAAAAACTAGTTGAGACTTCCATAAAATAAAAAATAGGCCAAAAACTACACATCTACCTCAATTAGGCTTCATTCAGGAAGTTTAACAACTAAGAAATAAACTAGATTACCTATCCAAAATAAAACCACTTATGCCTCTTAATAATCCACTGAACATCACTGAATTAGAATACAACCTTGATATAATTGCAGGTTTAAGAGGAAAGAAAATACATCTATAGAAGCTAAAGTACAATGCACTTGAAACCACAAACGTAAGATATCCAATTGATGAATGAGACTCGCATATATACAGTGGTTCTTTTTATCACCAAGAAGATGGAGCAGGAGCTATCTGCGAATTATTTTCTTTTTATAAGAATTTTGGAAAGAAATTCACAAGCTTTGATGGAGAAACTGATAGAAATTATACTTCCTTACAAGATCTGTTCACCTGGACAAATAAGCATTCCAACATATTTTCTTATCAGATTCCAAGCTATTCAGTCTATTATTTCAATTGTTGCCCAAATGGTAAAAACTAATAAAATTCGTAACGTGATTAAAATTCTCCAAAATTTAAATAAATATAGTTTTCTAATTGATTTTATCCTACATGGAATTTCTGGAAATTAGCATACAGATATGTTGTCCAAGGGTTAAACATTGCCCAAATAACAAAATATCTTCTATGAGACAGTTAAAAGATTAATTAAAAACATTATAAAAAGTTCTCCACTGGAGAACTTAATTGGAAGGATCTCCAAAATGAACTTAAAACAACTCCAGATTTTCCTAAAAATCATCTGTTGCAATGTTCAGATTAATCACAGGCCATGATTGTCCGAGTGGACATTTGTTCAAGATTTAATTAATGACTTCCACACAGAGCTTTTTATGTGGTAAAGATGACTGAATGAACACTGATCATCTAACAATATATAAAATTAAATTTAAAGGGAGTTGTTTAATGACACCAAACAACACTTACTTTTAAATTTGCCGGAACATGTTTCAGAGACTTTAAATTGAATTTACTTCAACAACACTGTTTTCAACACTTCCATGAAAGGAATTATAATGCATGAAATTCTCAAAAATCAAGAAGATCTAGTATCTAAACACTGAGAAACTAAAAAGGATGATTTTATTATCAAATACTCTAAGATTTTGGGTTGAAAATAAACATACATTTAAAATTGTGATGATTAATAAAAGGACCAAAAATTTTATTGGTAAGGAACAGAGTTGGAACTAGTGAAGAAAATTGAAAACCTAGAGTAAGTGTCAATGGTATATAGGATTGGAACAAACACGGGGAAAAAATATTACCAAAGGAGAAACAATGAATGCTGGTAATCAGAGCATGTATGAACAAAATACCAAAATTCCAAATTATGTGGCTAGAGAGGATATACAGCATGGTGGTAGAAGCAAGCATGTTATACATGCTGAAGAAAACTGGACAAGTGTAGATGCAATACAGAAATATTTGTAAAATAACCTTCGGGTTACCAAATGGAGTAGCATCCACAAGCTAAAGAAAGTGGGAGCAAAAGGTAAAATGGTAGAAAGGGCAATGAAAAACTAGTCCAGAATAAAGCTGTTAGAGGAAAATAATACACTACGACCACACATGTTGTGCAGAAGAAAATGACGAAAAAGGAAATTTAGTGGAATATTGCAGCGGAGGTCATTGAAAACTAAGAAATTATAAACGGTTTTGTAGAAGAAAAGTCATTAATAGTTATAGATCTTATAAATGAAATGAGTAAGAGAAAAATATATCTAAGTATGCAACAAAATGCCTGAATTGTTATGCATGGGCAAGAACAGGTGTAATGAATTTAAATGGCCTAAAAGATAGAAGAAGGGGAAAGAGATGTATTAATATAGTAGACAACATTTTAATTGGCATCATATTCTGGAATGCAATTAAGCAGAAAAATAAAGAGAGAATTTAAACTATAGAAATGGGAAAATATTTAAAAGAAATGTGAAGCAAATTGGAAAAAATACAAAAAAGAGTAATGAAGAGTAAAAGCAAATATTGGATACACTGTACTTTCCCAGAAGAATGTTAAATATAGGCGGAAGAAATTAAAAATAAGTAACTCCAAGGGAAAAAAATACATTTTGTAAATGATATGTAAAGTTTAAAGAGGATAATAAATCATTTAACTTTTAACCTTCTATTACTTATGAATCATTATGAAGGCCGTACCATAGCTGAGTGGTTAGACCACTTGGCTATTACCAAGACAGCCTGGGTTCAATCCCAGATGATCGCAAAGTGACATTTGTGGTGTACATAATGGCGCAGGGGCACGTTTTCTCCAAATTCTCTGGTTTCCCCAACCAGCATTCCACCAATTGCTCCACCATCATCTCTCCGATCATTTCATCTCACCCTCATTTTGTCATCAACTTCCCTCACTCTCATACCAGGAATTGGGCTGATCACCATCCTGGATTCTCTCTCTCATTGATCCAGAGATCCGTTTCTCAAACCGCTTAAGGGTTAAGAGGAACAAGAATACCCTGACACCACATAGTGGTATAAGAGGGCAGTTAAAGATAAGATACTTTATTCATCTTTTGATTTATACATAAATCATGGCTTCGTCAGTAATACTACATAATTATATAACATAATACTATATACAACAGTATGTACAGTATGAAGTAGCTTACACAAGAAGTAATATTTACAAAGTTATTAAAATTTATGTCTTTAAATTCCTGGATGCTAAAAGGTACATGTTTTAAGAGTGCTTTTGTTAATGAACATTTAAATTTGCTATAGACCTGATCTTTGAAATGTCCAGGTAATGTATTGTATAGGCTAGTCCCACGGTGAGTAATACTACTGCGACTCTTATTGGTGCGACAGAATGTGGTATGTATGTGATTTAATGATCTGGTGTTGTGTGTGTGATACATGTCATTTGTTTTGAAGAGATTTCTATTTTTATGGATGAAGCATAATGTTTCCAGAATATATATGGAAGGGAGAGGTAAAATGTTTAATTCCTTAAATACTATCCTACTAGGTGTTCTTATAGGTACTTGTTTAATTATTTTTAGTATTTTATTTTGTAATTTAAAGATGACATAAAGATTTGTGGACACACCCCATACTGGAATGCCATAGGTTAGAATTGAGTGAACATATCCAAAGTACATAGCTTTGAGCACGCTTGTGGTACAAACTTTACTTGCTACTCTGAATGCATAACAGATTTTGGACAGTTTATTTGCTAAATAATCAATATGTGCATTCCATTTTAGTTCCAAATCAATCCACACTCCTAAGAATTTAGTTTCTTTAGCTTCCTTTATGGAGTGAGTATTAATGCAAATCTGCAGTTCATTAGATACTTTACCAGGACTGAAGTTAATAAAATTTGTCTTATCTATATTTAAATGGAAATTATTTCGTACCAGCCATTCATGTAGAATTATATTTTTTGATTTATGTCATTTTCTAGGGTACAGAGATTACGATTATTATATTATAATATTAGTATCATCTGCAAACAGAGTTACTTGTGTTTCTTTGAGATTTGATGGCAGGTCATTTACATATATTAGGAACAGAATGGCCCCAGAATTGACCCTTGTGGAACTCCATCTTTTAGAGGTGCTGAAGTAGAATGCTTATCATTTACTTCGACATACTGCTTCCTTTGACTGAGATACGACTCAAACCAAGCATTGGCTATACCTCTAATGCCGACTTTATTTAATTTGTCCAGTAATATCTTATGATTAACTGTATCAAACACCTTTGATGAGCCAATAGCTCATAAATATTAAAAGTAGAAGCATTATTAACAGTGAAGTATTCTTCATTTTTGAGTTTGATTTATGAGTCACTATGTTTACACTCAAACTTCACTTACTTGCTGTTGTATAATTGAAACGTTTTCAAGATCATTCGATCTCATCCTCAGCTGTTTGGTGACTAAATGAACATTCCTCTTCTTCCACTACTACGGAACTCCGATCACTCTGCCATCTGGTGTTAGGGGCACTAAGTTTTAATACTTCATTTAATGCCGGGATTTCAAAATTTATAACTTTATCATGGTTTTTGTTTATGAATATTTTTTCCCAAATATCCAATTCTATGGGTGTACTTAAAGATTTTAACAATTTAATGTTGTGGCCAATGTTGTGGTTTTCTGTCCAAAAATGGTGTGAAACTGCAGATTTTTCTGTTTGTTTCAACTTAATGTTCCTCTGGTGTTCTTTTTGCCTGGTTAACAAGTTTCACTTAGTTTTTCCTATGTAGCTTTTTTCACAGGTTTCACAATTTATCTGATAAATTCCTGATTTCAAATTGTTGGGGATTGAATTTTTAGTGGTTTATTTAGAAGGTTCCTCAGACTGAATTTGTTTTGGGGTGCTAGTTTTAAGTTTAGTCTTTTGAAGATTCATTCAAATTTTCTAAAAGCCCATGGATGGTAGGTGAATTTTCTATATTGCCAATTTGTGTTTTTAAGTGGTGTGAGAGTGGTATTTTTTGATATTATCTTCAGTTTTTCTTTCCTCTTCATCATGTTCCTTATGATGGCTGGGTTGAATCCATTTAATACCGTTATGTCTTTTATGTGTTGTTGTTCTATCAAAAATTCCTCCTTATTCAGTGGGATGTTGTATAGCTGGTGAATTAGACTTCTAAAGGTAGCTAGTTGATGTGAAACTGGGTTGTATTCATTTTTCTTTACGTAATTATCTATGTGTGTGGGCTTCCTGTATATTCCAAAATCTACACCATGACGATTTCTAGTTATCTTGAGGTCCAAAAAGGGTAGGGTGTTGTCTCTTTCTACTTCCATAGTAAATTGGATGTGATTATCTTGCAGGTTTAGTAATTTTAGAGAATCTTCTCTAAGTTTTTCCGGAATGATAGCAAAAACATCATCAACATATCTCCGCCAAAATTTATAAATCTGTGGGAAGGCCTTTACTACGTGTGTTTCAAAATAGCACATGTATAGGTCTGCATTTGTTTCGATGAGAGTGTGTTCAAAATATTTTTCCTTGTTAAGGTAATCTGTTTTGTTTATTGTTTTAAATGATATGCCATCTTTGACTAGTATGGCAGCTCCCCCATTTTTAAATACCTTCCTACAATATACATTTCCAATAGCTTGCTGATTGTGATCGGTTGCTTCAAGGACATCATTTACAAATGAGTGTAATGCATTCATAGTGGACTTACCCTTTCGGAAACCAAACTGAGAAGGGATGAATATTTCATATTTTTCAAGAAAAGATATCATTCTATTGTACATTACTCGTTCGAGTATCTTTGAGAATACAGACAAGAGTGAGATAGGTCTATAATTTTCAAGATTATTTCTGTCTCCTTTTTTAAAGATGGGAATTACTTAAGCGGTTTTGAATATCTGAGGAAAAATTCCAGAGCTTAATGAAGTATTACACATATCTGCTAAAGGCTCAGCAATGTATTCTACACAAGCTTTAATTACCGTATCTGGAAAACCATCTGAGCCACATGAATGTTTGTTTTTTAGATTTTTCACAACATCAGTAATTTCATTTTCCGTAACTGGGCTCAGATAAATTGAGTGTATATTTTCCTTACATATGAAGGTTGTTTATGTGAGGGTTGTAAGGATTTTAAATTTTAACCATGTTTGAAAAATGGGTCATAAAAGCATTGGCGTCACCAGTGAGCATGATACTCTCACAATTAGATTTAATTGTTCTTGTTTCCTTCTTTACTATTTGCCACAGGGCTTTACTTTTATTAGGTGCATTTAAAATAAACCTACTATTATGCTGCTTTTTGGCTTCATTAATTACTCTCCTAAGTGTAGATATATAAATTTTGTAATATTGTTTAAAATTCTCATTAGTTGAGGTATTGTTTATTTGGCTAAGCAGTCTTTTTATTCTACAGGATGTTAGGATCCCTTTTGTGAACCAACCAGATATTTTAGTTTTGCACTTTTTGACCCTTTTCATTGGAAAGGCAACGTTGAAGCAATGTTTAAATGTTGTTAGGTAAAGATCACATTTTCTATCAACACAACTTGAACTAAGTACATTATCCCAGTTTTCTTTAGCTAGCAGGAAATTTAAATAGTTTAGATTTTCTTTACTTTAAGTCCTCTTATATGATTGTAAGTGGTCAGACTTTTTTCAATTATAATTTGATCAAGACATGTCTTAGAGGTAGCTGTTATGTGAGTAGGACTGTTAATTATCGTTTTCAAATTATGTGTCTGAATAATGGATAAAATTTCTGCCACATACTTGTCTTTTGTTAGAAAATTTAAGTTGAAATCCCCGCATACTATTAATCTATTTGACTTATTTTTCAGAGTAGCAAGTAGTGTCTCAAATTTTCCTAGAAATGTTTTTATGCAACCATCTGGAGCTCTGTATATGCAGGCAAGTGTTACTTTACTTTTCTTACCATTTGTTTCGATGAGAGCGTGTTTAATCTGTTTTGTTTATTGTTTTAAATGATATGCCATCTTTGACTAGTATGGCAGCTCCCCCATTTTTAAATACCTTCCTACAATATACATTTCCAATTGCAAAACCTCTAACTTTGTACAATGAAACTTCATGTTCATGCATCCAGTGCTCAGTTAGGCATAAAAAGTGAACTTGATTGAACTGCGAGGCCAGTAATACATCTAATTCATCTATTTTATTCTTAAGACATTGCATGTTTAAGTGTAGGAGGATTAATTTTTGCTGCATACTATGTACCATACCTGAAGTCGCAAGTAGCACCACTCACCTTAGCTGGAGGACATTCTTGTAACTTGATTTCAAGCTTCAGTTCCCCATCTAGACACACTGATTGATTCCCTGTTTCTTGCATATTTGAATTACTTTACTAATGATTTTCCCTAGGTAATATGACCCTTCACGGTTTAAATGGAGTCCATCCTTTCCTAGACACGATACATCTAAGTACTTGTTAACATCAAAATATGGCTCCTAGAGCATTACACACCCATCAAATATTTGAGTTTATATCTTGTATAAGCACAGGACACTTATCTCTTCTTTTTGTTATACTGTTCACCACTACAACTGCTCCAAGCAACTTCTTCTTTGCTACTCTTACGGTGTTGTATACTTCTCCCATTACTTCTTCTGCAGAATTATTCCTCCGGATGTCATTAGTGCCAACATGAAGTACCACAGTGTTCAGTTTGTGGGCCTCTGCTGTACTGAGTTGATCAATTTTATCCTTAACCTGCGAGGAATTGATGCCTCTGTACACTTCCACCAATGCATCTTCCACTACCACATGTTTTAATATTGAGTCACTCATCACAAGTATGTCATTTTCTGCCTTATCATTCCCCACTGGGTAGCCATTTATTTTCTTCCTTTTTTCTTCTTTGAGATCACTATTTTCGCCTTCTTGTAAACGGTTATTTGTCGCAGACTTGTCCAGAACAATGTTCTTTGACCATTTATATATTCATATATTTATCATTATGATGGCACTACACAAACTGTCATCTGTATATCCTTAAGGATTGTTCTCATTAAGATCTCTTAAGGAGAGAAAGAAAGTCAAAATTGTGAGAAAGACAAACAGATACTACTTGTTATGTGCATTTGGAAAAATCTAGCAATATCCAAATTGAAGAAAAGCTATTTGTAGTTAGTTGTTCACACTCCATAACTTACATTGTGTTTTTCTTTTTACTGTTTTTTGGGTGACTAGTTTCGAGAGCTTTTGCTTACATTTTCAACCTCGAAGGTCAAACTATTGTCGGTTGTTATTGTTGTCTCCTGTCTTTTTATAGTTCCACCACCAGACATAGCTCCACACATTAAACAATAGTTGTATCTTCGAGGTTGAAAATGGAAGCAACAGTTCCCGAAACCAGTGCCTCAAAAAATAGAAGTATAAGTGACAGAGTGTGAAAAATTGATTACAAATAGCTTTCCAGATACTACTTGTGTTCATAATGTACACCACTTATAAGGAATTACATAAATGAACAGAAACAAACATGTATAATTTATTTTTGAGTATGATTTATGAATCATTATGTTTATACTCAAACTTCACTTACTTGATTTGATTTGATTTGATTTGATTTATTGATTCATCCATTAAAACATGTACATCTTGTACATGTACATGTACTTGTTGTATAATTGAAATGTTTTCAAGATCATTCGATCTCATCCTCAGCTGTTTGGTGACTGAGTCTGGTGATGAGATCGAATGATCTTGAAAACGTTTCAATTATACAACAACAAGTAAGTGAAGTTGAGTGTAAACATAGTGACTTATAAATCATACTCAAAAATGAAGAATACTTTACTGCTAACAATGCTTCTGCTTTTAATATTTATGTATAATTTAATTTCAGTTGTGAGAGTAGTTAGTTGAGAGTTGGCTTTTGTGCAAAGATTTTGGATTTAAATCCCATCCCAGAAAAGTAGCATTTTCCCATAAACATGACGACCTCATGTGAGCAGATTTACTGCCACCTAGAAGAACTGCTAGGGACTACATTTCAATAAAACTGATTTCACTACTGTAATTTAGATGCTCCTAACCAAACATTCATTAGATATTTCGAATATTCAAACTTATTAGTAGTACATATTCGTCATTACTAATGTGATAAACCTCCATTGGTTACAAAGAACATACTTCAGCATCTGTACTTTTATCTTTAGAATAAAGTCCATATTATGCTGTTTAAAAAGATCAACAATTGCTAAGAAGCAAGTGTGGAAACTGCAATGTATAAGCCCACCTTTTACCTAATTTTTGATTACTACAATATAACATGAGTGAAGTCTGTGGTATTCTGAAGTTCTTATGAATAATTTCCCCCAATTTTTTTTTTTTTTTCTCCTTTAAATGCCTATCTTCTTCATGCAAAATTTAACTGAGTGGAAATGTCTGCTTTTGCATATAAGTGTCTCCAGTAAGAAAGTTCCACTTCCAGTTTTAGGTACACACATCAAATAACTTCCAGAAACTCATATGGGCTTTTAGGACAAAGCATTTCAGCTCTACTGGATAAATATACAATTCTGGTTAAAGTGCTCATTGCAGTTCAGGTTTGTAAGTACTCATAACAAATTAACTGCAGGAATAATTGAACTTTTCCATGTTGGAAAAGAATTTCAGAAATTAAAGGTTTTAAACTTTTGGCAATTTTTAATATGCAATACAGTATTGAACAAAATTTCACACTTTACAAATGCAGCAGTTGCATGAAATGGGGCACTGAACTAACTGAACAGCAAGTCAAAAAGTCAGTATACACATGCAATTTTTTGGATTATATCTTAGAATAAATTGGAATGATCTTATTTACATTTATTAGAATCACTGAGTTATAAAGAAAGATGAGATTACCACCAGCATATCCTTTCAGTATATGGGAAAGATTACTACTAGACTTTAAAATTTTCATTAAAGTTTGGGTCTCTTAGCAAACATATACCCTTGCACTAGCATTGCTGGGATAACTTTGTGTAATGTAATACAAAATTGAATCGAGAAGATATTGACACATTGCTTCACTCACACTGTTTATTCACAGGACATGTTTCAAGAGCTCTTGCTCCTATCCTCAGCTGATACTCGACTAGTGCAAGTTGTAGTGGTTTCTTCTTTCTCCGTATTGTCAATAGATGGCGTGATGTACTTGTCAAAGATGTCTGGTGGTGGAGTTTCAAAATTCATGACTATGACGATTTTTGTTGATGAAGATTTTTTCCCATACGGAAAGGTCTATGGGGTGATTAACGTATTTTATTAGAGATGTTTCCAGATTGATGTCATGTCTAGTATTCAAAAAATGAAAAGCCACTGCTCATTTTTCTGTTTCACCATTTTTAATGTTTCTCATATGTTCTTTAGTTCTGATGTTAATATTTCTTTTTGTTTTTCCTATATAAATTTTAGGGCAAGTTTCACATTTGATCCCATAGATTCCTGGTTTTTCTTAGGTAGTGATTGAATTTTTGGGAGGGCCTTTTAACAAATTTCTGATATTAAACCTATTTTGAGGTGCAAGAGTTATGTTGTGTTTTGAGAAGATTTTTTGGAATTTGTTATAGGCTGATGGGTGGAAGGTGAATTTTTTAAAAAGTTTTTTCTCTTTTTCTCCTGTAGGTTCTAGGGTGGTGGTGGTTTCTTTTATTTTCTTAGCTTTGTTGAGTCTGTTAACTGTTTTGTCTACTAAATTTGGGTTGAAATGTTCAGATTAATCACAGGCCATGATTGTCCGAGTGGACATTTGTTCAAGATTTAATTAATGTCTTCCACACAGAGCTTTTTATGTGGTAAAGATGACTGAATGAACACTGATCATCTAACAATATATAAAATTAAATTTAAAGGGAGCTGTTTAATGACACCAAACAACACTTACTTTTAAATTTGCCGGAACATGTTTCAGAGACTTTAAATTGAATTTACTTCAACAACACTGTTTTCAACACTTCCATGAAAGGAATTATAATGCATGAAATTCTCAAAAATCAAGAAGATCTAGTATCTAAACACTGAGAAACTAAAAAGGATGATTTTATTATCAAATACTCTAAGATTTTGGGTTGAAAATAAACATACATTTAAAATTGTGATGATTAATAAAAGGACCAAAAATTTTATTGGTAAGGAACAGAGTTGGAACTAGTGAAGAAAATTGAAAACCTAGAGTAAGTGTCAATGGTATATAGGATTGGAACAAACACGGGGAAAAAATATTACCAAAGGAGAAACAATGAATGCTGGTAATCAGAGCATGTATGAACAAAATACCAAAATTCCAAATTATGTGGCTAGAAAGGATATACAGCATGGTGGTAGAAGCAAGCATGTTATACATGCTGAAGAAAACTGGACAAGTGTAGATGCAATACAGAAATATTTGTAAAATAACCTTCGGGTTACCAAATGGAGTAGCATCCACAAGCTAAAGAAAGTGGGAGTAAAAGGTAAAATGGTAGAAAGGGCAATGAAAAACTAGTCCAGAATAAAGCTGTTAGAGGAAAATAATACACTACGACCACACATGTTGTGCAGAAGAAAATGACGAAAAAGGAAATTTAGTGGAATATTGCAGCGGAGGTCATTGAAAACTAAGAAATTATAAACGGTTTTGTAGAAGAAAAGTCATTAATAGTTATAGATCTTATAAATGAAATGAGTAAGAGAAAAATATATCTAAGTATGCAACAAAATGCCTGAATTGTTATGCATGGGCAAGAACAGGTGTAATGAATTTAAGTGGCCTAAAAGATAGAAGTAGGGGAAAGAGATGTATTAATATAGTAGACAACATTTTAATTGGCATCATATTCTGGAATGCAATTAAGCAGAAAAATAAAGAGAGAATTTAAACTATAGAAATGGGAAAATATTTAAAAGAAATGTGAAGCAAATTGGAAAAAATACAAAAAAGAGTAATGAAGAGTAAAAGCAAATATTGGATACACTGTACTTTCCCAGAAGAATGTTAAATATAGGCGGAAGAAATTAAAAATAAGTAACTCCAAGGGAAAAAAATACATTTTGTAAATGATATGTAAAGTTTAAAGAGGATAATAAATCATTTAACTTTTAACCTTCTATTACTTATGAATCATTATGAAGGCCGTACCATAGCTGAGTGGTTAGACCACTTGGCTATTACCAAGACAGCCTGGGTTCAATCCCAGATGATCGCAAAGTGACATTTGTGGTGTACATAATGGCGCAGGGGCACGTTTTCTCCAAATTCTCTGGTTTCCCCAACCAGCATTCCACCAATTGCTCCACCATCATCTCTCCGATCATTTCATCTCACCCTCATTTTGTCATCAACTTCCCTCACTCTCATACCAGGAATTGGGCTGATCACCATCCTGGATTCTCTCTCTCATTGATCCAGAGATCCGTTTCTCAAACCGCTTAAGGGTTAAGAGGAACAAGAATACCCTGACACCACATAGTGGTATAAGAGGGCAGTTAAAGATAAGATACTTTATTCATCTTTTGATTTATACATAAATCATGGCTTCGTCAGTAATACTACATAATTATATAACATAATACTAAATACAACAGTATGTACAGTATGAAGTAGCTTACACAAGAAGTAATATTTACAAAGTTATTAAAATTTATGTCTTTAAATTCCTGGATGCTAAAAGGTACATGTTTTAAGAGTGCTTTTGTTAATGAACATTTAAATTTGCTATAGACCTGATCTTTGAAATGTCCAGGTAATGTATTGTATAGGCTAGTCCCACGGTGAGTAATACTACTGCGACTCTTATTGGTGCGACAGAATGTGGTATGTATGTGATTTAATGATCTGGTGTTGTGTGTGTGATACATGTCATTTGTTTTGAAGAGATTTCTATTTTTATGGATGAAGCATAATGTTTCCAGAATATATATGGAAGGGAGAGGTAAAATGTTTAATTCCTTAAATACTATCCTACTAGGTGTTCTTATAGGTACTTGTTTAATTATTTTTAGTATTTTATTTTGTAATTTAAAGATGACATAAAGATTTGTGGACACACCCCATACTGGAATGCCATAGGTTAGAATTGAGTGAACATATCCAAAGTACATAGCTTTGAGCACGCTTGTGGTACAAACTTTACTTGCTTCTCTGAATGCATAACAGATTTTGGACAGTTTATTTGCTAAATAATCAATATGTGCATTCCATTTTAGTTCCAAATCAATCCACACTCCTAAGAATTTAGTTTCTTTAGCTTCCTTTATGGAGTGAGTATTAATGCAAATCTGCAGTTCATTAGATACTTTACCAGGACTGAAGTTAATAAAATTTGTCTTATCTATATTTAAATGGAGATTATTTCGTACCAGCCATTCATGTAGAATTATATTTTTTGATTTATGTCATTTTCTAGGGTACAGAGATTACGATTATTATATTATAATATTAGTATCATCTGCAAACAGAGTTACTTGTGTTTCTTTGAGATTTGATGGCAGGTCATTTACATATATTAGGAACAGAATGGGCCCCAGAATTGACCCTTGTGGAACTCCATCTTTTAGAGGTGCTGAAGTAGAATGCTTATCATTTACTTCGACATACTGCTTCCTTTGACTGAGATACGACTCAAACCAAGCATTGGCTATACCTCTAATGCCGACTTTATTTAATTTGTCCAGTAATATCTTATGATTAACTGTATCAAACACCTTTGATGAGCCAATAGCTCATAAATATTAAAAGTAGAAGCATTATTAACAGTGAAGTATTCTTCATTTTTGAGTTTGATTTATGAGTCACTATGTTTACACTCAAACTTCACTTACTTGCTGTTGTATAATTGAAACGTTTTCAAGATCATTCGATCTCATCCTCAGCTGTTTGGTGACTAAATGAACATTCCTCTTCTTCCACTACTACGGAACTCCGATCACTCTGCCATCTGGTGTTAGGGGCACTAAGTTTTAATACTTCATTTAATGCCGGGATTTCAAAATTTATAACTTTATCATGGTTTTTGTTTATGAATATTTTTTCCCAAATATCCAATTCTATGGGTGTACTTAAAGATTTTAACAATTTAATGTTGTGGCCAATGTTGTGGTTTTCTGTCCAAAAATGGTGTGAAACTGCAGATTTTTCTGTTTGTTCAACTTAATGTTCCTCTGGTGTTCTTTTTGCCTGGTTAACAAGTTTCTCTTACATTTTCCTATGTAGCTTTTTTCACAGGTTTCACAATTTATCTGATAAATTCCTGATTTCAAATTGTTGGGGATTGAATTTTTAGTGGTTTATTTAGAAGGTTCCTCAGACTGAATTTGTTTTGGGGTGCTAGTTTTAAGTTTAGTCTTTTGAAGATTCATTCAAATTTTCTAAAAGCCCATGGATGGTAGGTGAATTTTCTATATTGCCAATTTGTGTTTTTAAGTGGTGTGAGAGTGGTATTTTTTGATATTATCTTCAGTTTTTCTTTCCTCTTCATCATGTTCCTTATGATGGCTAGGTTGAATCCATTTAATACCGTTATGTCTTTTATGTGTTGTTGTTCTATCAAAAATTCCTCCTTATTCAGTGGGATGTTGTATAGCTGGTGAATTAGACTTCTAAAGGTAGCTAGTTGATGTGAAACTGGGTTGTATTCATTTTTCTTTACGTAATTATCTATGTGTGTGGGCTTCCTGTATATTCCAAAATCTACACCATGACGATTTCTAGTTATCTTGAGGTCCAAAAAGGGTAGGGTGTTGTCTCTTTCTACTTCCATAGTAAACTGGATGTGATTATCTTGCAGGTTTAGTAATTTTAGAGAATCTTCTCTAAGTTTTTCCGGAATGATAGCAAAAACATCATCAACATATCTCCGCCAAAATTTATAAATCTGTGGGAAGGCCTTTACTACGTGTGTTTCAAAATAGCACATGTATAGGTCTGCATTTGTTTCGATGAGAGTGTGTTCAAAATATTTTTCCTTGTTAAGGTAATCTGTTTTGTTTATTGTTTTAAATGATATGCCATCTTTGACTAGTATGGCAGCTCCCCCATTTTTAAATACCTTCCTACAATATACATTTCCAATAGCTTGCTGATTGTGATCGGTTGCTTCAAGGACATCATTTACAAATGAGTGTAATGCATTCATAGTGGACTTACCCTTTCGGAAACCAAACTGAGAAGGGATGAATATTTCATATTTTTCAAGAAAAGATATCATTCTATTGTACATTACTCGTTCGAGTATCTTTGAGAATACAGACAAGAGTGAGATAGGTCTATAATTTTCAAGATTATTTCTGTCTCCTTTTTTAAAGATGGGAATTACTTAAGCGGTTTTGAATATCTGAGGAAAAATTCCAGAGCTTAATGAAGTATTACACATATCTGCTAAAGGCTCAGCAATGTATTCTACACAAGCTTTAATTACCGTATCTGGAAAACCATCTGAGCCACATGAATGTTTGTTTTTTAGATTTTTCACAACATCAGTAATTTCATTTTCCGTAACTGGGCTCAGATAAATTGAGTGTATATTTTCCTTACATATGAAGGTTGTTTATGTGAGGGTTGTAAGGATTTTAAATTTTAACCATGTTTGAAAAATGGGTCATAAAAGCATTGGCGTCACCAGTGAGCATGATACTCTCACAATTAGATTTAATTGTTCTTGTTTCCTTCTTTACTATTTGCCACAGGGCTTTACTTTTATTAGGTGCATTTAAAATAAACCTACTATTATGCTGCTTTTTGGCTTCATTAATTACTCTCCTAAGTGTAGATATATAAATTTTGTAATATTGTTTAAAATTCTCATTAGTTGAGGTATTGTTTATTTGGCTAAGCAGTCTTTTTATTCTACAGGATGTTAGGATCCCTTTTGTGAACCAACCAGATATTTTAGTTTTGCACTTTTTGACCCTTTTCATTGGAAAGGCAACGTTGAAGCAATGTTTAAATGTTGTTAGGTAAAGATCACATTTTCTATCAACACAACTTGAACTAAGTACATTATCCCAGTTTTCTTTAGCTAGCAGGAAATTTAAATAGTTTAGATTTTCTTTACTTTAAGTCCTCTTATATGATTGTAAGTGGTCAGACTTTTTTCAATTATAATTTGATCAAGACATGTCTTAGAGGTAGCTGTTATGTGAGTAGGACTGTTAATTATCGTTTTCAAATTATGTGTCTGAATAATGGATAAAATTTCTGCCACATACTTGTCTTTTGTTAGAAAATTTAAGTTGAAATCCCCGCATACTATTAATCTATTTGACTTATTTTTCAGAGTAGCAAGTAGTGTCTCAAATTTTCCTAGAAATGTTTTTATGCAACCATCTGGAGCTCTGTATATGCAGGCAAGTGTTACTTTACTTTTCTTACCATTTGTTTCGATGAGAGCGTGTTTAATCTGTTTTGTTTATTGTTTTAAATGATATGCCATCTTTGACTAGATTGGCAGCTCCCCCATTTTTAAATACCTTCCTACAATATACATTTCCAATTGCAAAACCTCTAACTTTGTACAATGAAACTTCATGTTCATGCATCCAGTGCTCAGTTAGGCATAAAAAGTGAACTTGATTGAACTGCGAGGCCAGTAATACATCTAATTCATCTATTTTATTCTTAAGACATTGCATGTTTAAGTGTAGGAGGATTAATTTTTGCTGCATACTATGTACCATACCTGAAGTCGCAAGTAGCACCACTCACCTTAGCTGGAGGACATTCTTGTAACTTGATTTCAAGCTTCAGTTCCCCATCTAGACACACTGATTGATTCCCTGTTTCTTGCATATTTGAATTACTTTACTAATGATTTTCCCTAGGTAATATGACCCTTCACGGTTTAAATGGAGTCCATCCTTTCCTAGACACGATACATCTAAGTACTTGTTAACATCAAAATATGGCTCCTAGAGCATTACACACCCATCAAATATTTGAGTTTATATCTTGTATAAGCACAGGACACTTATCTCTTCTTTTTGTTATACTGTTCACCACTACAACTGCTCCAAGCAACTTCTTCTTTGCTACTCTTACGGTGTTGTATACTTCTCCCATTACTTCTTCTGCAGAATTATTCCTCCGGATGTCATTAGTGCCAACATGAAGTACCACAGTGTTCAGTTTGTGGGCCTCTGCTGTACTGAGTTGATCAATTTTATCCTTAACCTGCGAGGAATTGATGCCTCTGTACACTTCCACCAATGCATCTTCCACTACCACATGTTTTAATATTGAGTCACTCATCACAAGTATGTCATTTTCTGCCTTATCATTCCCCACTGGGTAGCCATTTATTTTCTTCCTTTTTTCTTCTTTGAGATCACTATTTTCGCCTTCTTGTAAACGGTTATTTGTCGCAGACTTGTCCAGAACAATGTTCTTTGACCATTTATATATTCATATATTTATCATTATGATGGCACTACACAAACTGTCATCTGTATATCCTTAAGGATTGTTCTCATTAAGATCTCTTAAGGAGAGAAAGAAAGTCAAAATTGTGAGAAAGACAAACAGATACTACTTGTTATGTGCATTTGGAAAAATCTAGCAATATCCAAATTGAAGAAAAGCTATTTGTAGTTAGTTGTTCACACTCCATAACTTACATTGTGTTTTTCTTTTTACTGTTTTTTGGGTGACTAGTTTCGAGAGCTTTTGCTTACATTTTCAACCTCGAAGGTCAAACTATTGTCGGTTGTTATTGTTGTCTCCTGTCTTTTTATAGTTCCACCACCAGACATAGCTCCACACATTAAACAATAGTTGTATCTTCGAGGTTGAAAATGGAAGCAACAGTTCCCGAAACCAGTGCCTCAAAAAATAGAAGTATAAGTGACAGAGTGTGAAAAATTGATTACAAATAGCTTTCCAGATACTACTTGTGTTCATAATGTACACCACTTATAAGGAATTACATAAATGAACAGAAACAAACATGTATAATTTATTTTTGAGTATGATTTATGAATCATTATGTTTATACTCAAACTTCACTTACTTGATTTGATTTGATTTGATTTGATTTATTGATTCATCCATTAAAACATGTACATCTTGTACATGTACATGTACTTGTTGTATAATTGAAATGTTTTCAAGATCATTCGATCTCATCCTCAGCTGTTTGGTGACTGAGTCTGGTGATGAGATCGAATGATCTTGAAAACGTTTCAATTATACAACAACAAGTAAGTGAAGTTGAGTGTAAACATAGTGACTTATAAATCATACTCAAAAATGAAGAATACTTTACTGTTAACAATGCTTCTGCTTTTAATATTTATGTATAATTTAATTTCAGTTGTGAGAGTAGTTAGTTGAGAGTTGGCTTTTGTGCAAAGATTTTGGATTTAATCCCATCTCAGAAAAGCAGCATTTTCCCATAAACATGACGACCTCATGTGAGCAGATTTACTGCCACCTAGAAGAACTGCTAGGGACTACATTTCAATAAAACGGATTTCACTACTGTAATTTAGATGCTCCTAACCAAACATTCATTAGATATTTCGAATATACAAACTTATTAGTAGTACATATTTATCGTTACTAATGAGATAAACCTCAATTCGTTACAAAGAACATACTTCAGCATCTGTACCTTTATCTTTAGAATAAAGTCCATATTATGCTGTTTAAAATGATCAACAATTGCTAAGAAGCAAGTGTGGAAACTGCAATGTATAAGCCCACCTTTTACCTAACTTTTGATTACTACAATATAACCTGAGTGAAGTCTGTGGTATTCTGAAGTTCTTATGAATAATTTCCCCAATTTTTTTTTTTTTTTTTCTTCTTTAAATGCTTATCTTCTTCGTGCAAAATTTAACTGAGTGGAAATGTCTGCTTTTGCATATAAGTGTCTCCAGTAAGAAAGTTCCACTTCCAGTTTTAGGTACACACATCAAATAACTTCCAGAAATTCATATGGGCTTTTAGGACAAAGCATTTCAGCTCTACTGGATAAATATAAAACTCTGGTTAAAGTTATACGTGCTCATTGCAGTTCAGGTTTGTAAGTACTCATTACAAATTAACTGCAGGAATAATTGAACTTTTCCATGTTGGAAAAGAATTTCATAAATTAAAGGTTTTAAAATATTGGCAATTTTTAATATGCAATACAGTATTGAACAAAATAAACACTTTACAGATGCAGCAGTTGCATGAAATGGGGCACTGAACTAACTGTGTCAGTATACACATGCATTTTTTTGGATTATATCTTATATTAAATTGGAATGATCTTATTTACATTTATTAGAATCACTGAGTTATAAATAAAGATGAGATTACCACCAGCATATCCTTTCATTATATGGGAAAGATTACAACTAGACTTTAAACTTATCATTAAAGCTTGGGTCTCTTAGCAAACTTATACCCTTGCACTAGCATTGCTGGGATAACTTTGTGTGATGTGTTTATTGTAAACAGTATATCAATTTATTACGCATGTTACATCATCGTGAGCTGCCATATAGTAATGTCTCCTCCCCTCACTCCTCCAGAGAGAGAGAGAGAGCACCTTGTATGTTTTCTCGTCAAGAAACCTATAATAGGTTTCCCTGATTACAGTCTGCATTATTACTGTCAGCAATTTGTGAGCCAATTGGCAGTATACAGCTTTCTTTACAGACTGTAAAAAGCATTTGACGACCCAAAGTTGGAGTGTACATGCAAGCTGATAGCATCCGATACATTGTAAACCTAGAGGTACCGCTGACAAGTTTTTGCCTACAAAAATAATTATGCATTATTGACTTATTGAGTCATATTTTATTAAAACTTGAAACTTCACTCATGTTAACTATTATAAACAGAATGTTTTCGGCACCGTGCTAGTCCCATCCTCAGCTGATTAGTGACTGTTTCAGTATGCATTATATGTTATTACTGCTATCATCATTGTAGTTGTTAAACTGTCATTGTAGCTGTACAAGTGTCTGATTCATTTGTTTTAACAAATGTGAAACATCATCCACAGCAACACAGGACAAATTAATTAATATATCTTACTTCAAAGTGACTGAAATGCAAAGAGCTGGTGGCAATAGTGTCTGATTGTTTCTTGGTCAGCAACGGAGATGCTGTGTCAAACTGAGGTGGAGTCATCCTCATTATTCTGGGTGAAATAAAGACTATCTTCAACCATCCCATGTAGGTACTCACGTAATTTTCTGTACTCAATCTTGTCCAAGCTACTCTTAAAAATGCTTATTCTTCTATCTACCTCAAGTTAATATAGATGAAAGAATTAAATATTTCCTTTCAGGTACAATGGGAGTGAAGGAATACACTAAGCTTAAACAATAGAGTTGATTGCTATAGCGTGGTTTTAAAGTGGTTTATATGGTCAACCATAAAAGAATTAATCCCTACATTAGAAAAATGTAAGCACTGTGACATTTAAACCAAAAAACAAGCATTATCTCTAAAATAGTTATCTTCCAAAAAAATAATTATCATTCAACTCTTCATGATTTAAGAGAATTCACCTGTTCCAGCCTCATATTTCTTCTCATCTTTATTGGTCTTCCTATTGTTTTAATACTTGAGGGTTTATATCCGTATGACTGTAATGGAATGCAAGAGTTATCAATTCTTCTCTAGTTCTCTATTTTTCTCTGTTTATCTGTATCTTTTCTTTAAACGAAAATATATCAAACTCCTTTACTGCTCTGAGAAATTTTATTTCTGCCGCTTTATTTGGCACCAATCTTTCCTTTTAATGGTCCATGTCTCCGATCCATATAGTAAAATCGGAAGGGCCATTGTCTTATGGAATTTGTCTATAAGAGAAAAAGTGTATTTTACATAAATTCTCTACTATAAAGAACCCTAAATTTTTTATGGAGTAAGATTTTATCTGTTTCTTATTATTTTCCAGTTACACAATAGACATTTAGAATGTAGAGGACTTCAGAGGCTATTCCCACAAAATTCAAGACATACAACTAATTTATCTAAAAATATCTTAAACATGTGATATTTTAATCAAAGTCATTAAAGCCATTTTTGAGAAAATCATAATTTTCAAACATTTTTCCACTTAAAGGAAAATCTTCCCAATGGAAGACACTGATTTAAATACCAAGTTTGGTTTTTGATTTATACTGTTTACGGACCTTCTAAAATACTTTTCTTTATTTGGTGAATTTCAAAACATGTATTAACATTGAAATCTCTGTATCGAATTTTTGGATGAAATGCAATACCTTATCTACCTACTACGTAATTCAAAGATAAAATGACCTTGTGCTATCCATTTCTGGTTCAAAGGATAAACCAGCGTCTGAGAATTTTACGTTTTAATTATTATAAACCCAAGTAGTTGCCAGTGAAGCTGGTTGAAGCAAGAAAATATATAGTAGGTTTAGTTCTAATGCTAAACAAACCCATAGCAAACTTCATTTTAACGAAGGATTTGGTGTTCTATGATTTTCTCACCCTGTCTTTGGCTTTACTTGAACGGGACTAACATGAAGATATTAAATGGAGTTATTTATGGTCAACCTATATGACGTAACCGATCTTAGAAATGTCAAGTTCTTCCTTCCGATACGTTCAGTTGGAGGATGTCACGTGGTGATATGAGAATCACAATGAACTTTATTTAATGCGACTTGACGTGACAGAATGAAACGTGCTGTAAATGATTGGTAGCTCATTAATAATTATGGTGTCATTCCCTTATAGGAACAAAATAATATGTGGAAAAACGCTGGGAATGCAGAATAGCTGTATTCTGACTAATTAATAAACATATTACAAACAAGTTAATGCAGAAACGTCAGAAAATTTAAATAACATTAAAACCATCCACGAAAATATGCCCTCGTGCAATTTCACTAAAAACAAAAACTTCTTGTAAACTCATCCTCTGATGACACCCAATGGTGTTGTACTCCATCCATATAATGTACAATTCACTTAAATACTTTAATTTTCTTACCTTGCTTGTTTTCTTTCTGCACGACGGACTAACTCCATAAAGTAACATACTTCTTTCAGCCGATATGCGAAGACCTATTCTTCTTCACGACAACCAGCCTTATTTCACCAAATGCATAATCAACTAACTACCTTCACTTTGCTTCAATGCAACACTATGACCTTAACCCTGACCCTGACTTATTCTATCTTCAACAGTACTTCTTACTGTCTGTGTGTGCAATTTTGGAGCATTAAATAAGCATTGAAAGCGATACAAACGTTGTCCACTTGAAACAAAAGACTCGTGTTCAAAGACTGTGCAGCAAAATACTCATCCTTTAAAATGTCTTGGCATGAATGTAAAGACTTAAAAACAAAACAAACCAACAAAGAAGACCGAAGGTACAGTTTTCTTCTTTTCCAAGTTTCTGTAATGCAATGAACACAACGATTACTGTAAACTCTTTATGGCTTGATTAAAAAAAAAAATGTTTCTACTTTCAGTTCAGAAAAGTGGAAGCTTCCTTCGCCTGTCTTTAGGTTTGATTTGTTTTCGTGCCAAGAAACAATTGGACATCGCTGTGTATCTTCTGCTGTTTTTGTGCGAACGTTCATTCTTTGGCACTTCATTTTGTTTGGTTCGGAATTTATGAATAACCTTTTATTAATACTGCACAGTGAGATAAGTATCATGCTTTGTTGTGCGAGTAAATATTTTGGATACGGATTTCTAACATTATGGGTGGAATAATTACTTGACATGTAGGAGTTTTAATATAAAATACTTATATGGCTGATTTAAATTAACGTACTCCATGTAATTTTGTGTTGGAATTTTTAAGTTATATAATAGGAGAGAATGTTTACAAGAAATTAAACGCTTTGTTTTTATAATGAAACATAGGTTACCAAGTAACTTTGTGAAGTTTACATATGAGAGCACTTATTTTTAAAGCATCAGTAATTTCAACTAAAATAATGAATTTACAGTTCCGACATAACACTTCTGTAGGATTCAAAATATAAAACGAACTAAGTTGGAGACAAAGATAGGAGAAGGAAAATAAGACAGCAATAACAAGTTTCAGGCTTATACCAGAAACATTTTTATTTAGCTAAAAATATAAATGGCAAAACAAATAAACCGTAGCTGCTGTATTCCGGGTCTCAAAACAGCCGTCTATTGTCCTTCAGGTCTCTCCAGAAACAGGTCACCGTGTTTCTCTTCAAACTCTTTCTGGTAGTGTAGTAACGACCTCATCTCGCAAGCGGTCACCTGTCGAAATTCGTCCTGAAAAAAGGAAACAAAAAGTTGCATTCAACGAACTACTGACCTCCCATTATTGCAAAAATTGTTTGAGAGGACTGTCTACAAGAAATTTTCAGATATGTAGGATAAAAAAAATTGTGTCAGGAGTGGGATTCGAACCCACGCCCTCAGAGAGGACCAGAACACTCGCAACCTGCTGAGCAGGCAAGGGTAACCTTGAGTCTGGCGCCTTAGACCGCTCGGCCATCCTGACACCTGGTCGATAGGGTAAAAATTGCAGGTATTAAATACAAATACACATATGTATTTTAAACACTTGTGATTTTATTTAAATATTTATTTTTAAAGTTCATATTTTATAAATATAGTATTCTCTGCGGATATTTTATGGATATTCTTCAGAACAAGTCTCGCAAACAATTTTAAGTCCAAGATCGGATGCACGCACGAGGGCTGGCGGAACCTGCCGAAGTGGCCACGCAGTTGTAATGCTCCTGACACGGTTATCGGCGTAAGCTTCTTTTGCCAACCTTTGCACCATCACCCAAGCATCTGTTTTGCAGATGCTCGAAACTTCACATGTGCCATTGTTAGCAAGGTAGCAGCTTAACAGTAAAATCTGAAAATGAAGCTTCCACCGGGGCCCTAGCATTCTGTAAAGAAAGTTTTTTGGTGGAAGTTCTATCTGAAACCAATGGCTCGATTTATTAGTTTTATCGATCTTGCGCCTTTATGCCAAAGTGAGGAAAAGTGCATGCAGTTTTTGTAGGATGAAAGTTTATTAAGAACTAGAATGTTCTGCCATGAGTGCGATGCCGCCGTACATCCCGTAACAAAACGGGTACGGAAATTCCAAATATTTTCCTGCAGGAGAGTACATAGTGAGCAATTTTCCGAGTCCGTCGTAAAAGGTACGTGGTTTGAAAAAACCAAATTGCCACCTGCGCAGGTGCTCCTAATTACAGACAGTTTTGCCAGCAAGCTGTCTTACGAGCAAACTGTTGTGCAGTGTTCTCGTGGAGACAGCATTTTAATTTTTTTTTTAATTTACGTCCTCCAACGTTGTCATATCGGACGATGAATGAAATGAGTGAAATGGCCCGGGGTCCATGGAGCATAGAGTTACCTGACTTTCGCCTTTCAGGATAAGGGAAAAACCCGGAAAAACCTTATCCAGGCAACTCACCCTGACCGAGATTCGAACTCGGGACCTCTTGAACGTGAGGCAGACACGCTCCTGAACAGGGGCAAAATAGGCGGTGCCGGCCACGTCATTCAAATTGATGAATGCAAAATTGGACTTCGAAAATACCATCGCGGCCGTGTCGTGGAAGGAAATTGGATCCTCGGTTATTTTTTGTGATTTACGTCCTCCAAAGTTAAGTCATATGGAAAGTTAAGTCATATCGGACGATTCTTTTTTAAGTATAGATAAGAAAAAGTAATTTAAGTAATATCGGAAGTTAACTTTTTAAAAGTAGTGTAGTTGTTATATCAATGTTGGTAGTGTTGAAAGTGTTCTGCTACTGATGTCGGCGCGTGTCACTTCGGCAGGTTCCGTCAGCGCTCGTGCGTGCCTCCGATGTTGGACTTCTGTCGGGGCACTTGTTCTAAAGAAGATCCCATTTTATTTCCAGTAACTATTCATGAACAGTAAAACTAACCCAACGGTTGCTAAATGAACATTTTTTAATACTACTTAAAAGTCCAGATTTTCTTCAGCATGTATTCTTGCTGTTCTAAAGGCTAATATTTACTGTAAGTGCTCAAGCTAATTATATATAATTAGGGCTAGTAAAACGACCTGTTGTACATTCCAGTTATATGCAACTCCTACAGAATATCAAAATTAAACGCATTAATAGAACTCCCAACATTTTTATATCAGCTAGACAACTTAATGCCTGCTCTCTCTCTCTTCATTAGGTTTGTATCATAAACGATCAAAACTAGACTTTTATGTCAAACAGTTGAATGTTGTATCCGTATTCTTTTTGTAATGGAATCCTTCTGCCTAATTTCAAACCCTTTCTCGGAGAGATTTTAATGTGTAGGTTATTAAATATATTTTAAAGTCAGTACATTGTATAGGCGTCTACAGCTATGCCCTTCGAAAGGGTATTCGTCTTGATAGTATATACGGGAGATGGGTGTAATACATAGATGTTAAAAAGGCGACATTTCGAAAACGTGAACCATTATGGAATTGTAGATTACCTGCAGTACCATCATGACCTATCTCAATGGCCAAAGTTTGTAGATATAGCTATATTCATTTACATAATTTTCTTGTAACAACCTTCCCTTTTCAGTTAGTTATTTCAACTAAATTGATAGATGACAACAGTCTGCCAGTCTACCTGATGACAAGTCTCTCAGTTGTGCTGGTTCAAGCAAGCTATAAATACATAATACACAGGAAAAGGCAAAAAGGCAAGCGTAAATGTATAATCACAGTAAGGCGTGATTTAAATAATGCGTATTTAATCCATCGAAGTAAATGTAATCGCACCATGCCACATATTATAATCACAACTTTCATATCAATTCAGAAAATGGAATGACTGTGACTGGAAAGGTGGTAATGGTATGGGAGAGGAGGCCATTCCCCTCTTAACGAGGAAGATTGGCAAATGTGTCGTATTATAACTGGTTGTTGGAAAGGAAACAGAAACATACAGTGCTGGATGTGTTGGCTACAGAGTACGCATGTGTAGGAGTCTCGCTTCTCGGGCTTGTCGGCCACAAAACAGTTGAAAGTATCTCCGCTACACATCTTTTTTCGCGACCTCGCCAGAAAGCTTTCAATCCTATTCGTAGAATAGTGCTTATACCTGTACCTTTACGAGTAACAAAGTGCAGTGATTATGCACAAAGAAAGCGCGCGGAAATTACTGCATATGATGCAACATTTCACACAGAGGAAAGTCAATACAAATATATAGTACGTGTGCCGTTGGAGTGTACGATTATGCAAGAACCGCCACTGTCATAAAGTATTGTGTACGTTCTCATTGCATTTTCACAGTTAAAAATGATTTTAGAATAAGTATCTGTTTATAAATTGGGTGGTCATTTAAGCTCATGAAACAGGTGCCCGTTTTTAAAGTATGTTGCGCGAATTACCACTTTGATTAAACTACAATTCTAGCAAACTGACAAGAGCAGTAAATACTGCTTGGCCACTTGATACCAATTTTGGAAACTGCAAGAGAATATTGGTTCTATCTTGTTTATGCACGTTTTTACGTGAACTTACAACTCCCTGAATTTCGAAAACCACATTTGGTAACATATAAGTAGTGCGCGGCTTTTACATATCAGACCTTTTTAATCTATTTTATTTGAGGTCTAGAAACAAATGAAGTTGCCGTCAAATCGGGAATTTTGACCTCGAATGCAATAATCCTATCAGTTCAACAGTTTCTGAGGGGAACGGCAAGACTGCCTGAATAATTTCCCATATTTTCATACGAATATTTAACGATATCTTTAAGCTAGCAAATCTTTTATTTCTGAAATGTGAAATATTCATATTAAATTGTCTTCTTTTGGAAGAGCAATAACAATCAATAGCACAATTATTTCTCCAAATTGATCACCAGCCCTACTAAACGACACCGTATCTTAGATCAGAATTTTCTAAACTTTTTGACAATACAACGCTTTTGAAATGTATGTCAATCACTCATGCTCAATGGAAAAGTTTCTAAAAAGTCAATTTTCTTTGCGATACCCTAAATAAATGTTAAAATAAGTTGTTAGTCATGAAGATTGTTTAACTATGATATCATGGGGTTATGAGTTCAGTAACTGAAAGATGCATAAAGGTAAGAAATTCAGCTGCTATGCCATAAGACCTCTGAGGTCATCGCGAAACGATCAGAGCTGGTGGCTAGACGGTAAAGCTTGGAATTCGCATTTGGAATAGCATAAGTTCGATCAGTATGGCGCTCTGTAATTAATTTACTGCTCTCGACGTGGTAAGTTACCCGCGTAGAGGGACTACGTTAAGGGTGGCGGATGCCGAGATGAATCTTCACCGCGTTTGCTCGCGCCCCTTGTTTCGGGTTCTGGAACATTCACTGGGCACTCCCATTCTCTCCTTCCCTCCCAATTCATACGAATATAGGCCCCGTAGGGGAGGCGATCCGTCCCCTTCAGCTGCTGTAGTGCGAGTGCTGCGGACCTCTAGCACTCGTGGTACCTCTGACGTTACTAGAGGAACCTCGGGCCGAACGTTCCAGCCCCTTCCTGAATGGGAGTTGTACGGATTGGGTTGGACTCGATGGGGCAGTTGTTAAAAATGAAATGTGTAGTGTTTAATGCCCGCTTTTACTAGATACCGCACCGCAGGCGGTGGCACTGATGATACATGAGAGGAAGATGGAGCACCGGTGGAATGAGATGGCGGGGGAAACCGGAGGTCCCGGAGAAAACCCGCCCAGCGCCGTGTTGTCCACCTCAAATCTCACTTTGCGGTCGCCTGGGATATAACCCGGGCCGCCTTGGTGAGGGCCAAGTTGTCTAACCACTGAGCCACGGCGCGGCCGGGCAGTTGTTATATATATATATATATATATATATATATATATATATATATATATATATATATATATATGTTCCGGATATAGTTTTCTTCGTCTATACTCTACTTATATACGCCTTATGGAACACAGTCTGCGAAATACTGTCCTAAATGGTGGAAAGAGAAAGGATAAAAAAGGAAGCAAGACACGTTGTATTAAGCGATTGTCAACTTATTGCTACTACTCACCACTAGAACTTTGCAGACCTCCTCGGCAGACCTGAATGCAACGTTGCAAGGAGGTTCTATCTGGGACCTCTTGCCAGGATTCCAATCTCTTGAAAATGTTACCTGTCCCCAGCTGGTGGCCAACACTGCCAGAGCTACAAGCAGCCAGCATAAGCTCCTCTCACAGAATCTGAAACAATGTGTTCAAAATGATATTTTTAGTGTTAAAAGACTCTGGTTGTGAACTAGGAAGACACATAATTCTATAAGGTACCCCTACCAGAGATGTGCAGTGAACGTCAAAGGAGAATGAATAAAAAGAAATCCATTAAAAATGTTTGTGTTTGCATGCTAAAACAAGAAGAAGTCGCAAAGTTTAACGAGGGCTTTCCGTGACTTCACAATGAAAACTAAGCATTAACTTAAGCATATATAAGGTGGCCATACGTCCCCGATATTCTGTATTTTAATCGCTAAAAAAGGAAGATCATATTATTAAAATTCAAATTTTATCACTATCCGTAAAAAAGAAGACATTTGCCGAAGTTTGAAGGACTTATTGTCAACAAAATACAATACAAAGCAAAGAGTATACACATCGCAAATATGGAACGCTTTTGTTTTCTTTGATTCGGCCACAGAGAGGCAATTAAGTATAACCAGAGTCAATACATAGTCAATTTTAAATTCCTAAATTGTCTGGGATTTTACATCCTACTTGTCAGAGAGAAATATATTCCTTCAATAAATTTATTCAACATAAAGTACATATTTCCGCTATACAGAGAGATTTTGTAATATGTGCAGCTAATCTGTATCAGTATTGCAGAAAATGCTGTAACAAACACAATAGAATAACTGAAAATATTGTAATGGCAGAACGTGTGGAGAAAAAAGTCGTTTTCCTACTTTTGAGTATTACTGTTTATCATTTAATATAAACTCAAATTTATTAATAAAATAAATCATTGTAAAATTTAATACAATCATTATGCTTTGTGAGAATTACTTGGAATTCATTTTGCATGAATGCTTGGGAACGAAATAAATAATTATTTTCTTTTAATAACCAATTCCTTTACGTTTCTGTAAGAAATAAATGCATCCTTTATATAATTTGTTTTTAGTCTATTAATATTTTAATTTGCCGTTGAGAATATCATAATTTAAAGTTCGAGTGTGTACGCTGTAGCAGTTATTTTAGATATTTCATGTGTTGTTAAGAATAGTCAGAGAGATTAGTATTTGTAATAAAATGAAGAAAGAATGTAAGGCAGGTAATGGTGTAACCACGACAACATAACATGATAAGAAATTGTTAAATGTTTTAAAAGATTTTGTTGTTCTGCTTATGAACGTCGTAGAGGTAAGACTATATTTGTCTATCCGAATGTGTGCATCAATGATGTGTAAGTAGCGTGTGAGCAAGAGAAGAAATAGTTCATCGTGGAATCTACCTCTGTTTGTAAAAGACTACACTAATAATATTTGTAATTGTATCAAAGAATTCAAAAATGTTTATGAGGAATTAAATTTCCATCTTTGAACAAGACAAGTATTATTTGTTCATTCTTCTAAAGTTGTAATACTAACCTTCTCAGCCCCGTTACCACGATCCTGGGAAAGAAAGAGAACTCATTGCTCAAGAATTACAGATGCGCCTAATTATCCAGAGTTGCAGGAG
This sequence comes from Mantis religiosa, assembly GCA_030765055.1. Lineage (NCBI taxonomy): Eukaryota > Metazoa > Arthropoda > Insecta > Mantodea > Mantidae > Mantis > Mantis religiosa. The sequence goes on along the minus strand of CM060956.1, from coordinate 48,143,891 downwards.
AAACTTCTAGATTTTTTCAAGATCTTCACCAAAGGTGAGAAATTAATCTGCATCCACCTTCATCCCAAATAATTCTGCTACAAGATGATAGCCACAACGTGGACCTTTTAGAACTCCGTCGTCGTCTACAGTTTTGCTATTAAACAGCTTCAAGTTGGTGCCACAAAGTGGTGCATCATCATAGCATCTTCAAACATCGCATGAGCACAAAATTTAGCTTCAACGCTAAGCTTATTTGTTTTTCTAGATTCCTTAATCCTTATTAAAAATTTCTTTCCAGTGATTATTTTATTAATAATTATTGTGTAAGATTTGAATCATTATAAGTGTGAACCATGTGGTAAATCTCGACTCTAGAACTCGGAGGAGCTTTTCTGTTTTTCTTTTTTAATTTACGTGCTCCAATGTTGTCATATCGAAATGACTTGGGTGAAATGATGCTCAAATAAGACCAGGGTCCATAGAGCTTAAAGTTTATTTTTTATTTTTTTATTTTGTAGTTTACGTCCTCCAAAGTTTAAGTCATATCGGATGATGAATGAAATGGTTGATATGATGTTCAAATGAACCTGGGGTCCATAGAGCTTAGAGTTACTCGACATTCGTCTTTAAAGATAAGGGAAAACCCCGAGTGAAAAACCTTATCCAGGTAACTCACACTGACCGAAATTTGAACTCGGGACCTCTTGAACGCAAGGCAGACACGCCACCATCTACGCTACCGAGATGGGCGGAGAGCTTAGAGTTACCATTCTTATTTCAGGATAAGAGAAAACTCTGGATAAAGAAAACCTTATCTAGATAACTCACCCTGACTGATATTCGAATGTAAAGCAGACACGCTACCATGTAAGCTACCGAGGCAGGCAAGCAGCTATGTGATTGACTATCTTCCATGGAGTTTATTTCCACAAATGCTCGATGTACTTACTATTATCGCATTACTTAACTTTATCACAAGATAAATGAAAGAATTAAACGATTCTACGAGTTAATAGTATTCTTCCAGAAACATTTTTGCGCTGTTCAAACCTTCTGCTACCTAAGTTACAATGTCCTCTCACCCTCCCTTTCATTCTACCCTAATTGCTCATATATTCTATCATATTCTTAGACAATTATATACGTTCATTACATTTAAATTACTCATTGTTCTATTATGTAATAATCAGAGCCCAGATTCATATGCAAAATGCACATAGTTTCTGAATAATCTAAATGCATGCATTAGCAGTATTCTTTATCATACAAGTGAAGTTTCAAAATGCATATAATTGCATATTTTGAGAAAATTTGACTTTGCGTGCATGTTTATTAAAAGTTAACAGGTATTTTTCCATTTCTAGCCTAAATAAAACTTCTAGTTAATTCACACATGCAATAGTTTTCTTTATTTTCTAAATGACTAGTGACTAGGGAGCTTTCGTATTATAAGCTAATTGTTTACCCGTGTTGCACAAGCCTTCTCCTTCAGTATGAAATTATCAACAGAGGTGTGACGTAAAGATCGTATCTACCGAATGTGTTTGGTTGCAATCACTTCAGAAGAAAGCGTGAGGAGTGAAAAACACTTTCCTTCATTATGCCACTGGTAAAATTGTCACGTTCGTCTGTGTTACATAAATATTTTACGGACTTCGGGAATGATAATTTTAGTGAGGATGGACAATTATTATTTTGGAAGGGTAGAGCCAGACTGAAAAATCCTATGCCATAGCTGGGATTTGAACCACGGATCTTCTGGTCTCCGTCCAGCCACTCTAACCCTCGAGCTACTATGGCCAACGTGCCGATATGACATTAAATTCTCCAACTGACTCGTGTTTTTCCCGGTAAACCACATAGGAGTTCTCATAAACACATGAGACAACTACCTTAATGGTGACTTACAACGTGTAAGTGGCCATTAAGGTAGTTGTCTCATGTGTTTATGAGAACTCCTAAGTGGTTTACCGGGAAAAAATACGAGTCAGTAATGTCATATCGGCACGTCGGCCATAGTAGCTCAGTGGTTAGAGCGGCTATACGGAGACCAGAAGATCCGTGGTTCAAATCCCGGCTATGGCATTGAATTTTTCAGTCTGACTCTATGTTTCCACAATTTAGCCTACACACGGTCAGTGTGAAAGAACAATTAATTTCAATTATTATTTTGTTTATCGTGTGAATGAAGTATTGCTTCTGACAAAAAGTTAAATTCCAAGTAGTACAGCATCTGAGCGCTGTGAAACAAACAAAATGCAGCCAGAGAACCTGCCTTATGTCAGTAATTTGTAAGTGAACGTTGCCGTAGATACAAGTGACGCATTCACCAAGGAATTGTGTGCAGCATTTGTTTTACAAACATTCCTTTTTGGAAGATAAATAATATTTATTTCAAATAAACTTTTTTTCAGAAAAGCACACAAGTAAACTAGTGCTGGACAAATAATGATAAATGACTTAAAATTAAATAATTAACAAGTTAAAGAATCAAATAATTAATAATAATTGATGTAATTTAAACAATAATTGGTGAACTTAAGAGAATAGTTATCAATCATACCATTTTTATTTTACATACGTTTATGCATATTTTACGAGTTTTAGTGCACTTCTTCCGGCACATTTTTGCATAAAAATCCGGGCTCTGATAATAATTAATTGTGTAATTTTAAGTAATCCTGTCAAGGTTTTTTTGTGTAATTTACGTCCTCCAACGTTAAGTTACATCGGACGATGAATGAAATGGGTGAAATGATGCCCAAATGAGTCCAGGGTCCATGGAGCTTAGAGTTACCCGACATTCGTCTTTCAGAGATAAGGGAAAACCCCGGGAAAACCGTATCCAGGTAACTCGCCCTGACCGAAATTTGAACTCGGGACCTCTTGAACGTGAGGCAGACACGCTACCATTTGCGCTACCGTGGCGGGCAATCCCATCAAGTGATATGTTTTCTGAAAATGTTGTATATTATTCTCTATTTTACATTTATTTCTTTAGTACTGCGCGTTCTAAGAAATAATTTTTTAACATCGTCTCAGGTATGTTAATTTCTGTTCTAACTGTATATTCTTTACACGTTAACATTTCTTTTGATTTAAATTTTTTATGCAATAAAATTTTACTACAATTAATTATTGTTTAATCCGTAAACAACTAATGCCACATAAAGTATATTTGACATAAATTGTATGCTTTGATGAAATGTACATTTTTATGAAGTAATTTTTACATCTGTTGTGGTTTACAGTTGCAAAAATTGGCTCACAATAAAGGCAGTTCAAAAGACGCCATGCTTCTCATTTGAGAAAAGTTTAAGTATTGAAAAATTCAAATAAATAATAAGGAAAATCTCCAAAGCGATCAATTGTTAAAAAACTGTAGTTTTTATAAACTTTGTGTTTTAACGAGATCTTATGCATAAATCATCCAAAATGAAGAGCATCTCTGAGGACATCCCCAGAAAACTCAACATATCATTTGCGATAGAAATATTTTAGCATGTGGTATTTTAATTAAAATCATAACAGGAATTATTCAAGAAATTTGCTTTTTTTTAGATTCAAGAGTCCCAAAACAAATTTCGAATTTTTAGTTGTACCTAATGCAATACTTCCCCTACTTGCTCTATGTAGAAATGCTATATACAAAAAGTAAATGGTCAAATACTCAACTACCTGCCTTAAGTACCAGATAAACTAAAAATAGTGAAATTACAACTACCTCGACTCATATTGTACTGAGAATGAATGCCGAAGAAAAGTTACAACAATATGGTAAAATGAAGATCAACTTACCGACTTGCCATTCCTACTGTGAAGCTTTAGAGTGCTCTGACACCTTTCCTCTTACAGGGCTGCAAAACTCTGAGATCTTAGCACCTTGGACATGGTGTTTTATAGGGGTAGCAGCTCCCTGCGCAACCCACCTAACGCCCCCACAGCCTCACCTCTGGGTAAAAAAATATGTATATTCCAGTCCACTCAGTATAGGTATCTATATCCTTTGCTTCTCTTGCCCCAGGGGTGTTTGAGAACGTCTGAGGGTAAAAATAAAAAGTAACTACAGCCCACATCCACTAGGCCAACAGGAGGTATCGTGTATGTGGCATGAAAACTGATTCGCAAAGTTTCAATCGAAAGTACAAGTTTACTTCATATTTCAGTACATAGTCGTAGAATTAGCGATTCCCATTTTTAAAACCTACAACACTTTGATATCAAATAGCACTAATCAGATTCTGGTTGTGGTGAATGGACGGTTTTAATGACTTATAAAATTATTTTAAAATTTTGATGTGTTGTAATCACACAATATTCCCTACACATTCTTCTATACACAGTCAAGACTTATTTTTCTACCTAGATTATGTTGACTGAAATACCTTTGGAAATGATTTCACTGCTTATTTATTTGTAATTACAAGGGGATACAGTAGAGTGAAACGAAGTTAATCTTAAAAAATAAATATGAATAAATAATAAGCAAATGAATAGCACGTAACACCTAAAGAAAGGTGAATAACGCATTTAAAAATTGAAACCAAAAACGAGTATCTGGGAAATAACACCACAGTAATTTGTTTGACATAAATTGGTATTTTTTGACACCTGTATTTAAGTAACGGTTTATCTATAGATTGAGTCAACATGAAAAATTAAATGGCATGGTCGGGATTTGAACCACGGATCTCCTGGTTTCCATGCAGTTGCTCTAACCCATTGAGCTACCATAGCCAACGTGCCGTCCTGCCATTAAATTCTCCATTTGACTCATATATTTCCCTGGTAGACCACTAGGGGCTCTCGCATTCGAGATACATCGTTTTTGGCGACTTACTATCGTAAGTACTTGAGGCCCAGGCTTCATCTTAATGAACAAATAAAGAATATAAACAATAAAGAATAAATAAAGAATGTAAACTTATTGTTAATACTGCTTTAATTAATGGTTTTAATAAAGACTTTATACAAAAAAGATTGAAAAATTTAAATATAAAGATTGTTAATAATATTTCTACCCTTATAAACATAAAAGATGATTATAGTTTTTTAAAAAATTTACTTACCATCCTTGGGTTAATAAACATTTTCAAAGGGTTTTTAAAGAGTTTGCTATAACTTTAGTTCCCCAAAATAAATATAGTATTAAAAATTTACTACATTTCTCTAAAAAAGATAAAATTCCTAATAATAAAAAACCTGCTATTTATCAATTTAATTGTTTAGATTGAGATCAGGTTTATATTGGAAAGACAAAACGTAATTTGGAAACCAGAACGAAATAACATTTTCGTAACATTAAGTATAAACAAACTGTTAAATCGGCCGTAGCAGAACATTTTTGGTCATTAGTTAGTTAGTTACTAACACTCCCCACATGGCAACCTTGGCCTTCGGGGTTACCTCACCCCACCAAGTGATGACCGGACCCATTTCTCAGGTGGAGGCACCCAGAGGGCGGTGTCCATTACCTCCGATGATAGGGTGATAGTGAAGATGGCGGTGAGGTGAGAGGACCTACAGCTTTTACCGTGGACTCCGAACCACGTTGGGCATAGGGGATACTTCACGTGTGCTAGACAGAGGTGAAGGCGTGGATAGGGCCGACTTAAAATCGCCAACCCCAGAGCCGGGAATCGAACTCGGGACCCTTAGAACGGGAGCCGCGAACGAAACCACCGCGCTACCCCGGCGCCCCCATTTTTGGTCATTTAACCATGAAATAAATCATGAACTTAAATTATTAAAACAATTAAATGGTGTTTTAATGGTTTGAGAGAAGATATTTATTTTGAAAAATAAGGATCGCGTAATGAATTTTGAAATACCAGCAGTTGATTCTGTTCTTAAGTTTGTTTCGTTTTCAGATTTTGGTAATAATGAAAAAAAAAAAAAAAAACATAGTAGCATAGTAAGTGTGTGTGTGCGTGCGTGTGCGTGTGTGTGTAATTTACGTCCTCCAACGTTAAGTCATATCGGACGGTGAATGAATTGGGTGAAATGATGCTCAAATGAGTCCAGGGTCCATGGAGCTTAGAGTTACCCGACATTCATCTTGAAAGATAAGGGAAAACCCCGGAGAAAAATTTTATCCAGGTAATTCACCCTGACCGAGATTCAAACTCGGGACCTCTTGAACGTGAGGCAGACATGCTACCACCACGCTACCGAGGTGGGTAGCGTAGTAACCTTTATCCTTGACGACGAACTGTGTTGACTGAGGACGCGAGCAAGGGTTCATGAAATCGATCTCAACTAATTTAACTAATAAAAAAAAAATGACATCATTTTCTTAAGATAAGAGAAGCTTTTTGTTACAAATAGTTATATTTGTATAATACTTATTCCTTCACTGTAGCTAGCTTCATTTTCTACTTTTTCCCTCCTAGTTGTGGAGCTGTTAGTGATGAACATGGGGAGAGATTCCATCAGGACATTTCTGTTATGGAACAAAGATATCAGGGCCGTTGGAATGAAGTAATGCTTGCGGATTACTGTTGGTATTTGTATAGGGATTCTGCGGAACTCCATCACAAGAGGCAAGTTAACAGACGACGAAGTCAATAGGCCACCACATGATTCTCTTCAGACACGACTATCTGTGAAGTATTTCTCCAGCAATTTAGAACTCTTGGCATGTAATTACAAGTTAAAAAAAATCAAATGCACTTTCATTGTTGTTAGCATGTATGCAATTAAAATGTATCAATCCGTTAATATATAATACTTCCACCTTGTGTATATCATAGAAACTAGAGCTAATAAAAATTTGTCATTGTCATATTTGTTTTTCTCAACCAAAAATTAGTAGTAATTGCCTCATTAAGTGCTCGAAATATTCAAAAATTATGTTTTTGTTGCCTAGTGTAATTAGAGCTTAGGTACGCCAACCTTTCGAGGTTTAGAGCTTTCACATATAGTATGTTATGGTATTTTAGTTTGAAGGGTATTAAAATGTGGAATTCCGTGATACTTATCTGATACTTACCGCCAAGTGGAATTTAAAAATCAGAGGTTGTCTATGATCAATAACTCTCCTTTCTACCTTCTATTACTACTTAGCTAAAGCAGAGAAAGTAATACATTTGATTCAAAATGGTAGGTATACATATCAAATTTTACATTTAGTCAAACCTCTTAAACGATATTCACTAAAGTAAATATACAACGGAATTGTTCTAGGTCTAAGTTTAATGTACTTCTTCGGCTTTTGCTAGTTATGTCGACTGAAGAAAACATGTTCAGCAAAAATTATGCGATTTATTTTAGTCATTTAATTTATAATTGTACCTGATTTGACAAAACACTGCCCTGGTGTCATAACATCGATTATTTTACTAGGACCCACTCCATCCTTTATCACAGGTGCATTTCCTTGAAGTGCTTGGGGCTTGAAATCACGACGTTCGACTTTCGTCAAATGGCTAGTCCATTTCGACTCACCTTAAAGAACACGCCTATTCGAATCGCTTTAATTTAAGGTGGTGATTCACTTTAGGAATAGCTAAACCCTAGGAATATGAAAGCGTGAAAGAAAACTGCATTTTGTTATTTCGATAAACGTGAGTGTACTTATATTCACGGTTATCACCACAGGTAAAAATATTTTAGTTGTTTATTTAGACCACTCATTCCCTCAGCAAATTGATAAGCAAACTCCTATCGTACTTCAACTCCAGAAGGGTCTGGATCTGCAAACCTGAGAGCCAACCTTAAGTTTATGTATGATTAATTAATAAACGTCGACTTCCTACGCGTTCAACTTTTAATATTATCTAAACAAAACAAACCAGAAGAACATAAACCATAAGCAGTTATTAATTTGAAGACGGATCAAAAACTGAAAATAAATTTGTTATCATTTTTAAGTTAAAGTTTTAATTAAGCTAAGGGATGTAGCTTTATTAAAAGGTGAATAATAATTTATTACATTAAATAAAAGTAATATAATGAAAAAAAGAGTGGCTATTATTGCTGTTTATTGCAGCTCCTCAGTTTCAAATTTGCAGTCCTGTGGGTGGATCGAGACCGTGGCCGGGAAACAGAGGTTCACGCCATGGCAGAGGTCATGCTGGTAAGTACGTGTCGCTAATTTCTGTTGTCATAGTAGAGATCTATTATAAAGAAAAACATGTGTCCTCAACTTGTACAAATATTAAGTCCCACTAGGTGGTATACAAATTCGTGCATAAATTAATTAATTTGATAAATTTACTCTTCAAGTTAGATAACACAACCATTTGGTTACATAACCACAGTGTGTATTTTTAAATCCCTTTCTTCTTCACTTAAGCTTCTTCTTCTTCTTCTTCTTCTTCTTCTTCTTCTTCTTCTTCTTCTTCTTCTTCTTCTTCTTCTTCTTCTTCTTCTTCTTCTTCTTCTTCTTCTTCTTCTTCTTCTTCTTCTTCTTCTTCTTCTTCTTCTTCTTCTTCTTCTTCTTCTTCTTCTTCTTCTTCTTCTTCTTCTTCTTCTTCTTCTTCTTCTTCTTCTTCTTCTTCTTCTTCTTCTTCTTCTTCTTCTTCTTCTTCTTCTTCTTCTTCTTCTTCTTCTTCTTCTTCTTCTTCTTCTTCTTCTTCTTCTTCTTCTTCTTCTTCTTCTTCTTCTTCTTCTTCTTCTTCTTCTTCTTCTTCTTCTTCTTCTTCTTCTTCTTCTTCTTCTTCTTCTTCTTCTTCTTCTTCTTCTTCTTCTTCTTCTTCTTATTTTTATTCAAGAGTGTACACCCCAAAATTTTTGGTCAGTAATCTCATAGCATTTCGAGGATAGGTGATGGACTCAAGGCTTCTATGGTGGTGGAGAAGAAACAGGAAAATTCTTGGATACAATTATTCAACCTAGCATTGATTTAGCGGCACAGTTTGGTCGGCTCTGACGTTTGAACCCGGGTTTTCCCTTTACCGCAGCGCCGAGTATGTGTATGTTTCAACAGTTTAAACCATGTACTTATTCTAATAAACTGTGAATATACTTTATTATAAAACCGACCAGTAACACAACGTTCTGAGATCAAAGAGATGTAAATGTAGACGAATCATGCTTTTCCAGAATTTACACTTTGCTTTCAAAGACCATTTAAGGTAAATAAATCATTAGACTCGTTGAAAATTTTCTTCGTAAGTGAAAGAGAGTTTAAACTTTTGGCATTGCAGTGGTTTCATCAAAGGTTCAACACGCTCTCGGTGTTTATTTTTTAAATACTAATTATATCTCATCTGTTTCATCCTGCTAGAACTGATTTTTTTATCTTGTAAAAGGTTCGTATAGGTTAAGAGGGGCGCTTGTTTGTTTAATGGGACCTGGTACGAGGGAATTATTTCCAATGGTTAACAGTGGACCTAAAATGTGGCTCTAATAAGGGATGTATACTAGTAACACACTTTTTAAAGAAATTGCCCAACAATTCTTTTATTTCTATACACTTCCTGTTAATCAAATATATATTCGCAAATAATGAGGTTATATATATAGGAGCATAATGCTAGGAGACAGTTGATAGTGAAATTAAAACAAAACGAACAAATGGCGAACTCATGAACAGAAAAAAGTTGTTAACACCGAACATTAAATAATTCTGAATTCATCATTTGAGAGAAATCGAAAGAATTTGCAAATATTTCAGACACTTTGAGCCCCAAATGTTTATCTAACACTTCATATGATAAGTATAGGACATGTTTGAAATTTCAGTGGAAATGCATATTTGTGACTCCCTGCTTCCAAAACACAGAAGCACCTTAGAAGTTATCTGTGCTTATGTGGGACCAACACAAATTAAAAACGTATAGGTAGTTAGATAAATAACAAACCATTTATTATATGCAACATCTTTTAAAGACGCAACATGAATATTTTAAAGACAACTATCCCACCACAAGGTACCCTCTATATAGAAATGTGCAGTTTATCTTACTTTTCATTGTTTCAAAATTCTCAACTAACGATTTTTATTAAAATATCAGATATTTAAGATATTTGCAGAAAAAATAAAATGCATATCTGCAACTTTTGAGTAACTGGCTTGTAAGGCTTTGTTCAGTTTCATGAAAGTTGCATACGAAGCTTGGTCAAAAAGTTACTACAAAAGATATAGATCACGTTACAATGTATACACTTTGTTTGCGACATTACATACTTCCGATATATGTTTTTTTAATTTACGTCCTCCCAACATTTAGTCATATCGGACGATGAATGAAATGATGCTCAATGAGTCCGGGGTCCATGGAGCTTAGAGTTACCCGACATTCGTCTTTCAGGATAAGGGAAACCCCCCGGAAAAAGCCTTATCCAGGTAAGTCACCCTGACCGAGATTCGAACTCGGGACCTCTTGAACGTGAGGCTGATATGCTACCATCTACGCTACCGAGGCGGGCCTTCCGAGATAATTTGTTGTTTTAAAAAGAGATACAAATAAAAGATATCCGGTAAAGACACGTTTTGGAATATAAGAAAAGTATTTTTATTTTAAATAAATTGTAGTATTATTGTAACTAGATTCATTTGGGACGAAGGAAGGAATTTAACTGCAGGTTTTTCAGTTTTATATACGAAATGCGGATTACACCAACTTTATCCTGAAATATGATATCGTTTGAAAACAATAACTCATATATTTTCTAATTTTAAGGCTAGTTTGGTGGCCATCTTTAATTTTTTTTAAATGGGCAATTATACATATATTTCCGCATAAACTCACAACAACAGAATGTCACTTGCGAGTGAAACAGTTGAATTTCCTTTCCTCATCTTGCTCGCAACCAAATCTACCTTGTCAAATTTGAACGTTTCAGCTCTTAACACAAAATGGTTTAGCATAATTATTTTTACGTAAATTCTAAGTGACGCGTTTGTAATTAGAAGGTGCATGATTGTGGTACAGGACATTTTTGAATGAGTATATGACAGTTTTATATGAAAATGAAGATAAGGGCTAACTCAATAATATCGGAGTGCTCTGACAACCGGTCCAAAGCACCGCATAGAGATCATACGGACATTTTTGCTTCTACTGTGACCCTGGGCGGGAGGGATGAGGGGAGAGACCCGAAGGGCAACAAGATCTGGGGACGACATGCAAAGATATGTACGAGATCCTTAGCGTCCCCAATGATAATGAAACCAACTCAGCTCTAGTCTACCAATAAGTCCTCCGAGGGGGTGCCCACTAGAGTGCATCTGAAGTGGGTCCTAACTGAGCAGCAGTCTCGAAAGGCTAGGAGAAAACCACTGCAAAGCACACTTCACCGCCCTGCCGCAAAATGCCAAACACCGTCACCTGATACTACAACCTAAAACATGGTAATAGAGGAAATGATGGGTGTAGAAATACTGTGATACAAGGCATAGATAGGTATTCACTTATCGACCATAAAAAAAGCACATGGTTCCGAACAAACAGGCGCCAGGAATCGAAATCGGGACCTTCCGATGTGAGTCTTACTCATTACTGAGGGCCCATTTTGCTCAGTACTGACTTGTATAGGTAGAAATTGCGATGTTATATATAAAAAAAGATATGTTTTACACCGCGTTAAATGAATGTTATTAATATTTATATTTATGATTAATTGAACAGTATAAAAATGAAATAAAACATCAGTGATGTTCCTGGCATCGCTGAGATACGAGGGCTGTTCAATAAAGAATGATCATAATTTTTTACGGTCATAATTTTTCGCCCTAAAATGCTAACTTGTTATATTCTGTTAGCTTAATCTGAAACAAACACGCCGTAGTAGTTTCATTGTTGGTACTCCTGTTTCCCGCCTATGAGAACCAGGAAAGTTCAGACATGTTCAGTATAGCCTACCGCTGCAATGGAGATAACACGCGAGGAACAATATGCGGCTTTGAAATTCTGCTTTCCTCTCAACAAATCTTCAGTTGAGGCCTATACAATGTTACAGGAGGCCTAGGGAGAGTCTGTTCTTCCTTACTGCACAGCTTGAAGGTGGTTTAAAATGTTTAAAGAGGGGAGACAATAAATTTCAAAGGAAGGTGGACCAGGTGCTGCAGTTACTGCTCTTACGGAAGAAAACATCAACACTGCTGCTGCCATTGTCAGAGAGGATCGACGAATTACCTTAAGATCACTTTCTGAAATACTGAACATTTCATTGGGTGCCACCCATACGTAGTTGACAGTAACATTACACATGAGACTTGTTTGTGCGCGATGGGTTCCAAGACTGTTGATTCCCGAACAAAAGGACATTCCCATGCAGGTCTGCATGCAGTTAAAGTTGATGTTAGAGAAAGATCCGGAGTACCTTTCAAACGTAATCACTGCTGATGAAACTTGCTACATCATTTTGATCCTGAGAGCAAACAGCAAAGCTCAGTGTGGAATTTTCCTTCAACAACTCCCAAAAAGGCAAGAGTGGTTGCTTTGGCTGGGAAAGTTATGGTCATCTCATTCTTTGATATTCATGGAATTGTTTATCAGCATCCACACACACCAGTAACTGTACAATACTACAGGGATGCCCTGAAAACACTGCAAGTCCATATCAGGCGCAAAAGATCACATTTCCATGAAGCAGGCTGGATGCTGCACCACGATAATGCGCGGCCGCATATTACCAATGTTGATGCTGAATATCTTGCAAAAATCTACGTGAAGTGCATCCCTCATCCTCCCTATAGTCCGGATTTAGCCCCATGTGACATTTTTCTATTCCCTAACTTGAAAAAAGGCCTTCGTGGGAGGCATTAACCATCATCAGAAGCAGTGGTGAAGGCTGCGGAGGCGATTTTGAAGGATCTGTCAAAAATAGTTTCCAGCATGTATTTGAAAACTGGCAGAAACGCTGGGACAAGTGCATCACATTCAGGGGAGACTATTTTGAGAAGGGTCATCAAAATTATGAGGATGAGTAAGGGTACGTTGTCAAAAAAAATGTGATCATTCTTTATTGAACAGCCCTCTTACAAGTAGTTGTTCTGAATCTCATCGCTTTTCTCCAGTGAAGTCCAGTGTTCAGAAAGTCCTTTAAAGTCAAGCTGGAGCGCTTGCTCTAATTTTGACCTTTGCCTTTGGCTTGCTCTACAAAGCACGCTTGGTTGGCTCCTTGTGAACACTTTGAAGCGCTCGACCTGCTTTTAGCAAATTATTAGCAGTTTATATATTTTTAATATTCTCTCACGAAAGCTCTAGACCGGAGTTTACCAAACTACGGTCCGAAGACCGAACCCAGCCCGCGAGCTGCTTTTGTTTGACCATACCACAAACATCAGTAGACATAAATGACAAGAAATGGCGAACCAGCATTATATTGTCACGGCATCAGGCATAAAAGTTTCGGCACAAATAGAAAACAGACGGCGGCTATTGTTTCACGGTAATAAAGAGCTTGCATAAGCAGTTAACGATAGCGCGGCTAGTGTAAACAAATAGCCGGCAAACAAAGATATCTGATGTAAAGGACTTGCTGACCCAGATAGGGTTTCAGTGTTTGAAAGGTTCTGGTGATATCTCGATTGACAGAGAAAAGTTGTTTTTCTTTATTGTTCCGGAAATATCTCGAATTTAGGAATGAGGTATTTAAGGAAGTGCCGACTTGCCAAGAGTTAGTTGTAAACAGAGTGAGTAAGCAGAGAACACCTGAGAGAGTTGCGAGTTGTAAATCAGTGAGTTGTGTAACAAGAGTCAGCTTTGTTGGTGTTGTAATGAGAGCTGTTTGTTATTGTCATCGACCTTGGTGTTGTAGATTGTGATAAGTGATGTAATTCCGCCGCTACTGAGTGTATTTCTAAGCAAATAAAGATCATTTGTAATATCTGCAACTCGGCCTTTTAATTCTGCGACCCCACAAAGTCACAATATTCATGTATTCACAAATTTCGAACGATTAAATATAATTAAGAGCTCATATTTTTAGTTGATATAAAGTATAATGCCCTACTAAGTTAATTTAGTTGATTTTCACAACTGTCTGTGGTATATTTCATTGGAAAGAATTTGTGCTAGGATTTATCAGTGTTCCCATCAAGTATAGTGCGATCCATATAAATCTGAACCATTTCAATAGGCCATAACTTTTGAACTAATAATAGGACACACTTGCAACTTTGGGAGAATATAATACACAATTGGGAAATTACATTACACTGTCTATATCTCAGAGAAAATGTTGGAAGTGTCCGCCACCAGCATCTATACATGTTTGCACTCGTCTCACCATATTCTCTGTAGTTTTACGGAGATGATATCAAATTGAGAGAAGGTTATTTCCAGCAAGATGGAGCAACGTGCCATACATCTAATGACACCATGAAACTTGATAATCGAATAATCTCAAAAGGTCTGTGGCCTTCCAGATCCCCTGACCTAACCTCACCGGATTTTTCTTGTGAGGGTATCTAAAATATAGTGTACAAGTATAGGCCACGGACAATTGATGTTTTCAAGGAAATACATTCGAACTGAAATAAGTTACATTGACGAGGATATTCTTTGCAAATTGGAAAGGGAAAATTAAAAACAGGCAGAGAAACTAAACCATAAACTATAATTGTCGTATGTAAGTTGAAAATACAGTATAATATATATCAATTTATTATTATTTTCACTCCATTCTATATTATTAATTCACTGTAAACCTGTACGATTATTTTGTAATTTCTATGTATTAAAACACAACCCTCTGTGAGATGGAAACCTGTGTAAATGGAAAATAAATACCGGAACAATCGCGTTCCGTTTTAGAGAGGTTTTACTTTATAAACTGGTGGGACCAGAAAGATCTCCATGTCTGGGATATTATACTCTTTAACTCTCTTACTATCCTGTCGATGGAGATAAGCAGTCCTAAATATACATTACACAACACTTATTCAAACATATAATGGAATTAAGAGACCTTACCCTACACTGCAGAGACAAATGCCAAACAATTGCGTGGAGGTTACAGGGCTTTCTTAATCTATCTGTCCAATTCAAAATCGATAGCTCAGCGAAACAATTTATGACTACAACTCAATAAGACCCTGGTTCAAACCTAGCTACTCGTTAAGTTTATGTTATGTTTATTTACTCTTATCTTTATTTAATCACGCCTGTGCTGTAGGTTTGTTCAGAAAACCATGCCGGTTTATTAAGGCGGCTTATTCTGTACACCTAGGAAGGTGTAACCTGGAAAGTTTTTCTAACCCTTTTGGAAGTTCCAATTCCATTCGAAATGCTACAAAGTAGTTTAATAATAATAACCCGACAGCCCTTAGAGGGCCAAGGCCTACCAACCCGACTGCCGGCCTCACGCCCACTTACGCACAGCAGAGGTGGACGATCATCTAACCGATACAGGGAGGAGATGTGGTCAGCATCTCGGCATCCCCCAGCCGGAACGTTGGTTTCCGTGACCAGGGCCGCTTACCTAGCGTAAGCTCCTCACTTTCCTCACGATGCTAAGTAGGCACCGGTCCTACACCCGGGACCTAAAATCCCCACCACATGGGTGGGATTGAACCCGGGCCGCTTTCCGTGGCCAGGGACCAAGGCATGCTGTCTTAGCCCACTACGCCACGGCGCAGGACTACAAAGTAGTTAGTTTTCAATAATTCAAGTTTGTTCGTAAATTATATTTAACGGTATAATTAAGCAGATGAACTTAGTGATAGGCGATCGTTAGCCTAATTACACTTGACTAGGATCAAAGTTAAAGTAGATTACATTGATGAACGTGCAAGATAAGTAAAATACATCTACCAAATACAAGGGAAAAAGCTGATTATACATATGGTGGAATGAAAGTTAAGTTTTTTTAATTCTAATGATCCTGGTGGCGTTTTGCGATAAAGTTAAATTAGAACATCAGTTTACGTGAAGTGCCTATAGCAATCAAAAGTTTATTATTAGTACGCTGGTTAGCTTAAACTTTGAATGAAAGTTGTGGAATGTTTAACTGAAAAGTTTCAAAGTGCACAAATGATAAATGTTATCTGCAATTCTTTCATGCAGTATAAGTGCTCAGTTGTAAGCAATAATTGTACACAGAGCATATAAGTAAGCTGTATTCCATTTTCTGGTACACTAGGATTTTAAATGTATTCAAAAATTGAGATGGTTCCACGGTAAAGTATGAAACTATCTCAGAGAGTCCTGGATTCCATTTCCGTTGACTACCTTCTCTGACTTGAGATTTTTCGTCGTATCCCTGGTCGGTAGGCAAATTATGAGGTATCACTTATATCTACTATACCTATAACTACACCATACTCATTCAAGCCAAAACTGTAACTATTTCCTGCTGGTTTACGTTAAAGATTGCATTAATTTTCCTATATTCCTCATTGTTATATGAGACATTTACGTATGTAAGTTGACTATGTGACAGGAATTAACCTATTGAAAACACACTCGTTCCAGAAAATAGTCATTAATCTTCTTCCAAATTAATGACCAGAAAACCCTCAACTGTAAATGCAGAAGAATAAACCATACCACACCTTTGGCATTTTGATACTTTTCCAAAATTTTCATTTTAACCTTTTACTTTTCTTCAAATTGCACGAATATTTCAGCTTTCTCGTGGCTATGTTTGCCAAACTATTGTATATACATTTAGTTGATCATCTTTTGTGTTACATGCAGTATTAGCAAATATAGTTTACGTGACAAATGTATTTACATGTTAAAAAGCGAACTATCAATGAAGAAGTTCAGTAACAAAATTGATAATTCTAATATTTATGTTTTTCAATTACATTATCAAAGCGCATTTTCATTTTCAGTTGGCTATTATACCACAATTTTGTTGTACTAAACACATGAATAATTTTGCAAACACCGCTCTCAAAATGTTGAACATATATAACTTTCAAAAAGTTAAAATACTATTAAAATTTAAAATCTTGAAAAAAATTACACACTTTTACATAAACAAACCATTCTTAATATTATTGTGCATTTTTGGCATTATTTTCTTTCTTTTTATTTTTTTATTTTTTTGTAGCATCTCGAAAACTCTACTGATACGTTCATTGCAGAAGTTATCAATTATTTTATTCAAAAACTTTGCTAAGGCAATCAACTAAATAGTTGAATTCCCTGGTGTTATTGGTGCAGATCATTTGCAAAAATTAACCCAAAATGAACATGATTTTCAGTGAAAATCAGAGAATCGAGAATTGTTCGGAGTTTTTCACACTGCCAGATACTACTACCATTAGTAACCTGATAAATTTAACTAACTGAACATTTCAATTTGTAACTTTATTTGAATATTAACCAATTGTTTTTGACATAGTAAATAGTTAACAGTTTTTCGTTTAACTGTTTATTTTATTCTCATATCAACCTTTGTTGTATAAAACAACCGAAAACTTGCCCAATTGTACAATCAATTAATAGTATTAGAGATTGTATAGAAAAATTATAGGTTGTCATATAAAAATATTACCGAATACGCCACTACTTACAAAACCACGATATTAAGAATGATTTGTTACTCTGAAAACATGTTTTTAAAATATGTGTACTGTTTTCCGTTTCTGAGGATTTTTTTGAAAAACATTTCCGTTTAGCTGAAGCAGAAAATATGCAAGACTTTTGATGTACACTGTGCAAATGTACCATTAAAACAGGAAGAGGTGATCAATAGTAACACAACTCTTACCCTTTTTCCACACAGGACAGCAATGCAAGTATTTATTGGTCTGATGCATTATGGCATTTTCACGGCAGCCCGAAGTAGTGACCTAGAAGTTCCTGCACTCATTGGCGATGTACTGGAGCATCGAGCAAAGATACTCCCAACAGGATTCGTTGCAGCTCTTATTTGTCGTAGTGGAATCGGTTTTTCAGGTAAGAAAACAATGGCGACTTAAGTCATCATCATCTTCAAGGATTGGGCCCTGTGACCCGTTCCGTTCTCTTCAAGAGCCTACTGATCCTTCCAGCGTAGAGCTGGGCGTCCCACATCTCTTTCCCTTCGGCATGTAATCTAAAACTCTTCTTGGAAGTCGTTCCGCGTCCATTCTTCAAATATGATTTTTCCTTTCATTTTTGCTCTTTATTATTTTACTGTTTAAATTAAAAATCCCAAGCTCTTCTCTTATTTTTTCGTTTCTTACGTGGTCTATTCTTTTACAACCTGCCACGCTTCTCAAAAATCTCATCTCTGCCGATACTAGCTGCTTGCGTTGGTTCTTTGCCAGTGTCCATATTTAGGAACCGTATGTTAACGTTGGGACTGCCATTATCTTATAAAATTTCATCTGTGTTTGCTTTCGTGTTTAACTGTTCAGCGTTCTTATTATAGTCCCACACATTTGATCGAATCTGTTTAATTTTACCTCCATATCCTTGTTGTTATTTGCTACTGTTGCTGTGTAGCGTAGATAGTTAAAACTATTAACCTGTTCCATTATTTTATTGTTTATAACTATTTTTGCTCTTAAGTTGTT
This sequence comes from Mantis religiosa, assembly GCA_030765055.1. NCBI lineage: Eukaryota > Metazoa > Arthropoda > Insecta > Mantodea > Mantidae > Mantis > Mantis religiosa. Next base: position 48,125,503 of record CM060956.1, on the reverse strand, counting down.
TTTTCCTCTAAAAGTCATTACTTTAGTTTTGTGTTCTGAGATTGAAAGGTTATATGTTTCCGCTATGTTGTTTAAACTATATACTGCTCTTTGCTTGTCATCTTCTAAATGGGATATTATCACTTGATCATCAGCAAATAATACTGTATTTAAAATTATGTTTACATTCAGTACATTTTGTTTTATACTTTACTGCTATTCTTGTACCATATTATCAATATAGATATTATAGGGTATAGGCGATAGAGGGCATCCTTGTCGTTCTCCTTTATGTTCACTGCTTCTGTTTTCCTTCCATTCTTTATTATTGCTATTGTAGTGTTTTTATACATACCTCGCCTTCCATTCTTTATTATTGCTATTGTAGTGTTTTTATACATACCTCGCCTTCCATTCTTTATTATTGCTATTGTAGTGTTTTTATACATACCTCGTACAATGCCTATTAAATGTGCTGGTATTCCACAATTTTCCATCGCTATCCAAAGTTTATCCCTTAAAACCGAGTCGAAGGCTTTAACATAGTCAACAGAAAGCATGTGTCAAAATTAAATTCGTACTTAAGTAAACGCTCAAAATGTGATACATTCTCATGATTTTCTGCCCCCTGAGGACGTTTCCCTATATATGTGACCACCAATACCTCGGTCTTCGAGAAATCTACTGCTAGCTGCCCAGAGATGAACGAGGTCTTTTTCTCAGGGTGTGCGTGTGAGAGTGTAAAAATGGACACCGCTGGTTGACTGATAAATTTAATGGAGGCTAATAGCGAGCATTTTGAAGCGAGTTGTCAACTGTTTCAGAATGTAGTATTAACTATTTCTGAATCTAAGCATGGGAAAACTAATGGCGCATTAACTCTTTTAACCTCTGACGTGTTCAGTACTTTAAGGTTTAAAAGGAGAAGGGTAAATTGTAGAAATATTACTCTAAAGGTTCCCTAACGGGGACATAGGTTTCTATAACCTGATCGCTATTTTTAGTCGCTATAGACGGCCGATAACACTAATATGCTAAATTTGACTTTTTGTGCAGGCTTTTTATTTTAATGTGTCATTATCTCTAATTTGAGTAAGCTGAATCAGACTATTAACTTAGTTTTTATCCATCACATACCAGTACTTCACAATATAAGAATTAGTAAAATGTGAATTTTTATACTCAGCTCTATCGAATTTATATCATATTATTAAATAAATGTTATAAATCTACAGCTGTCAACACAACACTCTTCATAATAAACTAATATTTCACATATGTTCTAAATAATCACATACATTTAAACATTACACTGGTTATTTTACACTTTGCCTTGAAATGCACATCTTTCCATTCCCTTTATGTCCCGGTGAAATGGTTCACCTTGCTGACACAGCCGAAATTTTCTGGGGGGAAAAGTGCAAATGAGAGTGCAGGAAAAGTACTTTCACACTCATATTGCAACCCAGGTTTAGAAATTTCTTAAGCATATCTTATATAATACTTATGTAATTTGGATCCTTATAATTTCTCAGAAAGTTTACGATGACGCTCTTATAACCAATTCTTGACCGTTTTTCAGCATTTGTTATCGTTTCTTCAAAAAACAACTTCCTAATTTGTGGCCCAACTACCAAATATTCCCTCTTAAATTTAGCTTAAGATATTTCAAGAAACCTCTTGCATATTTACTTGTAGCAGTACTCATTCTTATTTAAAGCCTTAATACATTACTTCATTAAGCCTAATTTTATGTGTAAAGAGGGTAGGAGAAATTTTTTGGATCCACAAGACACTCATGAATATTTGAATATTTTTTCTTCATTTTTGGCATGAGCCAGTCTCTCTGCTTCCATTGTTTTCTTCTCCAGTGCTAGAATCGGACTCTACTATCCCACTGACAAATAAAACATGGCATTTTAGTATAGTCTTACTGCTGATCTAGTAGCATACCAATAACTTTTAAATTTCCACATACCTGCCACTAAAGCTCCACATATTTAACTTTATCTAGAAGTAATTTTGGGTTATGATGTGTTTCCTTGAGGTTAACTGAATGGGTTACTGAAACTGATGCATATTTATACACTATTACACATTTCATACTAATTTTAGTATTGTTGTCTGTTAGATTGGTGTCATTGTTATAAAACATATTTATTCGAACAGAGAAATTATTAGTATTTCTTAGTTCCATATAATATTTATGCCCAAAACATTTTAGGTATATCTACTAATTGTAAAAAAAATGGTACGTGGAAGTAGAAAAAAATTCAGTTTCGGAATCAGCATATCAGATTTAGTAAAGCAGACATATTTTGGTGGAAACCCCAGAATCATGCATCAGTGTAATAGTTCACAGTAAACATTTCTGTAAGACTATAGCACACAGGAGAAGATGGGAATTTATTAAACATTCTTTTATATGCACCGCTTTCATATGCCGATCCTCATTAACGTTTCTATTTATATTAACAACTTTTACTGCTAATTTGTCTCTCAAACATCAGTTTCCACTTAGTGACTTGTTAAATTCTCTGAATTACTAATTTCTAATTTTCACAACTTTCGTCTATGTGTTTTAGCAACGTAATTCTATTAATGACCATAACTTATGCTAGTGAGTTTTTGAATGTGTGCAATAGAACTCCAATCCTCTTAATTACATTGCCTTACTCATTTCTTTCCCCTATCACGAAAGTTAGGTAATGGCTCCTTTTACTAGTAGCAAATGTCTGTCGTGATTCTTACATTATCCAATGATTTTAGCATATAACAATTATTTGGTGCAGTAATTTCTAATTTTATACAATTATTAATCTTCCCATCAATCATTCCTGTACCAACCCACAATTTCCTGAACTATTCTTACAAATGCTTCGTGTTATTTGCAGAAACAGTTTTCTTGCACATTTCGTTCTAGCTACTACAGCGACACTCGAATGTTTAAACGTGATGCCCTTAAAATTCTATGCTCTTTGGATGATTAAAACAAAACAAAACAAAAATGAAAATCGACTCATCTTGGGTAACTCTATGGACGTGAGCTAATTTGAACATAATTTCACACATATTTTCATTTACTGGCTGTCCGATGTAACCTACCCAATGAAAGGGCGGTATAAAAATTATATCGATTCTCCCAGCGCCACTTAAATAATAAAACCCCATTTTAATTATGTCTTCACAAGTGTTCAGGTTTATATTAATAACTCTGTCTGAAACATTCATAGTGATGCAGGATTTATGTGAATTATTTACTAAGTGATGAAGTACATGGTTCATTGATACAGCTACCAAATTTATATTGCATTCTTAAAACACAAAAGGTTCACATAACCTAAAATGTGCACAAGTCTTAAACTGCTACAAGGTTAAATATTTTATTTTTAAAAGAAATATGTGTATCTTGTTTCGAGAAAAGGGCCAGAATGTTTAATTTTGAAGATAAATTTCGTTTCTTTATTATGGCTGCTCTCGTAAAATTTAGGTTAACCAAATTAAGAGCATGGAACTAGAGGAAATAAAGAGATCCGTAAAATACGAGTAGAATTGGCATCCGGGTAGTTGTGTCTGTAATGATTAATTTAATGAAAAATTAAATAAATGTATAACTTCTCATTGAAAGCACTGAAAATTCACTGTTTTAGACCAAATATTTGATTTGACTGACTTCCGGCACTGCAGCCCTATGTGGGCCTTAGCCTCCTTCGCAAACAGCCTCCATGCTTTCCTATCCTTAATTTTTTCTCTCCATCCCTTCACCTTCATAGTTCAAATCGTCAATCACTCCATCAATCCATCTCATCCTAGGTCTTCCTTTCTTCCTTGTCGACTACAGTCTTGCTTTAAGCACTCTTAAAGGTATTTTATTGTCTCCATTCGTTCCAGATGTCCCATCCACTGTAGCCTTAGTGTTTTAATAAAGCGTAGTATATATTCTCCTTTTATAAGTTGGTTAATTTCCTCACGTTCAAATTTTCTTAATTTCTCTTGGTCAGGCCTTGTCAGTGTCCAGGTCTCTGCCTCATTTGTTAACTACTGGTTTTATCAATGTTTTATACATCAGGATTTTATATTTCCTAATTAGTATCTTATTTTTTTAACAGTTTTAAATTTAAAATGTATGCAAATATTTGATTTACTTTCACTAGTAAAATTTCACTTTCTTCCCTATGTAAGTATGGTATAATTTTTACCCTGCACCATTTTGAAATATCTCAGCGATCATTTACAAAAAGAAGAAATTAACGCCCAAAATAAGAAAGTCGCGATTGTAAATACGTGGAATTCAGGATTTTAACTCGACCGTACCCTAAGATAACGCCCTACAGAATTTGCTTAATGCTTGCTTTGTCGCCCTTGGTAGCAGGTACGGCACGGGTCCATTGTCCCATTGAACTGTCGTCCACAAAACATATGGACATGTTTTGGTTGCAGCTGTACGATTTCAAGTTCTATTTGCCAGCACTTTCATGTGTTGGGGGTATAGCTCAGTGGTAGAGCATTCGACTGCAGATCGAGAGGTCCCCGGTTCAAACCCGGGTGCCCCCTTCAGAATTTTATTCCCTCGTATTTTCTTCCTTTCCCCACGGTAATCACGCCAATTAAAGTAGATGTTCTACAGAGGGCACGTTCACATGAAATTCTCCTTCCATGTTTACATAAGCAAATCTTATAAGAAACTTTTTTTATGTACTTAAATGAGTGAGGAATGCCTCTGTTAAAGCAAAGTATCAGAGTAGTTAAGACATGCTCTAACAAAATTCTTAAGTTGTGTTAAAATAGTTATAAATAAGGTAGAGGAGGTAGCTGAAGCAAAGATGTAACATGAAATGGGAGTTTAGGGATTTTTAAATTGTTCCCTAAGAATAGTTGTAATAAATAGAATGTTTTATAGAGAGGTGTTGGGGCTACTCAAAACATGATTCAGCATTAACAGTTTTGGGGAGAGCAGGGAGCAAATGTTTGGTGATAGAATTATCAAATATTGGTATAGGAGTTGAAAGCTGGGAGAGCATATGATGTTAAAAGTATGTATGATATAAGCAAGTGAAAATAATAAAATTTAAGGGTTGATCAAGGGAAATACAAAAACCTCTACAAGAAATTGTTATTGTGGGATGGAGGGGGGGGGGCGCCCTGGAAAATAGATCGTGAAATTGGATATGATTTTGGAAAGAAGTTGTGTAAAGAGAAAATATAGTTTTTTAGAGAAGAAATCTCTAAAATTATGTAGAAATGTTTTAAAATATTTTGTGAAAGAGATAAATACGTAGGTTATTGTAATGAATTTGATAGAGAAGGATGTCCTGGTTGCGATCAGGAGCACTGTTTTTAAAAGGTTTCAGGAAAGATAAAGAAGAAAGAGGTGTTTTTATTCAACGTCCTCTATTGTATGTCATATCACACAATTAATGAAATGGGTGAAATCATACTCAAAATCAACCTAAATATATTTTACATAAATATATTACATAAATATCCAGGAAGTTGAGTGTATATGGGCAGATCTTACACTTATTAAAATTAAATATGTAAAAATGTTTGAATGAGTAGAGCCAGACTGAAAAATTGAATGTCATAGCCGGCACTTTAACCACGGATCTTCTGGTTGCCGTCCAGCCGCTCTAACCACTGAGCTACCATGGTCAACGTGCCGATATGACATTAAATTTTCCTACTGACTCGCATTTTTCCCGGTAAACCACTTAGGGGTTCTCATAAACACATGAGACAACTACCTTAATGGCGACTTACTATGCTGCAAGTACTTTAAGGCCCGGGCTTTATAGTTAACCACTATTAGGTCAATTAATGGAAATTAATAGTTCTTTCACACTAGCCGTGTGTAGGACGGAGTATGAATGAGTAGAGCCAGACTGACTCCACGTTGGCCATAGTAGCTCAAGGATTAGAGCGGCTGGACGGCAACCAGAAGACGCGTGGTTCAAATCCCGGCTATGGTATTGAATTTATCAGTCTGGCTCTACTCATTCATAGTGCGTCCTACAGACGGCTAGTATGAAAGAACAATTAATTTCCATTAATTGTACCTAATAGTGGTTAACTATAAAGCCCGGGCCTTAAAGTACTTACACGTTGTAAGTCGCCATTAAGGTAGTTGTCTCATGTGTTTATGAGAACTCCTAAGTGGTTTTCCGGGAAAAAACACGAGTCAGTTGGAGAATTTAATGTCATATCGGCACGTTGGCCATAGTAGCTCAATGGTTAGTGAGGCTGGACGGCAACCAGAAGATCTGTGGTTCAAATTCCGGCTATGGCATTGAATTTTTCAGTGTGGCTCTACTCATAGTGCGTCCTGCACACGGCTAGTGTGAAAGAACAATTAATTTCCGTAAAAATGTTTGTTGCTAATTTTATATGGTATACTATAGAGGTATATATTTTTTAAATTTACTTTTTTCAACGTTAATTTTTGGGAAGACCGTGTAATTTGGCCCAGCGTGTATTTTGATCCACGGTCAGTTCAAGAGAATGGCCACCGGTGACAGTACCAACCACACGGCTATGTTGAGCAGTCCTTGTTGCAAGCGCTCTCCCCAGTTTTCGGCATTCCAGCGTCAGTGACCTTGGAGGAAGGTTGTGATTTTTACCGAGAGCATTTTCGCTGTAATTTTGCCCCGCTTTTATTTTAGTGTTTTCCTCCGCCTAGAAGCTTTCTTTGGAAACAAAACTACAATACATCAAGGTAAGTGTGACGTAGATTTACGTTGTTAATACAATTTAGGTTTATAAGATAAGTGATATTCATAAACCTCTCTTGTGTCATGTAATTTGGGCCGAAGGTAGAGTGTAATTTGGTCCGAACAAAATTACACGGATTAAGTAAGTTTGGTAAGAACAGTAACTATGAAGTAGTGTTCTTAAGTTAGTGTAATAAATGCTCATTTTTATACATATTTCTATTGTACACCATGTAAATTGTGTAACTTTTCAGATGGCTCGCAAATCTAAAGGCTTCAGGTGTGGTCCTGACAGGAACACCTCATAAACAAACGCTTGCGATGCCTTCTACTACATCCGGAGTCAAAAAAAGATTAATTTTGGAACAGAGGGAACCAAAAGCTCTGTAAAGACCTGCTGTATAGTATGCGAGGAGTCTCACGAGGAAGATTGGATACAGTGTGATAAATGCAAAGGATGGGCTCATGAAGAGTGTGCCAATATAAATTATTCTCTTTATTACTTTGTGTCATGTGCATTTTTGAGCAACCAGTGAAGCTCACCTTAAATTGGGACAAAGAACTTGAAAATAATAATAGTGTATGGCATTTTTATATTGATTTGTTAAAATTAATTTATTTTACTTTGATATTATGAGCAGTTAACAGTATACATAATGATTATTCAAGTGCTGAATCAACCTTTATAGTGCATTTCAGTCAATAAAAGCTAATTTTAAAGCACATGAGTGGGTTATAAATGTATTATGTAGCGGTCCAATTTACACACCTTATCAGACCAAATTACACTCCCCTGGTCCAAAATACAAGCCTTAGGGAAAATGTTATAATTGCAATTTGCAAATTATGTTGCTGCGGCTAAAATCTGTACATTCCCATAATGGTATAACTTCCTCTTATTAATGCATTAAAGCAATTTGTGGACCGTATCGAAGTTATACTGTAGTTATTAGCGCTTAAAGTTAAGTAGTCCAAATTATACCCCCCCCCCCAGGGGCCTACTTCGGTAGGTACGGGTTTGGCGCACCCGGGGTCCCGAGCCAACAGTTTCCCTCGTGTGGGCTCCTCTTCGTGGTTGAGGGAGACGGTCAACAGGCCAACCCACGTGTAGGCCGTGCGTGGAGACCCGTGGAGAAGGTTTTTAGATTCTTGTCTAGTTTAGAGTTTAGGATTTAGTGAACGAAATTTTTAGTAGGTTTTGATTGATGTTTTTTATGTACGTATATTCTTAATAGGTTTTGTTATACTTGTATAGTTTTTAGAAAGTTTTATATCTGGCTTTTGCCATGACTAGTTTTTTAAAGGGCGCTGCTGACCGCCGTAGTTGAGCGCCCTTATATATATCATCCAAATTATACGGTCTTCCCCTATATCGGACTATGAATGAAATGATGCTCCAATAAGCCCTAGAGCTTAGAGTTACCCGACATTGTTCTCTCAGGTGAAGGGAAAATCCTGGGGAAAATCGTCCTGACTGAGATTCAAACTTGCGACCTATTGAACAAGAGGCAGACACATACCATCTACTCTACAGAGGCGAGCTGCTATAGGTATATGATGAAATATACAAACGAAACTGAATGCATGAAATATACTTTAGTCAATTGGGAAATATGTTTGGGGAAATACTATAATTTCATATGTCGTTGTAGGTAGAGCCAAGTGCACGAAAATGCCCGCCTCGGTAACGTAGATGGTAGCGTGTCCGCCTCACGTTCAAGAGGTCCCGAGTTAAAATCACGGTCAGGGTTAGTTACCCGGATAAGGCATTTTCCAGGGTTTTTCCTTATCCTTTAAGACGAATGTTGGGTAACTCTAAGCTCCATGGTCCCTGGACACATTTGAGCAGCATTTCACCCAATTCATTCACCGTCAGATATGACTTAACGTTGGAGGTCGCAAATTACACAAAAAAGCACCAAAGCGTCCCGATGTTTCTGGTTTCACATAACATTTGTCTTTATTTTATGTTATCAGAATCAATATATCACCCACGTTCGGCGCCAATCTCTCATTGATTTGAATTCAATTCCAATACTCCATTCATTAACCTATGCCCAAAGGTCAGGTCTAGTAGGAGTACAGAAATATTTCACCTGAGGCGCTGGAAGGTATGGAAGGCATAGTTCTCAAAGACTGTCCACGCACCCCGTGTGAATCTCTTATACCTGGTTTAAAAAGTCTGGCCCTCAAACTTCATAGGACCGTATACGACCCAGAAAGGATGGAAAAAGTGTAGAACAACACAAACATTACCTGCCTGCCGTGATAGGGTTCCCAGGTTCGATTCCCGGCCGTCCAGTTGGGGATTTTTCTCCGACTAAGATAATTCCTCATATTCCCAGAGTCTGGAAGTATGAATGAGAGTGCAAATGTGTGTGTGATCTAATGATAAAACACAACGAATACGAGTTAACACCTTCATGTGTTCCAAAGGAGAACGGCTGCCGATATGACCATTGGAGTTAAAGGCGGGGTATAAATGCAGTAAATAAAAAAAAAAAAAGACGAATATTAAACGGATTTGTGAAACCAGGCAAAACATGGGGCTGGGCGTAGTGCACGTGTTCTATTATTCCTTTACCAACATAACCCCTTGCGCATTATATCGGCACCACACAATGGACTGCAGAAGAGGGAAGATAAAACAGGCTGAGTCGATTGTAAAATATTTGCTGGGTCGCTATGTGTTGGCTTTGAAATCATATACGTGTGTATGACAGCAATAAACAATGGAATGGGAATTGAAATATAACAAATTAAAGAAGTGTTTTGAAGTTCAAATCGATAACAACCAATATCTAGGAAGTGGTTAAAGATACAGAAAAATCTTACTTAGATGATTGTACCATTCTTATTCACTTAATCAGAAAGTGTTTGTTTTGAGTAGCTCTGCATCCACTTTTGGGAAGTAAGTGCGTAATTGTTCTCAAAAGTATGAAGATTATGCAAATGCAGAGGGTTTCACAGGCTAGTCCCAGAAAGTAGAAGTAATCCTTTTTCTTTTTCATCCAAATGTGTACAGCAGTCCAAATCGTTAAGCCATTTTTGAGAAAGTACAAAATGGCAAAACTTTTTCTGTGCCAATTGCAGCTTGAACAAGAAATACTTTTTATAGAATTCGTATCTCATTTTAGAAAGATGCTGAAACTTAAATAACAAATGTGTGTGTGCGCGCGCGCGCACACACACACACACACACACACACACACACACACACACACACACACACAGACCTTTTTCGAAACTGTTTTAATGAATTTAAGTTATTATTATGATAATGATTTTTTTTTTTTGCAATGTACGTCCTTCAACGTTGTCATATCGGACGATGAACGAAATGGGTGAAATGATGCTCAAATGAGTCCAGGTACCATTGAGCTTAGAGTTACCCAACATCCATCTTTCAGGATAAGGGAAAACCCGGGAAAAAACCTTATCGAGGTAACTCAGCCTGACCGAGATTCGAACTCGGGAGCTCTTGAACGTGAGGCAGACAGGCTATCATCTACGCTATCGAGATGGGTTTAATTTCTGTATGAATGCATATTTCCTTTACCTACTATAATCACAAGCTAGAGGAACAGCAAAGAATAGAAACAATACTGTTCAAAATTTAAATAATGGCTCATTGTCTAACACACCTGGACCTCGTTGTGTGCCTACCTCAACTGAGCAACAAATCACTTTCACTATCTACAGAACTAAACTTATCTTTTGTTTTGAGCCTACTACATTTTATCAGTGTTTGTTTTTTTCTCTCTTAATGTAGATGCAAGCCTCATAAAGAGTTTATCAAAAAGAAACATCATGAGTGCTTCATATGTATCTAGTGAAAACTTCATGAGCAACATGCAAAGCGGTATAAAGTTGGTGCAACCTTGTACCTACGTTTTGGATCTTTCATGCACGGATTCTGATTTGGTTCTCCAAGAGGTAAGTGGATAAATGTTTGATATACCAAAAGCAGGGATGCAAATAAATATAGAAATTAAATTCTCAACCCATGTCATTTGGCCAATCATAGCATTCCCTTGAAAAAACGCTTATCTGATAGTTTGCTGGGGTCTACTCCTGTAGCAGGGCAGACAGTGAAATGAAATAATTCTGATGGTTCTGGAAACATAGAGTCAGACTGAAAAATTCAATGCCATAACCGGGATTTGAACCACGGATCTTCTGGTTGCCACCCAGCCGCTCTAACCATTGAGCTACGTGCCAACGTGCCGATATGACATTAAATTCTCCAATTCTCTCTTAATGTCATATCGGCAAGCTGGCCATAGTAGCTCAATGGTTAGAGCGGCTGGACGGCTACCAGAAGATCCGTGGTTCAAATCCCGGCTGTGCCATTCAATTTTTCAGTCTAACTCTATATTTCCATACTTTAGCCTACACACGGCCAGTGTGAAAAAACAATTAATTTCCAACAATTCTAATTATTATTATTGAATCAATATTTTCAAAAATAGTGCTCTTCCAAACATCCATGTTCCAGACTTACAACTTTACAATTCGTATTCTTGCTGTTTTCACACATTACATATTTTTCAAGAGTAATATGTAAATGGTTTTGTCACTACCTGCAGCGTCGTGACGAGATGTTTCCCTCCAAATTGTGGAGGATTTCAGCAACCCTCTTAGAAGGTACTCCAGAATATCACGAGGGAAACATATTCATATTCCTGCTATTGGTATCACCAAGGATTATCAGGAGAAAATATCTTGAAGAATTGAGAATGGTACATAAGACTTTCTGTCATGACCGTACGAGGGTCGGCCGTTCAGTCCCGGTCCACACACAGAGATGGCGCCACTGGGCCGGTGTGACGGATAGCGTCATATAGTTTAACTCTAGACTAGCTTGTATCATAGTTACAGGACATTAGCTCGTTTAGTTTTTGAGTGACAGCATTTTAAACAAGTGTAGAGGTTTCATGAAAATGGAGGATTTGGAAAAAAGGAGTAGTGATCAAATACCTCCATTTAAAAGGCTTAACGTCTAAAGAAATCAAGGAGAAAATAGACAATACATTGAAAGACTCTGCCCCTTTATATGCAATGATTAAAAGGTGGGTTGCAGAATTTAAAATGGGACGTAAAGTCTGTCTAGTCAAAGCGAGTGCAGTTGCGTCTCAAAAGAAACTGACCCTACCGACTACTAATGACCGTCATAAATCTATCTCCACATTTCAGAAATGGAACACTGTCGTTGAGGACCAACAGCAACCCTGATTTTCTGGAAATGACAAACTCCAAGTGGAGTCTCAGTTACCAAAGTTCCAACTTCCAGTTGATCTGTTTCATTACGTGCAGAAATTCGTTGTGTGTCACGATGTGGAGACCGTGGGAGAGAAATGCAGTGGTAACTGCAAATATAGCAGTAGATAACTTTCAGTCAAGTGAAAATAATCAAAGTGATGACAATAGTGTGAATAACTGGGCCGAGTTATGTTATTGGAGAAGCCTCAAAAAACAAAGTTATAACGGGAACTGTTTCTAAGCAAATTCAAGCGCTTGTTTTGAACACATATAAATATGTGCTGAAAAATGATCTTGGTAAGGCGTCATGCAATGAACCTGATGATAAATTATGGATATTCACAGAAATACAGTAAGAAATATTGTGACGAAAGGAATACCAAAGACGTTGATCAAGTGTGAAAACAAAATGAAACGTCTCTCTAACGTTTCGATAATTTCACGTGCGATTTCATTCGTCGAGAAATTTATAGATTCTATACAAAAGGAAGAGCACCCACTTTAGACGAATTGGTTGCACATTTGCAAGAAATTTGTGATTCTCCTTATGGGCACTGCGATTTGCGCGGTCTCCTAAAGGAGCTGGGTTTCAAATACCGCACTTTGAATAAGATAAGGGTTGTTATGGAATCCAGTAATATAGTGGCTTGACATATATATTTGTCAAAACTAAGGAAGTTTCGCAGTAATGGACATAAGACAATTTATTTAGACGAAACCTTGTACTATACCCATGACGTATCGAGAAAGGTGGCAACCTTGCAGAAAGGACTGGGAGAAGGAGGGTCTGTGTTGTAAAACGATTATAAGGGTTCGTCAAAGAAGGTGACCGAATTGTACTCACGTTGACTAGACAGACTTTACGAGCACTAGTGATGAGCCTTGCTCTGGACGCCCTGTGGAAGTCTCAACTCTAGAGATCGTTGAAAAAATTCATCGTTTAGTACTGGAAGACCACAGATTAAAGCTGTTTGAGATAGAAGAGGCTGTAAACATATCAAAAGAACGTGCAGGTAATATTTTAAGTAATATTTTGGGCTTTCATAAAGTCTGTGTTAGATGGGTGCCGCTTTTGTTTACATCTGATCAAAAGTTGGAAAGAAAAGTTGTTTCTGTCAAGAATTTGGAGCTCTACCGTAATTATACGGCTTATTACCATGAATAAAACTTGCATCCAGACATCACTACACTTTAGAAAGTAAATCACAGTCAAAACAGTAGACTGCGCCAGGTGAATCAACTTCTAAAAAGGCGAAGTCAATTTTGTCGGCTAACAAGGTTATAGCGAGTGTTTTCTGATGCATAGAGAATTATTTTTATTGATTATTTGGGAAATAGTAAAAGTATCACTGGTGACTACTATGCAAGCTTACTGTGACGTTTGAGTGATGAGGTGAAAAGAAAAAGACATAATTTGGCAAAGAAAATATTTTGTTTATTCACGACAGTGTTCTGGTTCATCGTAATGGGAAACATGTGCGAATTAAAGTTGAAATTGCTTGAACATCCATCATGTTCACAGATCTAGCATCCAGTGACTACCACCTGTTCCTGAAGCTCAAACATTTTTTTGGGGGACGAAGATTTCACAACAACGAGGAGGTCATTGTTGCAGTAAACGGCTATTTTAACAAATCGCACTACAGAGATGGTTTATTTAAATTAGAACACCGATATGACGCATTAGCTTTTCTGGAGGTTATGTTGAGAAATAAAGAAAACATTTCAATTATTCTTTTTTTTTTTTTTTTTTTTTTGAGGCCCGGTACTCTCGTATTATCGTTATTCTTGGCTTGGCAAGACACAATGTAGTTGGAAACTTCAGGAGTAGATCACGGCTGCCTGGCGTATTGCTTTCGCCTTCACGATCCTAATTTTGGAAGTCCAAATAAAATTAACAATGTATCATTTATTATTATTATTATTATTATTATTATTATTATTATTATTATTATTATTATTATTATTATTATTATTATTATTATTATTATTATTATTATTATTATTATTATTATTATTATTATTATTATTATTATTATTATTATTATTATTATTATTATTATTATTATTATTATTATTATTATTATTATTATTATTATTATTATTATTATTATTATTATTATTATTATTATTATTATTATTATTATTATTATTATTATTATTATTATTATTATTATTATTATTATTATTATTATTATTATTATTATTATTATTATTATTATTATTATTATTATTATTATTATTATTATTATTATTATTATTATTATTATTATTATTATTATTATTATTATTATTATTATTATTATTATTATTATTATTATTATTATTATTATTATTATTATTATTATTATTATTATTATTATTATTATTATTATTATTATTATTATTATTATTATTATTATTATTATTATTATTATTATTATTACTCTTATTATTATCATCATCATCATCATTATCATCGTCGTCATCATCATACCATCATCATTAAAGAAAAACCTTGTAGCAGGCTAGATAAAATATATTCAGTGTTCTTAGTTCAAATTTCAAAATATTGAACAAACTGATATTTGGATACCTTCTTTAGGTATATGAAAGAGTTATTAATAAACTGACATTTAATACAAAACACTGTAAGCTGTTATACGAGGGCTGCTTAATAAAGAATGATCATAATCTTTTTACGGTCATAATTTTTCGAAACAAAATTCAATCTTATTATATTTTGTTAGCTTAATGTGAAACAGTAGCTTCATTGTTGGTACTCCCGGTTCCCGCCTGTGAGAATCAGGCAAGTCCATATATGTTCAGTATCACCTACGGCTTCAATGGAGGTAACACGCGAAGAACAATATGCGGCTTTGAAATTCTGCTTTCGTCTCAGGAAATCTTCAGTTGAGGCCTATACAATGTTACAGGAGGCCTATGGAGAGTCTGTTCTTCCCTACAGCACAGCTCGAAAGTGGTTTAAAATGCTTAAAGAGGGGAGACAATTTCAAAGGAAGGTGGACCCGGTGTCCAGCTACTGCTCTTACGGAAGAAAACATGAACACTGCTGCTGTCATTGTGAGAGAGGATCGACGAATTACCTTAAGATCACTTTCTGAAATACTGAACATTTCATTGGATGCCACCCACACGTTGGTGACAGAAACATTACACATGAGACGTGTTTGTGCGGGATGGGTTCCAAGACTGTTCATTCCCGAACAAAAGGACATTCGCATGCAGGTCTGCCTGCAGTTAAAGTTGATGTTAGAGGAAGATCCGGAGTTTCTTTCAAACGTAATCACTGCTGATGAAACTTGGCTACATCATTTTGATCCTGAGAGCAAACAGCAAAGCTCAGTGTGGAAATCTCCTTCATCTCCCCCCCCCCCAAAAAAAAGCAAAAGTGGTTGCTTCTGCTGGGAAAGATGGTTATCTCATTCTTTGATGCATGGAATGGTTTATCAGCATGTTTAACTTACACACATCAGTAACTGGACAATACTACAGGGATGTCTTGAAAACATTGCAAGTCCATATCAGACGCAAAGGACCACATTTCTATGAAGCAGGCTGGATGCTGCACCACGATAATGCGCGGCGTCATATTGCCAATGTTGTTGCTGAATATCTTGCAAAAATCAACGTGAAGTGCATTCGCCACCCTTCCTATAGTCCGGATTTAGTCCCATGTGACTTTTTTCTATTCCCTAACTTGAAGAAACCCCTTCGTGGGAGGCATTATCCATCATCAGAAGTGTGGTGAAGGCTGCAGAGGTGAATTTGAAGGATCTCTCAAAAAATGGTTTCCAGCATGTCTTTGAAGACTGGCAGAAACGCTGGAACAAGTGCATCGCATTCAGGGGAGACTATTTTGAGAAGGACCATCAAAATTATGAGGATCAGTAAAGGTACGTTGTCAAAAACAATTGTGATTATTCTTTATTGAACAGCCCTTGTACATTTCAAAAGCTTGCTTTAAACATAGGATCATCACACATCTTTAAGATACTTACCAAAGAGCAGGAAATTCAGAATATTAAGTAATGTCAAAATTTAAAAAAAGATAAAAAAGCTAAAATTAATCTCCTATGTTCTTAAGGCAAACGTGAAGAAGATGTTTGCTTCAAGATACAGATGGCTACTTCTTGTGGAAAACGATGCTTTGCCAGAGCTTAATGATCTAGACATATTCTTGGATACTGATGTAACATTCGTCATCAAAACATCAAGAGGTCGATTTGTGTTGGAGGAGGTATACAGGATTAGAGAGAAGCTGTTTAGACAAAGGATAGGAACATGGGAGTTGGATAAAGGAGTGACTTCAACAGCATCTCTTGTTGTCGCTTCCAGAAGAATGAACCTCCAGAAATCAGTCATCAGTAGCATTATTGCGGTAAGTTAAGTGTTAAACACATATTTTCCCGAGTAGTTAAATTTACCAGAAAAAACGCTCCGGTGAATTTCAGTGTTGTGGAGGCCATTTTCCGGACATATGTTGTAATGAACTATGTTGATTATCTACATATGAAAAATACATACCTGAAATTATGCCCATTATTTTTAAAACACCTGTATATTTAGAAAGATACAAACTAATATATTTTATTTTCAGTGCATATAGATACAATACTATAACAAGATATAAATATTGCATTCTATCCCAAAAATTCAATATAGAAATTTCACCGAAAATAGATGTTTTAAAGCCCATTGAATATAATTGTATTTTTTTAACAAGGTATAATAAGGAGCGGAATTTGTGGCCCATAATGCAATACAGCTGTTTATGTTGGTAGTGACAATATATATCCTCCCTCCCCTATCCCCTGCCCACCCCGGTAGTGTGGATGGCAGAGTGTGTGCTTCACGTTCAAGAGGTCCCGAGTTCGAATCTCGGTCAGGGTGAGTTGCCTAGGTAACCTTTTTTACGGGTTTTCCCTTATCCTGAAAGACGAATGTCGGGTAACTCTAAGCTCTATTGGCCCTGGGCTCATTTGAGCATCATTTCATGCATTTCACTCATCCGATTGGACTTAACGTTGGAGGACGTAAATTACAAACAAAAATATCTCATTCCTCTATCAGCATGACCCGCTCTATTTTTCGTGCACAATTCTTGCCATTGCTTTGGCATAGTTTAGAGTTTTCTTGTGTATCGATTGCAGTGAATGTGCTTCGGAGAGGTAGTATCCTACTCACCTACTCATTTCTCATCGATTGTAACATCGTTCACTTTTTCATCATCATCATCATCATCATCATCATCATCATCATCATCATCATCATCATCATCATCATCATCATGGTATAAGCCTTGTGGCCCTTTCCGACTTCAAGGAAATTGATCGGACCATCTCATTCGTGGCCTGCCAACATTTCTTCTACCTACAGGTTTATACTTATATACTACTTGTGGTGTACGGTCTTCGGTCATTCTCTGCACATGATCTTGCCATTTTTGCCTGTATGCAATGATTGTTTCATTTACACTCTGAATTTCCAATTCTCTTCTAATATCCTCGTTTCTTTTCTTGTCTATGAGTCTATAACCTGCCACCTGTCTCAGCAGCCTCCACTTTCTTCTGTTGTGAGATAGTCAAGACCCAGTTTTCACACCCATAAAGCAGGGTTGGGATCGCCATTATTTTATACAGTTTTAACAAAGTTGGACGATTACAATTTTTAAAAGTTCTTTTTATTGTGCCACATATTGTTTGGAATTTGCTTATTTTGTTTTGTATATCTCTATTACTGGTATATGACACAATATAGCCAAGATAATTAAAATTACTTTTGTTGTTGGATGGGTTTGTCATTTATGCAAATTTTTGCTCTCAAATGGTTCGTTCCTATGAAAGCCATTATTTTTGTTTTTTCATATGAAATTTGAAGATTATATTCTCTTGTAATATTATTTAATTCATGTACGGCTCTTTTTAAGTTTTCTTCCGTCTCCGCAATTAAAATCTGGCCATCAGCAAACAGCAATATGTCAACATTTCTCCCATTTATTTTAAAATGTGTTCTGAGCATAGTTTGCCATCGTACAGCTGCGTCATTAATATATATATATATATATATATATATATATATATATATATATATATATATATTAAATAGGGTAGGTGACAATGGACACCCCTGTCTTAGTCCTAAATTAATCTCTACTCTCTAATCTCTCTCTTTTTTTTGTGAATGTTTTTCAACGTAATCATACAGAAAACTATCAGCTGTTTGACTCAAAGGAAAGTAGAAGCTCTGAGACATAAAAACACTTGTAATCTACGAGAAAGGACCACTTTTTATGAACATAAGTATGTGTGTGTGTGAGAGAGAGAGAGAGAGAGAGAGAGAGAGAGAGAGAGAGAGAGAGAGAGAGAGAGAGAGAGAGAGAGAGAGAGAGAGAGAGAGCCGTCCGGTCGCCTGCCTTTGAGTAGTCACACTCGAAAATGAAAAGCGAATTTCATATTTGAATCACTGTTCTTACAAATAAATCAGAACAAGATTTTAGAGAAAATTTTGCCTAAGCGAAGAAAAAAAAATTTTTTACACAGAAAACAAATGTATACTTTTAAGTTTCTCAAATGTATAACAATTTTGATGGCTCTAGTATGTTGCACGTAAGGCTATTTAATGCATTGCTTGAGTGAGTTTGGTTTTGTTTGATGCTAGGTTTGCTGCATTTGTTTTACTGTTACACAGAAGTAATATTTAAATTTAATGAGATCTGTTTATTTAGTCCCTTAGCGTGTCTTGAGGTATGTATTGTCTGCCTTGGCTGCTCAGGTCATAGCATCAGGTTACGTAAACTTAACATAATGAATCTTATTATGTTAATTTGCTACTTAATTAAGTAACTACCTTTTAATTTCCTTTGTAGTTGTAAATTCATTATGTATGCATACGATGTTAGACTGTCCCCCTAGTACCTGAATAGTTTTGCTGAAGAATGAATTAATTTCTCAAATGCTTACCTCCTTAATTTCAGGATCGTGGCAGTTTTGGTGTAGGCTTCACGTATATTCCCTGAAATCTCTGGGTCGTGACAGCAATATTTGAGATACTTATGTGATAAATCAAAGCAGAATTCTGGTTTAATTATGTTATATAAGGTAAGCGCTGGTGATTTGGATTGGCTGGTAACTCAGATTAGTTTTCAAAATCTGCTCTCTAGGGGACGATAGCGTATTGCTGTATTCGAACGACCTTTGTTGGCGAAGTTAACTACCTGAAACAGTTAAATGTGCAATGCGATTCTGTTTCGTCTAAAAAGAAACAAATCGAGCTTCTTTTCCGGAAAGAAGGCATGTAATTGCTCAATTTCTGGAATTTTGTTATTTTGTAACTTCGTTTAAGATAGATTTATAACGAATGTGCATTGAAATGGCTCCAGAAACATGTACAACAAGAAAAAAAAATACAGACTTTCTTACATCCATTATCCTCCTTGTTATGATAGTTAATCAGTGCTGCAAACTGGTAAAAATAGATACCGCTATAACACCGGGCTAAGCGGATTAAGGTAATGGGGGCCTCGATTTTTTATTTACGTCCTCCAACGTTAAGTCATATCTGACAATGAATGAATTGGGTGGAATGATGCTCAAATGAGAACAGAAGAATGGCCAACAGTACCACGAAATCTGTGTGGACGGTGTGGGAAAGAAGCAATGCATATGTGACATGCATAAAGATATGAATATACACTTGTAGAAGTGTGGTATTTAGTTCTCATGGTTACGTTATTTACTGAAATTGAATGTTCCACTGTTTATACCGAGCGGGATGGCTCAGGCGGTTTCGTCGCATTCTGGAGGCCCGAGCTCCATTCCCGTGTAGTAGTAGTAGTGGGGCTTAGGGGCGCACAACAGCTGAGGTCATTAGCGCCCGAGCTCAGACTAGGTAAAGCCCAACTGAAATGTAAACGCTAAAAACAATAAAATCCACTAAAATCCACTAAAAGGTCCAAAAACACAATAAACATAAAAGATGCTCAAACTGTTAAAATAGCTAAAATAGGAGTGCCGAGATGAATCTAAAATGAGGCACGGCGAGGGATGTTGAAATCATATGGAACGAAGCATTCCGCTGCGCTGTAAAAAGTCGAAGAGGCCCTCCACAGCAGCAATATCATCCCTCAACATTGCGCTGAGGTTGGATGCCAAACACAAGGAGGAGCGCAACGTTGAGTAAAATCGGCACTCCACTAAAAAGTGCTCTACCGTCAAAGGCTCACCGCAGTGAGCACAATGAGGTGCTGAGTCCTGGCGTAACAAGTGTTGATGGCTAAAACGGCAGTGCCCGATGCGAAGTCTAGCTAAAATAACTTCTTCCCTGCGAGAAGAACGTGAAGATGTGGCCCAGGGAAGCGGAAGAGGTTTAACCTCCCGGAGTTTGTTCCCAACGAGCGCGGACCAGTCATCATGCCAGCGAGTGTTGATGGCTCGGCGAAGGGAAGCACTAAGATCTTCGAAAGGAACAGAATTGCTAAAAACTGTGGGGGATAAAATAGCAGACTTCGCGGCGGCATCAGCAGCCTCGTTGCCCGGAATGCCTACGTGTCCGGGAACCCAAACGAACGACACGTGGAACCCTGAATTAGCGAGCGAATGCAGCCGATCCTGTATTCGCTGTACTAGGGGATGGCTGGGGTACAGCGAACGAATGCTCTGTAGAGCACTCAGAGAATCGCTACAGATGGCAAAGTGGTTAGAGTGCTGCTGGCTGATAAAAAGTAGGGCTTGATAGATACTAAAAAGTTCAGCGGTAAAAATCGAGCACTGTCCGGGAAGACGAAACGTAAAACTCTCCGCAGCAGCTACGAAGGCACAACCAACACCTCGGTCGGTTTTAGAGCCGTCCGTAAAAATAAAACTGTAGTTCTTAAAATGCTGCTGAAGTTCTAAAAATGCGGATTGGATGCCAGTGGTCGGAAACGCAGACCTGGGCATGGACGTCAACCCAAGGTGGAATAAGGAGTCATACCGCGACCAAGGAGGAAAAATAGATTCCCTCCGAGGTAATACTGGCGGCAGTGTGGCGTCCAGGGCCCGAACAAGCAGGCGAAAGCGAACACCGGGCGGAAGTAATGCAAGGGGGCTGACAGCGTACTGGCGATCAAGAGACGAGTCAAAGAAAGGCTTGTACGTTGGGTGCGTGGGTAGAGAGGATAGACGGCATGCGTAGGTGCATAAAAGAATATCTCGTCTATAGGACAGGGGGGGTTCAGCTGCTTCAGCGTACAGACTGGGGATGGGGCTGGTTGGAAAAGCACCAGTAGCTAGACGTATCCCCTGATTGTGCACAGGATCCAAACGACTCAAAATGGAAGGCCGTGCCGACGAATATACCACACTCCCATAGTCAAGCTTTGATCGCACCAGGGACCGATAAAGCTGTAAGAGCACGGTCCGATCAGCTCCCCAGGACGTACCTGTTAAGACACGTAAGATATTGAGGGACCGGGCACAGCGACCTTTCAGGGAAGCGATATGAGAATCCCAGCTAAGCTTCCTATCGAACACCAATCCTAAAAATTTAGCTTCCTCTGCAAAAGGAAGCGTATGGGGACCGAGGTGGAGTGAGGGTGAATCAAACGCCTTACGGCGCCAAAAGTTCACGCACACGGTCTTCTCGGTGGAAAAATGGAAGCCGTTGTGGAGGCTCCAAGTGTAAAGGCGATCTAAACAGACCTGGAGCCGACGCTCCAAGATACTCGTCCGCCGAGAGCTACAATATACGGCGAAGTCATCCACAAATAAAGAAGAGGATATTCCAGCGGGAATACACTCAGTGATAGGATTGATGGCGATGGCAAAGAGGAGAACGCTGAGGACCGATCCCTGGGGTACCCCGTTTTCCTGATGGAAAACGCGGGATAAATTACACCCCACCCGAACACGAAAGGACCGCTCCTTCATGAATTCCCGGAGGAAAATGGGAAGTCGACCACGAAGACCCCACTGATGTATGGTGCGTAGTATGCCAGTCCGCCAACAGGTGTCATAGGCTTTCGTAAGGTCAAAAAAGACGGCCACAGTTTGGCAGCGGCGCAGGTAGGCGTTCATGATATGAGTCGAGAGAGAAATCAGGTGATCAGTGCTGGAACGGTAACGGCGAAATCCGCATTGGATGTTGCACAGAAGGTTCTCCGACTCAAGCCACCAACGTAAGCGCCCAGTAATCATGCGCTCCATCACCTTACACACTGTACTGGTGAGGGAAATGGGGCGGTAACTGGAGGGCAAACGGCGGTCCTTACCCGGTTTTGGGACCGGAATGATAGTTGCCTCGCGCCAAGCTGTAGGGAAAACTCCGTCACGCCAGATGCGGTTGTACATACGCAGTAGATAGTCTTTACTAGCAAGGGAGAGGTGTTGAAGCATAGCCACGTGAACACCATCAGGCCCAGGAGCGGAAGAGCGAGAGGAGCATAACGCCGAGTCCAGCTCCCGTAAGCTAAATTCGGCGTTGTAGCACTCAAGGTTAGCTGAGCAAAAAGATAATTCCTGGGCCTCAATCTGAGATTTGAGGACCCGAAACGTCGAAACGTAGTTAGCAGAGCTGGAGGCGGCAGCAAAAGTGCTACCCAGGCAGTTAGCAACATCAACCGCATCTACAACAGTGAGAGGTCCATCCTGAAGTCCAGGAATGGACAAGGGTGGCCGTTTACCGGCAACACGTCGGAGTTTCTCCCAAACCACAGAAGAAGGGGTGGCGTGCGAGAAAGAGGCAACAAAGGAAGTCCAGGACGCTCTTTTGCTAGCCCTAAAAACACGTCGGGCTCGTGCGCGCAGCTGTTTATAAGCTACCAAGTTCTCGACGGTGGGGTGTTGTTTAAATACCCTAAGAGCTTTCCGGCGTGCGCGAAGGGCATCGCGGCACTCAAGAGTCCACCACGGGACAGGCAAACGCCGAGGCTCCGTGGAGGATTTCGGAATAGATTGCTCGGCAGCGGAGACAACAACTGAAGTGAAATGGTCGACCAGAAGGTCGATAGTAGTAAATTCGGAATCCTTGAATGTGGCAGCTTCGGAAAAGAGCACCCAGTTAGCCTTGGAGAGTTGCCATGAGGCTGCACGCGAGCAGGGAACGTTGTGGGAGAGCAACGTTAGCACACATGGGCAGTGATCACTGGAATGAGTGTCAGACACTACATGCCATTGGAAACAATGAGCAAGCTGTGTGGAGCAGAGAGAAAGATCGAGGTGGGAGGGAGTACCGGTGGAATCGGAAAAAAAGGTGGGTTCACCAGTGTTTAAAACAAGGAGAGGAAACTGGTCAAAGAAGTCAGCAAGTAGGGTCCCCCTTGCACACGCCCTAGGAGAGCCCCAACACGGATGATGGGCATTAAAATCCCCCAAAAGAAGAAATGGTGTAGGGAGCTGCGAAGCTAGTTGAGAGAGGTCCGCAGGAAGGACGGAGTCTGAAGGGGGGAGGTAAACTGTGCATAAGGTAAACGATAAACCTGGAAGACTGAGCCGAAGAGCAACAGCTTGCAAAGTAGTGTTAAGAGGTAGAGGTTGACCAAAAACATCAGCACGTGTAAGGATCATGACACCACCATGAGCAGGAGAGCCCACTTCCGGCACAAGGTCGAAGCGTACCGGAATATAATGACGCAAATCAAAAGCATCCTGAGGGCGAAGTTTGGTCTCTTGTAAACAAACCGCTATGGGGTTGTAGGACCGCAACAAGAGCTGGAGCTCTGCCCTATGTGAGCGCACACCACGAATGTTCCACGTTAAAAGAGCCATGGAAAAGGACTAAGGGGTAGCGGCGGTTTTAGGGAGAAAATTCAAGATAGCAAGAGCGCGAGGAATGCGGGTTCAGGTGGTCGGATGTCGTTTCTCCTTTTTTCGCACTTTGGCGCACTTGGGACCGACAAACGGTCGCTCCACGGGCGACTCCTCAGATGTGCGGGAGTCAGAAGAGTCCCTTCGAGAAGGGGATCGGGAAGCCGACTGAACAGAAGCCCTGCCGGTTCCTCGAATGCGACTACGGGAGCGGCACACCGTAGAAGTACCGGGAGTAGTGCTGACCGACACGGACCGTGAAACTGCAGCTGGGGCAGTAGAGGAGCTAGATGAGGCTGTTGGTGCCAACGCCTTAAAAGGATTGGCAGTCTCCAGCAAGTCGCATTGGGTTGACGCATCCGAAACATTGACGGTCCGTGTGGCAACAGACTGCGCAGGAGAGCGACGAACTGCGGATGCGTAACCTAAGCTGGCAGCGGGTTTCAGTTGCTCAAACCGTCTTTTTGCCTCTAGAAAGGACAGACGTTCTTTGACGCGCAGTTCCTGAATGGCCTTCTCATCAAGAAACTGCGGACACTGCCGGGAGCTGGAGGGATGTGTACCACCGCAATTGATGCAGACCGGGTCACGAGTACATGTAGCATCGCCATGGGGAGGTAAACTGCAACGGTCACATACAGCATCAAAAGTACAACGGGCCTGAGTATGCCCAAACCACTGACACCGAAAACAGCGCATAGGGTTTGGGACATACGGTCGCACAGCAGCACGTTCGTACCCACAATAGATAGCGTCCGGTAATGTAGTTCCTTTGAAAGTGAGGAAGACTGTCCGCAACGGAACAGACTGTCCATCACGTTTACCAAGGAGACGGTATGCCTCGCACACATTCTGGTCAGTCAAATTAGATGCTATTTCCTCGTTAGAGAGGCCGTCCAAACTGGAGGTTGTCACGACCCCTCTACAGCTATTCAAAGTCTTATGTGGGGCTACCCGAATGGGGTAGGAACCCAACAAGCAAGCCTTCAGGAGCTTACTGGACTGATCCTGGTTCTTTGTTTCTACCAAAAGGGTACCGTCTCTTAACCGAGTTGCAGATTTTAGAACGCCACATATCCGATCAAGCTCGCGTTGGATATAGAAAGGACTAATGTCTCGCATTGTCTTGTTTTCACAAGTCAGGGTCACGACCAAAAACGAATCAAATGGGGAAGGTTTGCGCGGAGGAGCCATGGTTAAAGGACCCCCTTCCGGAACTGTCGGCTTCAGCCTGCCATCCGGGGGTGAAAGAAAAAGACACCAAACCTTCACGGTCTGCGCCGTCATGGGAGACCCCTCCCACGACCGATCTCGATTGTACTTCAGAAGAGCTACCGTCCAACTACTGTTGCCCAAATGTGAGAACCGTTCACCACGTGACACCCCGGCTTTAGGCCCCTACCACAGGAATAACCGCCTGTGGCCCCCCACTTTAGGCCGTGCAGCAGTCAACAGACGCATGCACGGATTCAGGGGGCTTGTGGTTGATTACACCGGGGCTCCCGTCAGCGGTAACACGTCCGGCTGGTAATACTGGCCCAATGACTCACGGCCTTCGGACCATTAAAACCAGCCGGGCCTCATTGAGACTACGTGAGTGTACATGACGGTGTGGACGGGCTCCGCACCTAAGGTCACACACAGGGTCAGTAGGGAGTCCACTACAACCTTCACGCCTGAGACCTCCGGAGAGCACGCAAGTCGGAAGCCGCGCTGGAACCGTGGGACAGGAACCACGGAGACAGAAGAAAGATCCCTGGTGGTGAGGCAGGAGTTTATAAACCTAAACAGCTAAAGCTAAAATAGAGCAATAAACCTAGAAGAGGAAGAAGCTTAAAACTAAGGGTGACCAACGTGGCACAACCAAAATGGGGTGAGAGGGTGACGATGGGGATGATTGGCTCGGGACCCCGGGATCGCCAATGCCCGTACCTACCGTAGTAGGCCCCTGGGGGGTCCATTCCCGTGGCCAACCTACCTGACCCATGGGTATTTTGGAGGGTTTTCCCGGGTCCCTAGGCGAATGCTGCGTAGATTAATTACATCCCCCGAATTTCCTGTCCCTCCATTTAATCTCCATTATTATTTCACATCATCTCTCATCTGATGGTCTCTTTCAGGGTAGAAGTGTCGGCGGGTGTCTCGGCGGTGCATGACAGGATGATATGCTCTGAGGTAAACTACTTCCTCCTCCGGTAGGTCGGTTGCCGGTCTCAGCTCCTCTGCTGGGACCACTAGCCAGGTACCGTTGGGGCTCGGATTGCCTGCCTGGGACCATTAGAGCTCGGCTGCTGGGCTCGTTGACTTCCCGCTGCAAGGGGAGGAAGTCTCTATCCAAGTAAACTGTAGGGACCCTACCATCTGTACTGCCGTGGCTCCTTGGGTCAGCCGTCCTCTGTCTCCTTCACCTCATCCTTCTTCCCAGGGGTGCCCCACTTGGGGGCATAGGAACATTGGGCCCAGCATGGTGGCCTACGTACCGAATTCCTCCCGTAGGGGATGGGATCCGTTCCCTTCAGCAGTTGAGGTGAGGGAGCTGCGGATCCTTAGCACTCGTGGTACCTCTGACGTTACCAGAGGAACCTTGGGCCGAACTGCTGAGCCCCTTCCGTAGGGGAGTTGTTCGGATTGGGTTGGACTCGAGGGGGCAGTGTGTACCCGACACCCACGGGGAATTGGGTACCTCCGGCCAGGCTACGGCCGCCCGGAGGGTGTAGAGGGTTGCCTCATAAGTCCCGGGTACTAGCCTGCAGAGCTAGTAGAAGTTGTGCTAGATCACCGAGTTTTTCGGTAGTCTTCCCTGCGGGGTTGACGCGCATAAGTGGCGTATCCACTTCCATCCCGTCTTGACGTTGTGCTCAGCGGGGAGGGGGCTTTTTAAGAAATAAGGTATTGCCCTATGGAAAGAGCCCCGGAGTATGCATCGCTCCCGGGTCGAAGGAGACCCGGGTCCTTGGTCCTACGGGTCCAGGACTAATGGGAGTAGAACCTGTGCGCTTAAGTGTACCAAATCCCCTCCGTAATGAAATCCCAATCCAATGTTTATTCTTTTCATTCCGATTTGTCCGCTATGCCATCCCTGTTCACCTCCAATCGCCGGCGATTGGAATACTTTCCACTCGGAATAAAAATGAAAATGGAACTTTACTGAAAATTCTTCATCGAAAATTTAGCACTCAACATAATCCAGGGTGTCCCGTCTTCAATATAAGGTAGAAGCTTTCATGTTTACTACAGAAATAGGGCTTTTGTGAAAGACTTTCAAAGTATTGTTCCCATTCACCCGCGCTTACTTTAACTGGAACTTTCAAGAATGCATATCGCAGGTAAAATGTAGACCTCGATAAAATTTACGGTTTGTGTATACTTATTTTATTATCATTTCAACGAACTTGCTACAAATACACATTCAAATGTTTCTCTGCATATATAACTGTGTTTTTAATGGTTAATGTTAAATAAAATCTGACTGAGATATCTTGCGAGTAACACAATATGGATGTAAATGGCATTCTTTTGTAGTATTAGTAATCTTCTACGTAAGAGATACTTATATGTGAGTTTGTTATAAGAACGAAAAGACCTGGGATGGCATCATATAATTTTTTTAATATTGATTGATTTGTATGGTTGCCAGACGAGTCAGAAGGAGTCATTGAAGAACCTAAGGCACACTGTAGACTGGAACGGAGGTATGTTTGTACAGCTGAACTACGCTCTTTTCTCCACAATAATGGATTACCTCAATGCAAGGTATGTGCGAGCAGCAGGTAACCTTTTTTTCTAAACTATTATCATGTCTGTATTGCACCCAGACTTTATATATATGAGGGGAGTTCAATAAGTAATGCAAAACATGTTTCTTCTCGATCAATTTTGGTTGGAGAAACCTGATATTTCTTGTAGAACATTTTCAAACATTCCTGCTTCGTCTCGTAAAGTTTCATTGACTTCCGATAGGTGACAGCGCTATGGTGATGATGATGATGATGATGATGCTGATGATGATGATGATGATGATGGTAGTTGGCGCTACAGGCCATGTAGGCCCTGGGCCTCCCTAACCACCCTCTCCCATTCTACTCGGTCCTCTGCTTTTCTTCTCCAGCCGTTAACCCCGAACTTTCTCAAGTCATCTTCATCATCTACCCATCTTTTCCTGGGTCTTCCTCTTCTCCTTCTGCCATCCAGCTTTCCTTTGAATATACCAGAGTATATACATATACTTATAACTTTATATTTTATACTTTATACATATACTTATAACTTTCTCAAGTCATCTTCTACATCACCTCCCATTTTTATATATTTGGTTTTAATAACGTTCACTGCCAATCCTAGATCTTGTGCTTAGGTGACAGTGCTATACGGAGCTTTTAAAGTGGGGTCTGTAACGGAGGTACGTTCCAAACAACGAGCAGTGATTGAGTTTATTTTGGCGGAAAATCAGGGCATCCCAGATATTCATAGGTGCTGGCAGAATGTCTACAGTGATCTGACAGTGGACAAAGGCACGGTGAGTCGTTGGGCAAAGTGTGTGTCATCATCGCCGCAAGGTCAAGCAAAAGTGTGATCTCCCACGTGCTGGGCGGCTGTGCACAGCTGTGACACCTGCAACGTTGGAGCGTGAGAACACTCTCATACGAAATGATCGCCGGATCTCAGTACTCAACTTGACGTCCCTGTTGGTAGTGTCGTCACAGTTGTTCAAATGTTTGTACCCGCTGGGTCCCTCGATGTCTAACCGAAGACCATAAAGAGCAAAGGAGAACCATCTGTGCGGAACTGCTTGCTCGTCATGAGGCTTATGGTGATAATTTTTTGTCAAACATTGTTACCGGCGATGAAACATGGACCCAAAACAAAACGGAAATCAATGGAATGGCGTCACACCCACTCCCCTACAAAGAAACAGTTTAAAGCAATGCCCTCAGCCGGTAAAGTCATAGCTACAGTCTTCTGGGACGCTGAAGGGGTTATTCTGTTCGATGTCCTTCCCCATGATCAAAAGATCAACTATGAAGTGGTTTGTGCTACCCTTCGAAGAAGGACGCACTACGTGGATGATGAAATCATTGATGCAGTACGACGTTGGCTCCGACATCGACCAGTGGAATGGTACCATGCAGGCATACAGGCCAACATTACAAGGTGGCGTAAAGCTGTAGCACTGAACAGAGATTTCGTTAAAAATAATGTTGTGTAGCTAAAGGATTGGAGAGTAACATGGTGTATTTGAATGCTGAATGAAACAACCCGTGTTTCAGAAAAAAATGTGTTGTATTGCTTATTGAAATGCCCTCATATATGAGGGCTGTTCAATAAAGAATGATCATAATTTTTTACGGTCATAATTTTTCGCACTAAAATTCAATCTTATTATACTCTGTTAGTTTAATGTGAAACAAACACGCCGTGGTAGTTTCATTGTTAGTACTCCTGGTTTCCGCCTTTGAGAACCACGCAAGTTCAGACAAGTTCAGTATCGCGTACCACTGCAATGGAGGTAACATGTAGTTAAAGTTGATGTTAGAGGAAGATCCGGAGTTTCTTCAAACGTAGTCACTGCTGATGAAACTTGTCTACATCATTTTGATCCTGAGAGCAAACAGCAAAGCTCAGTGTGGAAATCCCCTTCATCACCAACCCCCAAAAAAGCAAAAGTGTTTGCTTCTGCTGGGAAAGTTATGGTCATCTCATTCTTTGATTTTCATGGAATGGTTTTATCAGCATGTTGTGCCTGCACACACATCAGTAACCGGACAATACTACAGGGTATCCTAAAAACATTGCAAGTCCATATCAGGCGCAAAAGACCACATTTCCGTGAAGCAGGCTGGATGCTGCACCACGATAATGCGCAGCCACATATTGCCAATGTTATTGCTGAATATCTTGCAAAAATCAACATGAAGTGCATCCCTCACCCTCCCTGTAGTACGGATTTGGCCACATATTACTTTTTTCTATTCCCTAACTTGAAGAAACGCCTTTGCGGAAGGCATTATCCATCATCAGAAGCAGTGGTGAAGGCTGCGGAAGCGATTTTGAAGGATCTCTCAAAAATGATTTCCAGCATGTCTTTGAAGACTGGCAAAATCCCTGGGACAAGTACATCATATTCAGGGGAGACTATTT
This sequence comes from Mantis religiosa, assembly GCA_030765055.1. Taxonomy (NCBI): domain Eukaryota; kingdom Metazoa; phylum Arthropoda; class Insecta; order Mantodea; family Mantidae; genus Mantis; species Mantis religiosa. The sequence goes on along the minus strand of CM060956.1, from coordinate 48,095,634 downwards.
TGAGAAGGACCATCAAAATTATGAGGATGAGTAAAGGTACGTTATCAAAAAAATTGTGATCATTCTTTAATGAACAGCCCTCGTATATACATAATTTTATTATTTTCTATCAAAGGCTTATAAAACCTTGTTCGTAGTACTGCTGAAACTTATAGAATGGAAGTTTTAATTATATATAGAAATATCTTGACACTTCAAACCTATGTATTGCTTACTCTATATTCACTAACAACGTTTTATTAAGTGTTATCTTAGGATCTCTTCCTTCAAAATATTTACGATATATTGTAGAAATACATTAATTTCTCTAAAAATGTTTATTTTCAGTACAAACATGATAAATGATGACTCCTGGGGTGTTCTAAACAATGACACTTGGGATGGTGTGTTAGGCTACCTCCAGCGAGGAGATGCAGATTTGGCAGTGACGGGTATTCTCGTCAGGAAAGATCGTCTGCCCATCGTCTGGTATATTACCTGTGCAACGCGCACCAGGTAAACTACAGCCATATTCTAACCTAGAAATAATATACCGATGTCATGAAATTCCTACAGTGAGACAGTACTAACTTTAGTACGGATGTGGGGGCTGCTTATGAATAATAGAAAGATTGATGGTAAACTTAAAAGTTTTGTTTAGTGTTTTGTTATTAATACATTATGGAGTTAAAAGATAATTAAAGTAGTAATTTGAAAGATAAAGCACTCATCTTAATAGTGCAGTGTTCTGGTCAAAGTGCATTGGCCACCACACTTGCTCCTGTATTAACAGCGACCTACAGGAGGAAGAAGTGAAAAGGGCAGATTAAGTAAGGGGAATATTGAACAAAGACGGACACCTAAAGATTCCAGAGTTTACCTTCCCTGAGACCCAGGCTAGCCCAACAAGAGGGACACCTCATGAAAATATTCGACAGGCAATCTTACTGAACCTTCGGGAAGCACCCGATAGACGATCAGTTAATAAAATTCCACTGTGGATCGACTCTCATTGTAGTTCCTGCATGACTTAAATGAACAGACATAAAGGGTAGTATCCCACATTCACCTATTGATCTGGGTCTCTTCAGCGAGAATCATAACTGCCTGAACCATTTCATTCACCATTGAAATAATAATGGTTCTGGATACCCTCAGATATAATAGCTAGATTATACCAAGGTACCAGCTCAAAGCTTTGAAAATCAAATGTCACTTCTGTCAGAAAAGGCGTCAAATGCTGGAAATGGCAAAACTGGCGTTATTTAATTTAGCTATTTAGTTTCATATACTTCAAGGGAAAGGGTTGGGGTTGAATTCACTATCTACATTTTAATTTTTATTTTAAAGCTGCTTGCTTGGAAATAAGCTCATATAATATGAGTAAATAAAGAAATGGCTATATAAAAGGCCAAAAGGTCTAGCTCAAATGATTTCTCAGAGAAAACAATTAAACATTTTTACTGAGGAAAAAAAGGACAAACGTTTTAAAATCACTTTGAACATTCACATTTGTCAGAGAAGAATTACATTGACATTTTAAGGTAGTTTATTATACTGAAAATAAACGTATTTGATCGAAATTAGCTATAGAGAAATACATTTATGAAAATTAATTTTTTGTACACATTGGCCATATGTACAATAGAACAAGGTTTGGAAAATTAGTCAAACTGAACAAATGCCATCCAATCCAGCTGTGACATTGAATTTTTCAGCCTGACCTACCTTTTCGAAGACATCTTTGTTTTATGAAATTGATTGAGTCAACACTTTGTCTTATTTTCGGTAGAAATTGTTTGTGAAAATAAAGAAAACAATGACAAAATATTTGTTTTAGTGTTTATGTAGCATATTTGAGGCTATGTACGTAGATTTTCATAGAAATCAGATCAAAACTAAAATGTAAGCAATAAATTTCACGCGCAAAACTTAAAGATTGAGAAAAAAATATTTGAGAAAGGGAAAACTGGAGGGTGTGGTGGGGGTTAAAAGGAAACAAATCTGTTACAAGTGCTTCCCTGGGCTTTTAAAAGTTTCGGATCGTGAAAAATGTTTGGACAAAATTATTCAAATGTTCTATAAATTATTTATATGAGATAATTAAAAATATCATTTACATTTTCATATTAAAACTCAGCCCCAGGGTATCTTAAAATACTGATTGGATGACATCCATTAAGAAGCTCGCTCGGATCCTTTCCCGAATGAAAGTGCACTGGTTCAGAAGAATTTCAGCAAAATCACGTCACTGTTGTGTAAATTAGAGGCAATTACAGTTCCCCACGACGGCTTCTATAACATCTTGCTATTGGCTATTCTAACATACTTTCTACCTTGCAATTGACCAAACAAAATACTCCAATTTTTCCACTTAACATTACATCTGTTTGACAATCTGCACAAAGCCGTGGATTTTATCTCCGGGTGGTATTCAGATTTTAACTAACGTTTTTTATCATCACTTCCGTATCATTTATTGTTTATTTAAAGTACTTTTATCACTTAGAAGTTTAATGTATACAAAATATAACTATAATTAACATTTTTAAATATGCAATGATAGACATTAATTTTATTATTAAGTACGAAAAATTATCAAATTACTAACAGTATACTTGAAATGAAAATAAATACCTAACACATATCGATCCTGTCTTATTTAAGTATAGATTATTAGCTTAAAAAACCATGCACCTCAAAGATTATATAACAATTTCTTTAATTTTCTAGATTGCGTATCAATATTGTTATAATGAATATAAATTATTTCTGACGATAAGAATTTATCCCTAATCGTCTTGACTGTAGGCGTTTGTCCAGGTCATAACTTATCTAAAACTAGTGTAATGTTTTGGTTATTGTTCTTCTACATTCTGTCATTGATCCAGTAGTCGATATCCTTTTAGGTCGTGTGTTTTCTTTCTTTCTTTCTTTCTTTCTTTCTTTCTTTCTTTCTTTCTTTCTTTCTTTCTTTCTTTCTTCTTTCTTTCTTTCTTTCTTTCTTTCTTTCTTTCTTTCTTTCTTTCTTTCTTTCTTTCTTTCTTTCTTTCTTTCTTTCTTTCTTTCTTTCTTTCTTTCTTTCTTTCTTTCTTTCTTTCTTTCTTTCTTTCTTTCTTTCTCTCTCTCTTTCTTTCTTTCTCTCTCTCTTTCTTTCTTTCTTTCTCTTTCTTTCTCTCTCTCTTTCTCTTTCTTTCTCTCTTTCTCTCTTTCTTTCTCTCTTTCTCTCTTTTTCTCTCTTTCTTTCTCTCTTTCTTTCTCTCTTTCTCTCTTTCTTTCTCTCTTTCTCTCTTTCTTTCTCTATTTCTCTCTTTCTTTCTCTCTTTCTCTCTTTCTTTCTCTCTTTCTCTCTTTCTTTCTCTCTTTCTCTCTTTCTTTCTCTCTTTCTCTCTTTCTTTCTCTCTTTCTCTCTTTCTTTCTCTCTTTCTCTCTTTCTTCTTCTCTCTTCTTTCTCTCTTTCTCTCTTCTCTCTTTCTCTCTTTCTTTCTCTCTTTCTCTCTTTCTTTCTCTCTTCTTCTCTCTTTCTCTCTTTCTTTCTCTCTTTCTCTCTTTCTTTCTTTCTTTTTAATGTAATTTACGTCCTCCAACGTTAAGTCATATCTGACGATGAATGGAATAGGTGAAATGATGCTCAAATGAGCCAGGGTCCATAGAGTTTAGAGTTACCACATTTGTCTTTCAGGGTAACGGAAACCCCCGGAAAAACCTTATCCAGGTAACTCACCCTGACCGAGATTCGAATTCGGGACCTCTTGAACGTGAGGCAGACATGCTATCACCGCGCTACCGAGGCGGGCTAGGTTGTGTTTGCCCTTGTGTTCATAAGATATGATCATTTCTTTCTACATCCATGGAACTCAAAGATAGCAGAAGGTTCAAGGTATGTTATCATCATACGTCTTGAAGGTTAATTGTTTCACCACCCACTGTTAAATCACCCATGCCCTTCTTCGTGATCCTCAAAACATTTTTATTTCATACGTGTTACAATCTAGCTATTGGTCTTATGATGTCTGCCGTTTCGCATCAATTTATCCCAGAATGTGTATAACACCAATGGCTTCCAAATTTTGCTGGTAGTCATCACGAAAGATCTATAAACATGTCTCGAAAAGTTAATGGATATTAAGTTTCACCACACCGTGATCGGAATTCTTCATAATCAATGCAAAATTAAGCAAGAGGCTATTCCTGTTTCACTAAATTTCAGTCAATGCTTCCTACGTTCTCATCCAGTAGTCCTCTTGTTTGGTAGTTCCTCGCTGGTAGTGACTGATTCTCCTCACTCATTCGGTTCATGTGCTGAACTTACTCCTGGGTTTGCTAAATAGATTTATATACTTTTCTTAACCCAGTGTTAGCCTTAAACTTCCCTGTTTCTTTAAAAACCTGTTTATAAAATTAGGTATGTGTATATTTGCATAACTCCTTTATTACTTTAACAAGACATGCTCTTTAATGTTTCCCAAACTAAACTCTTCTACTAATTATTTTTTACTTTTGTTCAGGGGTGCCTTCATATTCCGACAACCACCATTATCATCAGTGGAGAATATTTTCTCACTACCCTTCTCCAGAGTAGTGTGGCAGAGTGCAGCGTTGCTAGTGACTACCATAGGCATTCTGTTATACATTACCACTCGGTGGGAGATTCGAGAACAAATGAACACTGAAAAACTTTCGTGGAGTGATGTAGTGCTCATATCTTTGGGTGCGGTGTGCCAGCAAGGTAGGTGCACAAATGGTTTTTACCAGGAATTCTTAGAACAGTTTTAAGAGACAGTACCTGCAAGCCGCTAGTTAATTATTAAATGTCAGACGCGTTCATCTTCTAAACTATTTGGAATATTGTAAACAAGTGCCTACCTTATTTTTCAATCTATTGTCGTTTCTATTTCTATTTATATTTAAAAATCTCGCTTCTTATACTTTTATAAATTATATAAGACTTTAAAATACTTTTTCAATAAATTTAACATCTATAGCAATATAAAAATAGCAGCTCTATCTTAAGTAGCATGAGAGTACTTATGCATAGGTTAAAAAAATATAGTTACATTCGTTCTCTACCCACTGTGATTTATGCTTCTATAAAATATTCTACAAAGCTTATTTTTCTATCTATATGGTATTTTAATAATCATTGCAGCTATTTTTAATACAATAAAAAAATATATAACATTTTTCATGTAAAAATAGTTTGGGGTGGGCACTTTCTTGAAAATAAAATTATTCATATGTTTGGAAAAGAATGAATTCATATGCCAAATTTGTTTTTATCCGAGTTTTCTCTTTTGGATTATGCTGTTTACACAAAAAAAAAAAACACGAAATTTAAACTGAATATGAGAATTACTGGAAGCACATCCATTTACCTATTTCTATCTCAATATCAGCCCTTCATCATCATCATCATCATCATCATCATCATCATCATCATCATCATCATCTTCTTCTTCTTCTTCTTCTTCTTCTTCTTCTTCTTCTTCTTCTCCTTCATATTTTAGTGTTTATTGCCCTGAAAAAAGTTTTATTACTGGTATTCAAAACTTCATGTTATATAAGTTGTAGAGGAAAAGAATGAGGGCGAATGTGGGAAAGAGAATGAAAAATAAGAGAAAGCAGAAGGAAAGATGGGGCAAGATGGAGAAGTAGGAGAAGAGACTGGGAGGGCCCGCCTCGGTAGCGTGGTATTAGCGTGTCTGCCTCAAGTTCAAGAGGTACCGAGTTCGAATCTCGGTTATGGCGAGTTACCTGGATAAGGTTTTTTCCAAGGTTTTCTCTTATCCTGAAAGACGAATGTCGAGTAACTCTAAGCTCTATGTCCCTGGGCTCATTGGAGCATCATTTCATTCATTCCATTTTTTTACGTCCTCCAACATTAAGTCATATCGGACGGTGAACAACATTAAGTCATATCGGACGGTGAATGAATTGGGTGAAATGATGCTAAAATGAGTCCAGGGTCCATAGAGCTTAGAGTTACCCAACATTCGTCTTAAAGGATAAGGGAAAACCCCGGAAAAACCTTATCCAAGTAACTCATCCTGACCGAGATTCGAACTCGGGACCTCTTGAACGTGAGGCAGACACGCTACCACCACGCTACCGAGGCGGGCTCGATGTGACTTTACTTTGGAGGACGTATATTACGAAAAAAAAACTGGGAGTTAAGTGAAGGGGCAGCGAGATTACAAAGAAAGTGAGTAACCTCCATCTTTAATGCAATAATATCAGAAAGAAGTGTTCCTAAGATGCTGTGTATAATGACACTAAAACATGTTTTGTTTGCAGGTTTTGAAAGGGTTGCCCAAAGTATTGCTGGCAGAATCCTGACTATAATGCTACTTTCACTGACAGTGTTTATCCACACGTCGTATTCTGCCTTTATTGTGGCACTACTGCAATCATCCAGCAATTCCATCCGTACCCTGTCAGATCTGTACCACAGCGACCTTGAGCTAGGTGTCGAAAACATTCCTGTCAACTATGTGCTCTTTGCAGTAAGTAAAATTTAGGTACTTTACTTCCTAAAAAGAACCTAAAAAAACTTCTATTGTATCCGGTTGTTTCCGGTCTCTTTATTTTGGTGTAAAACTGAAATTGTTTCCTGTTGTCGCAATTTCAAGAAGAACATTTCCATTGAAGCACCGTCATTTATGACCCAATTGTCATTTTTGCATAATACCTATATAATACAGAGTGTAATACCTAAGTACAACCGCCCTCTGGGTGCCTCCACCTGAGAAATGGGTCCGGTCATCACTTGGTGGGGTGAGGTTACCCCGAAGGCCAAGGTTGCCATGTGGGGAGTGTTAGTAACTAACTAACTATACCTAAGTACAAGAATAATGCACGCATTTCAATGCAAAGGCATGACAAAATCATGTGTTACCATGAGTATATTATAAAAAAGATAAACTTTTGTTTTTTCTTCTGGAATATTCAGATATTAACTACCATTGCTATTTGCTTATGTTCACAGCTTCAATTGCAAACACAAAAATAAAAACAAAACTTATTTTGTAGCACGAATCGAACGCAGGTCTACTTTTCTATATGCAACGACATTAACGGCTGAGCTATTCGACAACTGACGACAACGGCTTTCATAGGCACTATACCACAGTATAGTGGTATATTTAGTTATAATGTGCATGACAGAAGGATATGCTCTGAGTGAGCCACTTACTTCTCCGGTAGGTCGGTTGGCGGTCTCAGACCGGACTGTTGGGTCGGAGACGGCAGACCACAGCAGGGGGGAGTGTGCATTGTCCTCCTAACGGGGGGAGGTAAGTAAAATGTAGGGACCCTGCCCTCTACACTGTCATGGTTCCTTGAGAGGTCCAACCTCTATTTCTTTTTTTATTTTACGAGGGCTATCCAGAAAGTAGATTACGTTTTGGAATAAAAAGTAAACAAAGTATAGGAAACAAATTTTATTATATACAGATGAAAGCCACACTCAAATACTACTTTTCGACATAGTCACCATTCAAATTAAGGCATTTATCGTAGCGATGTACGAGCTTGGAAATTCCTTCGTCGAAAAATTCGGCCGCCTGCGCCTTCAACCACTTCGTTACCTCTTCTTGCAGCTGTGCGTCGTCATCAAAACGCTGCATAGCCAGCCACTTCTTCATTGCTGGGAATAGGTGGAAGTCGCTCGGTGCCAGGTCGGGACTGTACGGCGGATGAGGAAACAACTCCCACTTAAAAGATTCAAGAACTTCACGAGTGACATTTGCCGTGTGGGGCCGGGCGTTGTCGTGAATCAACAAGATCTTAGAGCTCAACATTCCTCTGCGCTTGTTTTGAATGGCTCTTCTGAGTTTTTGGAGAGTTTGGCAATACCTTTGAGAGTTTATTGTAGTGCCTCTTTCCAGGAAGTCCACCAAAATCACGCCTTTTCTGTCCCAAAAAACAGTCGCCATCATCTTCCTTGCCGACATTGTTTGCATGCATTTCTTGGGTTTTTGGGGAGAACTTGTGTGCCCCCACTGCATTGATTGCAATTTCGTTTCACAGTTCACGTGTTTCACCCATGTTTCGTCACCAGTAACGATGCGATCGAGTAAAGAGTCACCATCCTTATGGTAAACGTCCAAAAAGTTCAACGCTGCAGCCATTCGCTGATTTTTGTGGTCCTCTGTCAAGATTTTTGGAATCCATCTTGCACAAAACTTGTGGTAACCAAGCTTTTCGCTGATGATTTCGTGCAACAAACTTCGCGAAATTTGTGGAAAACTCAAAGAAAGTTCCGTTATTGTGAACCTTCGATTTTCACGGACTTTAGCATCGACTTTTTCGACAAGTTCGGCAGTCACTATGCTGGGTCTCCCACTTCGATCTTCGTCGTGGACATTGGTTCCGCCATTTTTAAATCTGATGACCCACTGACGCACTCCACCTTCAGTGATAATGTTGTCCCCATACACTTCACAAAGCTGCCGATAGATTTATATCGGTTTACAGTTTTTTGCAGTCAGAAACCTTATTACTGCACGCACCTCGCAGCTCGCGGGATTTTCAATTAACGCAGACATTTCAAACCGTCACAGTATCTGAACGGAGCACAGCACGAACCTCTCACTAGCACGGCTAGATGCCGACTGAGCTGCGCAACGCTCTGACCCCAAGATGGCCGCGCTAGCCCCGCCCCTAGCGGAAACAGACGAAAACGTAATCTACTTTCTGGATAGCCCTCGTATAATACTGATCGATCAGCAGTACAATGCTTTACAGATCAGAGTGAAAAGAAGTTTAGAGAACAATAAATTAAAGAACAATAACACTCAGGGGTAGGCTAACAGGACGTCCCATAACTACATTAAATTAGAACACCAAGAGATTAAGTCAATATTGGAGATGTAAGACACACATCAAGCACTAGAATCACTAGAATCACTCAGAAGCAGCTCCTGTGGTAGTCTTCTCTTTAAGCGTGAGTTATTATTATTATTATTATTATTATTATTATTATTATTATTATTATTATTATTATTATTATTATTATTATTATTATTATTATTATTATTATTATTATTATTATTATTATTATTATTATTATTATTATTATTATTATTATTATTATTATTATTATTATTATTATTATTATTATTATTATTATTATTATTATTATTATTATTATTATTATTATTATTATTATTATTATTATTATTATTATTATTATTATTATTATTATTATTATTATTATTATTATTATTATTATTATTATTATTATTATTATTATTATTATTATTATTATTATTATTATTATTATTATTATTATTATTATTATTATTATTATTATTATTATTATTATTATTATTATTATTATTATTATTATTATTATTATTATTATTATTATTATTATTATTATTGTTGTTGTTGTTGTTGTTGTTACTATTATTATATATATAAGGGCGCTCAGCTACGGCGGTCATCAGCGCCCTTTAAAAAACTAGTCATGGCAAAATCCAGATATAAAACTTTCTAAAAACTATACAAGCGTAACAAAACCTATTAAAATACACGTACATAAAAACATCAATCAAAACCTACTAAAAATTTCGTTCACTAAATCCTAAACTCTAAACTAGACAAGAATCTAAAAACCTTCTCCACGGGTCTCCACGCACGGCTTACACGTGGGTGGGCCTGTTGACCGTCTCCCTCAACCACGAAGAGGAGCCCACACGAGGGAGACTGTTGGCTCGGGACCCCGGGTGCGCCAAACCCGTACCTACCGAAGTAGGCCCCTGGGGGGGGGGGGGGTTTAAGCGTGAAGGTTGGCGCTTGCGGACGCCGAAGTTATAATGCACAGCTTCTGGAACTTCTTGCAGCGTGGAAGAGAAACAACGGGCGATCCTGCGAATGTGGTCGTGAAGAGGTAGGAGTCCTAGTTCGTGATGGAGCTGCTGATTACGAGTAAACCTTGGAGCGTTGGTACCGATGCGCATGAAGCGATTCTGTATAACTTGAAGACGACACAGATGACATGTGTGTGCGGCCCCCCACACTTGGCAGGTATAAGTAATAAGTAGACGAACGAGTGACTTGTAGAATAGCAATGAAGACTGTAGGCTGAGGCTAAAACGGCGATGTAACAGAGGTGAGACTTTTGAAAGCCAGTGATATAAGACGATCGATGTGAGCTCGTCAAGTCAGTCGAGAGCCCTAAAGCACTCCAAGGTATTTAACGGGAGTTGTAGTGGGGAGCCAAGGGACATTGTTCCTATAGAGACACAACGGAGGAAGCGGAGTATATCGGCGAAGAGTGAAGATTTTAGCCTCGGTTTTCTGACCTCTATTTTCTCTGGCCTCATCCTTCCTCTCGGGGGAGGATGTCAATGACAGTTGGAGAATTTAATGTCATGTCGGCACGTTGGCCATAGTAGCTCAATCCTTAGAGCAGCTGGACGGAGACCAGAAGATCCGTGGTTCAAGTCCCGGCTATGACATTGCATTTTTTAGCCTGACTCTACGTTTCCATACTTTAGCCTACACACTGCCGGTGTGAAACAACAATTAATTTCATTAATTGACCTAATAGTGATTAACTATAAAGCCCGGGTCTTAAAGTACTTACGCGTTGTAAATCGCCATTAAGGTAGTTGTCTCATGTATTTATGAGAACTCCTAAGTGGCTTACCGGGAAAATACGAGTCAGTTGGAGAATTTAATGTCATATCGGCACATTGGCCATAGTAGCTCAATGGTTAGAGCGGCTGGACGGAGACCAGAAGACCCGTGGTTCAAATCCCAGCTATGGCATTGAATTTTTCAGTCTGACGTTTCCACAATTATGATAACGTTAATACTAATAATAATAATAATAATAATAATAATAATAATAATAATAATAATAATAATAATAATAATAATAATAATAATAATAATAATAATAATAATAATAATGATAATAAATTGCACTGTATTCTTGATACAGTGATGTTAATTGGATTCAAATATGAATGCATGTTTACACTGTCTGTAATAATAGCTTCAATTTAGGTAGCCATATATTTAAGGATCATTAAGCTGTATCAATATGAATATATACTATAACACTGGGGAACATAAAAAATTATTTTTATATACCCGAAACAAAATAGGCAAATTCTTATGTAAACTGATCTGCTGATTCCAAAAATGCCCCTCAAAATGCTGAATCACGTAACGTTTTTTAGGTATTCATAATTTTTTATGAAAACTTACAGAAATGTGATGTGATAAGTCATATTTGATTAATTGAAAATAATAGGTATTTTATTGCCAAATAACATTGAAAATAATAATTATTATTAATTATTATTATTAATTATTATTATTAAAATAAATAAACACAAGATAATGATGAAAACCAATACCTGAATTATCTCAGAAGTGTTTCACTGTTGATTTTTTTTATATTGACTCTCCCGTTTGAGGAACCAACATGGCTGAATCCCAGCGATACCCTGGTAACGTCTTTCCATCTCAGAAATGTCCTGATGAAAACGCTCACCTTGCTCATCACTCACTAGGTTTGCTCCTAGGTTTGTAGGGAAACTATCAAGGTGAGAGTGCAAAAAGTGGATTTTAAGTGACATACGGCAACCCATTTCTTTGTAGCTCCTTAATAGTTCTGAGACTAAAGTTTCATAATTTTCTTCTTTGTTATTGCCCAGGAAGCCTTCCACCACTGATTTAAATGATTTCCATGCTACCAGTTCAACACGTTTAAGCTTTGATTCAAAAACACTGTCTTTAAGAAGTAGTCTTTTTTGAGGACCGACAAATATATCTTCCTTCAATTTAGATTCATATATTTTGGGAAAGATACTTCTTAAATACTCAAATGCACTTCCACTTTTGTCCAAACCTTTAACAAAATTCTTCATTAACCCGAGCTTTATGTGAAGTGTGGTGAGAAGAACTTTGTTTGGGTCTACTGGAGGCCCATACTTAACATTACTTGCTCCAGGGGTATAGTCTTCCCTTTTCCCCCATTCTTTCACTATAAAATGCTTGTCAGTTGCCCTACTGTCCCATAAGCACAAAAAACAGCAATATTTTGTGAAACCTCCCTGCAGTCGCGTTAGCAATGCAACTACCTTGAGGTCACTACAAATTTCCCAGCCATGGTTTTGATAACTAATAGCATCTAAAATGATGGACATGAAATCGTATGTCTCCTTCATTTCTATGGCATGAAATAAAGGTATTGAAGGTAGTAAATTGCCATTATGAAGCAACACTGCCTTTAAGCTGTATTTAGAAGAGTCAATGGCTATTATTTTAATTTAAGTCAATATGAGTTGGTATCATACCTCATTTCTGTAATTTTATATAAAGGAATAAGAATATCTCAAAAACGTTACGTGATACAGCATTTTCAGAGGCATTTTTGGAACCAGCGAGTCATTTTGCATAAGAATTAGCCTAATTTGTTTCGGGTACAAAAAACGTGTTCCCTAGTGTAATCATTAACGAAAAAAAATGTAATAAGACTCATAGTTTTGGACATGTTATCAGCTGAAATCACGGCCAACTCTTCAGTTAGCAGTACCTCAATTCTTTCTCACTTACCGCTAAAAAGAGGTACTCCCTGTCTGGTTCGCAGAAGACATTTTTGCTCCTTCCAGTGTCAAATCTTAGGCAATAGTAGGATTTTAGAAATGAACGAACTAAGTTAGTCACACATTCTGAAAGTAAGGTTCTTTGTGTGTGTGTGTGTGTGTGTGTGTGTGTGTGTGTGTGTGTGTGTGTGTGTGTGTGTGTGTGTGTGTGTGTGTGTGTGTGTGTGTGTGTGTGTGTGTGTGTGTGTGTGTGTGTGTGTGTGTGTGTGTGTGTGTGTGTGTGTGTGTGTGTGTGTGTGTGTGTGTGTGTGTGTGTGTGTGTGTGTGTGTGTGTGTGTGTGTGTGTGTGTGTGTGTGTGTGTGTGTGTGTGTGTGTGTGTGTGTGTGTGTGTGTGTGTGTGTGTGTGTGTGTGTGTGTGTGTGTGTGTGTGTGTGTGTGTGTGTGTGTGTGTGTGTGTGTGTGTGTGTGTGTGTGTGTGTGTGTGTGTGTGTGTGTGTGTGTGTGTGTGTGTGTGTGTGTGTGTGTGTGTGTGTGTGTGTGTGTGTGTGTGTGTGTGTGTGTGTGTGTGTGTGTGTGTGTGTGTGTGTGTGTGTGTGTGTGTGTGTGTGTGTGTGTGTGTGTGTGTGTGTGTGTGTGTGTGTGTGTGTGTGTGTGTGTGTGTGTGTGTGTGTGTGTGTGTGTGTGTGTGTGTGTGTGTGTGTGTGTGTGTGTGTGTGTGTGTGTGTGACGGCTCCCTCCTCGCTCTCTTCCTCTCCTTACGTGGTTGACCAACTCAGAGCTTTTTGTTACAGCAAGCAAGTGATCCCCTTCAGCGCCTCATATACAACAGCAAGATTTCCCCACCAGATGGCCCTAAAGCGTTCATAAACAGAACAGAGGGTATTATGAAGATTAGAGATGGCAAGTTCGCATTTCACGTTGAGATTGGGATTGCTCATAAAATTATATCAGAAAAATTCAAAGAAGAAGAAAAGTGTGGTCTCCAGAAGATTGACTTCCTTGTTGATGCAAAGGATCCCTATGTGGTCGTGAGCAAAAAGTCGCCATTCAAAGAGATTCTGACTCTTGCGTAAGTAAAACAGCAAATGCTACTATATTAGAATCACTAAAATTCCGCGTGCTCACTCCACTATGAATTGTCGATAAAATTGTGGCCCCATAGACGCATTGAAATTCTTACCTCGTAGTAGACTTTGGAAATGTTGATCTGCTTCTTTCAAATAGCAGACTATTTCGTAAAAATGTTCTCGCTCACTTTTTATTTTCAGACATAGAAGAATAAACGACTTCGGTCTACGGCAACGCGAATACGTGAGATACTACGGCAGCGAACCGAAATGTGAAGGCGCTGGGTCTACATTTGTCAAAGTGGGTATAGTGGATTGTCGTTTTGCCTTCCTCGTCCTGGTCTACGGCTTTCTGTGTGCGATCTTAGTGCTTGGAGTGGAATTCCTGTTCTATAAGTGGTAAGGGCAAATAGTATTATACTCAACAGAGATCAGAACTCAAAGTAGCTCCAAACCCGAATGCAAATAAACCAACAAAATCTCTTTGTTCCAATTCCTCCATCAAGAATTCTCAGCGGCGGCAAGCTTGAAATAATCATTGTCCCCATCCTCATGTCCGGTTTCCATTCCCATCATCTCCTAAATTGGAGATGGGAGGGATATGTTTACCCTTTGAATCCCCCCCTCATTTGTCTCCCAAGAGTTGCGTTCGAAGCACAAATAACCACGATCTATATGAGATGCTTTGCACTGATTACGGGAACACCTCGTTATATGTACATTTGGCTTTTACGGTCTCATTGATGCCTTAGTCAATTATTTTAAGGTATGGTTCTTACAAGTAAAGAGAGTTTTTACTTTTACTTTCATTTTTATACCTATAGTTTCTGCTTTGATTCGTTTAGGAATCCAGGTAACCCATTCTTATTGCAATTACATTGCCCAGTATGTCTTTAGCTCATAATTTTTCTTAGAATTTAATTGAGCTTTCTACCTAAGTTTGCAATTAAATAATTAATTATGATAATTTCATTTAAATAACCGAAATGCTATTTTGATTTGATAAGATATATTTACTGTGCATATTACAAAATTTTACAATTTACAACTTTTGGCTACATTTATTTGTCTTTACCTTGTTGCTACCTTGGCTTGCATGACACCCTGGTCTTCTTATCTGCCAGATAGCTCTTAACCTCCATACCTCCTTGATTACTTAATTAGTCCCTTTCTTCCACCTCATCTTCTTTTCTGACATTTTTTACATTTCTGGCCCATTTTACTTTTACCTTCTGCAAGAACTCACCAATACTTCTTACCTTATTTCCTCCCTGCCCTTTAACATTTTTATAGCTACTATCCTCTTCTCTACTTTCTCCCATTTTTTCCTCCCAAACCTTTTTTCTCCACATTGCAACATCCTCGCGTTCTGTTACATAGTGTTCTATGCTTTCTTTTCCCCCACACAATTCACAAATTCCATTTTCCCTACCTCTTATCCCTCTTAGAAACATTGTTGCTGTTCTCATCCAAGCTAACCCTTCTCTCTCTTGCCTATTGCAGTAATCTACATATGCTTCTCGCAGCCAATTTCTTTTTATTCCGAAACGATATTAGCATTGGTGGTATTACCGAAAACAAATCCTAACTACTAAAATCCCATGAATCCAAGTTGCAACAGAAATGGCTCCTTTTGACCGACTTTACACATTTCTTTCTTAATTTTCCCATGTTCCTGCTTAATTTTACCTTCTTTTACCTTCTCAATTTTAGTGGTATCCTTTTAAGTTTTCATGGGTCTAAATGATACACACTGGCATGTATCTGTGTAAAGGTATACCTACGTCTTTATCTGCGCTAATTGATAAAGAAAATGTCAGATAAATACAATCTTTAATTACAACTACTTTTAAGGGTTTAAGGCAAACATTTCAAAGAATTTCCACTACCCAAAATAATTCTTTTTGACATATCAAGTATTTTCTAAACATTTCACTAAAAATTTCGTTTAAAATGCTGCATTCTTGAGCTACTAGCACGTCAAAATGTATTCACAGTTTATGTAAATAGCGTATTTAATCGTACTGTCTCGTATTGTCGAAAAGTTTGAGCGAATTTCTGAGTATTTCAACCAAAGTACGTTGAATTATTATTGCGCCATTGTTTTATTTTCACTGAACTAGGCTATTCCCTCTCTCTTTTAAAGATCTGGCAGTCCTCTTGCGTTCTGTACTGAACAATAAAAAGACTTTGAAATCATTTAAATATTTTTTAAGTTCCTGTGCATCTGTTGCATATTTAATCACATATATAAAATTAGTTAAGTAACTTCTATTTCTTCCTATCATGGCAGTGTTAACTTCTGAATAAATTTTAAATTTTTAATGCTTTGTAGTTATATAGATGTTCTTGCTTATGCTGTTACAGGAGGCAGAACGTCATCATGGCAAGAGAAGAAATTACACTGATGAGACACAGGAAACAATACCCCAAAGAAAATATATGGTTAGGAAGTTCGTTCAAGAAGAGGGCACCAACAAAAATTATTATTAAACAATTTAAGTGAACATACTCAGAGGGATACAAGGAAAGACAATATTTCAAAAAACTATTAAAGGAAGCATAAATCCACTTTTATATTTAAATATAGAGACTGTTGAGAAAAGGTTTCAATATTTTGAAAGGAACTATAATTCATTAATAGTTTCGAAAATTAATATCTTTGTCTGTATGTTGGCAACAAACAGTAGAAAAAATGCAATCCTTTGGCACTATGTTTTATTCGTATCTCAAGAGCATTTCGTAGTACATAAATTCATAACGCAGAATAAATCATTGTATATGTTTTGAAAAGGATCATATATGCCCTTTTAGTTAATATTTACAGATAAATTATTTAATTTTTCTCTTTAGATCTAAGAAAATATATAAGCACATAATATAATCCTATTAGTAACATATTAAATGGAAAAACGTATTTTCAGTGATAGGTTTTCATTTTAAATCCTATCTGTTCTCCAAAGTTGGAAACTTTTTCTTATCATGTATATTTTAAGGTATATATGGGTGTACGTATGTAAATTCTCATTACAACTTTGAAGTTATGATGGGAACCAAGAAAATTACATTCTGCACAGGAAGTCATTTTCGGAATCGTTCCGTTAGGAATCGTACCGTTTCTCCGGTCACAAGCTGAACGCGATATTATATCTGTAACGACGTGGAGTTGCTGTAAGTAAGTTGTGGAGGAAAAGATGATGATGAACCTTGTTGAAGATCTAGTTGCTGGATTCTAATAGATCCACGGCTGCTCTGGTATTCGCATAAGCTCTTATTTTCAGGGGCGGTCTCACATGGGAAGTGATAATTTAGTTATAAATAAAATAAAATTGTAGTTTCTCCTTTCTTCTATAAAAATTGTATTTTAGTTAAAATGAATCTTTTCCAACAATTAGTTACACTTTACAATGCTTTATATATGTTGCTAGTATATTAGCTTGTGCAATATTTTATAACTGTCCACTTTCCAATGCAAGATACTGAAGCACAAATTCTGCAGAAATGCAGACACATACAAAATTCGTCTTTACACTTTCACGTCCATTCGCAGAAGGAAGACTGGACCTGCGATTGGACACTTGAAAGTCCGGAAGCCAAACTTTCAGTCTCTAGCCAGATCAGGGCTGAGCCATCTACTAGCAGTAGATATTTTTATAATTTAGGGCAAATGACGGTAGAGGTTTGTTTTGGTGTTTATATATATATATATATATATATATATATATATATATATATATATATATATATATAAATTGTATACAAAGACCGCAGTGTTTTCATGTGCCTAAAACAAGTCTTGGTATTTTGTATTTTTCGCCGGGGTCGCTGTCGTTCTCACCTAGATCGCGTATAAGGGAGTTGAAGTTATGGGAGAGGTTTTGATAGAATGAGTGAGAGGGTGTGGATGTAGTCTGTTAGGGTAGGAATGTATAGGTTACGACGGATTACTAGGTTAAGAATGTACCCTGGGGAATCCGTGGCAATACGGAGGATTCGAGGCTGTAGGACTTCAAGGCGGTGTAGATGAGTTCTAGCTGCTATACCTCAAATGGTACAGACATAAGTGATGGCTGGTCGGAGCACTTGTTTAGAGAGGAGCAATTTATTGGATATGACATCACTCAGCGTCGATTATACAATTGGTATAACATACCCATACGTTTGCTGACCTTGTTGACTGTGTAGGTTATGTGGTCCTTCCACGTCAGTTTTACATCAAGCAAAACGCCTAGATATCGTACATATGATTGTCAATGTACTTCCTCTTCGGCTAGACGAACAGGTGGTAGGTCCTCTAACTGCCTTCTGCAGAAAGTGATGGCTTGTCTCTTCTGGGGGTGGATACTCAACCGTCATCGTTTGGACGAGGTGGCGAGGAGGTCGGCGTATTGTTGGATTCTACGTGCAGTCATATGTCTAGTTGATATGGAGGTTACAGCTGTGTCGAATGTAAAAAGGAACAGTGAGCAGCGGAGCAAAGAAGGTAGAGTGTTGATATAGAGAAGGAAGAGAGTGGGTCCCAGGATACCTTGAGGAACACCAGCTCTAATAGGACGAGGTGAGGATAATATGCCATCATGGGAGACAGAGAAGGATTTGTTGAGGAGATAGGAGTGTATAAGATGGATCAAGTATGAAGAAATGTTGTAGTGGATGAGGCGGGAAAGTAAACCTTCATGCCAGACACTGTCAAAGGCTTTGGTGATGTCCAATAATAGAGCAGCAACATATGGCTTACGGTTGAATGCAGTGTACACTTCTTCGACCAATCGAAGTGGCTGATGCTGGGTGGAGTGTTGAGATCTGAAGCCAAATTGCTCATCTCTAAGGATGTTGTGACGGTCCATGGTTTTCCGAAGCCTACTTAAGATGAGCTTTTCCATCAATTTGCTTATATGAGAAAGCAGACTGATGGGACGATAGTGTGCAGAGGGAAGACTGGCTTCAAGTGCATGAACTTTTATAGTCCTGCCGTTGCCATAACAACTAAACATCCTTCAACTTTTCTACATTATGTCATTATAAATAACATTTTCTTAACGTAATTTTAACATTTAAATAATAATTCTTTTTCTAATTTTAATTTAAAAATAAACTTAAAATAACTACTTAAACCGTTTCATATCTCAGGATCATCATGTAATCTTACAGTATATAATAATCTAGAGGAGTGAATTCTGACGAAGATGAGGGCCAAACGTTTGTCATTGATTGGGAAATTAGATAAGTACCACATACATAGAATAAAACTGTAGAACATATATTTACTTTCCTAAACACAAATATGGAGTTTTTGGCAGTTAATTTAAAATAAAAAAGTACTTATGTAATACAACCTAACAATAAAATTGCATTTTCAAGCGTGATATTGTGTTGCGTTCATAACATTCCACGATTTCCTTCCTCACGAGATATACATAAACAAATAATTTAAGTATAATTTAATTACATTTTATTTTGAGAAGCTGCATGGAATTATATTGCTGAAAAATACATTTCTATCACTGAATTACTTCTGCTTTGCAGAACATATTGATCACTTATTTTTAAAAACGTCTAGCAATCAAGATACCAGAGAGAAAATTATATTTTGACTTAAAGAACAATGATTTTTCATGAATGAATGTGTTCTAATATCCTTCCAAATAGTTATTTCAGTTCAGTAATCTTTTAGTTTTGTAATTCCTAAGAAATTGCCCCTATTTTTCAATATTTCATGTATAATGTTTAAAATAGTCATGTGACTAGCACAATTTTAAACAATTACCTATAATATCCAGCAATTTCAAAGATAAATAATTTAAAGTTTCAAGAACATAATTTAAGAAATTCTAAAAATGTTATGTTCACTAAAAAGTTGAACATTTCTGATTTTTACATGGCTTTAACTTCTACCAACTGCTACTGTATGAATGTACAGCATTTTGATAACCTCGCTATGCATACTTCTACCAACACTTCCTTAGATCAAAACGCATTCTAACACAGTTTCAGGCACCTTTGTACTAACACTTTTGCTTTGCTCATTCCGTGCAAAATAATGTTGTAAGCGCTACATAATGTCAAAACACACGAATTGTAGTACTGTTTGCTCTTCTGGGTATTACAATTACAGTGTTTTTAGTTAATTCGGCCGCAAGAATGTTTAAAGTGAAAATAAATATATTCTGAAACTACTCTGTATAATTTATTTTCATACAGAAATTAATTGTAATTATTAATTTAATGTACGAGGGCTGTTCAATAAAGAATAATCATACGTTTTGTACGGTCATAATTCTTCGCAATAACATTCAATTTTATTATATTCTGTTAGCTTAATGTGAAACAAACACGACGTCGTAGTTTCACTGTTGGTACTCCTGGTTCCCGCCTATGAGAACCAGACCAGTTCACACATGTTCAGTATCGCCTACCGCTGCAATGGAGGTAACATGCGAGGAACAATATGCAGCTTTGAAATTCTGCTTTCATCTCAACAAATCTTCAGTTGATGCCTATACAATGTTACAGGAGGCCTATGAAGAGTTTGTTCTTCCCTACAGCACAACTCGAAGGTGGTTTAAAATGTTTAAAGAAGGGAGACAATTTCAAAGGAAGGTGGACCCGGTGCTCCAGTTACTGCTCTTACGGAAGAAAACATAAACACTACTGCTGCCATTGTGAGGCAGGATCGACGAATTACCTTAATATCACTTTCTGAAATATTAAACATTTCATTGGATGTAACATTTCCGTGAAGCAGGCTGGATGCTGCACCACGATAATGCACGGCCGCATGTTGCCAATGTTGTTGCTGAATATCTTGAAAAATCAACGTGAAGTGCATCCCTCACCCTCCCTATAGTCCGGATTTAGCCATATGTGACATTTTTTATTCCCTAACTTGAAGAAACGCCTTCGTGGTAGGCATTATCCATCATCAGAAGCAGTGGTGAAGGCTGCGGAGGCAATTTTGAAGGATCTCTCAAAGAATGGTTTCCAGCATGTCTTTGAAGACTGGCAGAAACGCTGGGACAAGTGCAACGTATTCAGGGGAGACTATTTTGAGAAGGACCATCAAAATTATGAGGATAAGTAAAGATACATTGTCAAACAAAATTGTGATCATTCTTTATTGAACAGCCTTCGTACATCAGACTATGCGTTGTAAACTCAAAGTAATTATAGCGAAACCTGTCGTGTAGAACAGCAGTGCACCCTAATAAATTGAAATCTCCCTCTTCAACCAATTTCCTACTTTATCCCTATCTGTCACAAAAGCAAACAGCTGCATGGAAAATGTTTTTGCCATAAAATGGTAAGTGTGAAGTAATTGAAGGCACCGAAGACTCAAAGATTTGTTGTGTCCTAATTTCGTTATCATCATAATCATCATCATTACTATATTTGTATTCATTTATTCATTATCCTTCGAAGTATTCGTGCAAGAAACCGCCTTATATTCTTAGATATTACGGGGGAATATTCAACTTAGCTTAATATTAATCACAAATACCTTATAGATTCACACAGTACATAAAACTGGTACATTTTTTATTTAAGAGGAAATACAGCATGTTCCAATACTTTAATATATGCAATACTACATGCTAAGTCTTAGTTGCACACAACGATTATTAAGTACATATTTACAGTGTTATGTAAACTGGTACAATATTCATAGCAGTTCTCCGTATCTATAATCTAGACGCACGCCATCTTCCGTGTCACTTGAAAGCTCAAGCAAGTTAAACCTCTAACGCCCCTAAAGGTATGAAGTATAATAACGAAATCACAAGGCAAGAGATTTGAACACCTGCTAATTCACATTATGCATTATAAAACAGAAAATTAAATATTTATTTTGTTTGCGTTCTTAGAAGTGTTTCGTGTGGCAGATGTATTTCAATTAGAACGCGAAGCAAGACAGCCAACCTTAGGCCCGCGAGCCAAGCAATGCCTGTCAAGACATTTGAATGGAATGCTCCGCTGATAGCTCCTACAATTTGGTTATACGAGGGCTGTTCAATAAAGAATGATTACAATTTTTTTGACAATGTACCTTTACTTATCCTCATAATTTTGATGGTCCTTCTCAAAATAGTCTCCCCTGAATGCGATGCACTTATCCCAGCGTTTCTGCCACTCTTTAAAGACATGCTGGAAACCATTTTTGAGAGATCCTTCAAAATCGCCTCCACAGCCTTCACCACTGCTTCTGATGATGGATAATGTCTCCCACGAAGGCGTTTCTTCAAGTTAGGGAATAGAAAAAGTCAAATGGGGCTAAATCTGGACTATAGGGAGGGTGAGGGATGCACTTCACGTTGATTTTTGCAAGATATTCAGCAACAACATTGGCAATATGCGGCCGCGCATTATCGTTGTGTAGCATCCAGCCTGCTTCACGGAAATGTGTTCTTTTGCGTCTAATATGAACTTGCAATGTTTTCAGGACATCCCTGTAGTATTGTCCAGTTACTGATGTGTGTCCAGGTACGAGATGCTGATAAACCATTCCATCAATATCAAAGAATGAGATGATCATAACTTTCCCAGCAGAAGCAAACCCTTTTGCTTTTTGGGGGTTGCCGATGAAGAAGATTTCCACACTGAGCTTTGCTGATTTCTCTTAGGATCAAAAGATGTAGCCAAGTTTCATCAGCAGTGATTATGTTTGAAAGAAACTCCGGATCTTCCTCTAACATTAACTTTAACTTCATGCAGACCTGCATGCGTATGTCCTTTTGTTCGGGAATCAACAGTCTTGGAACCCATCGCGCACAAACACGTCTCATGTGTAAAGTTTCTGTCACCAACGTGTGGGAGGCACTCAATGAAATGTTTAGTACTTCAGAAAGAGATCTTAAGGTAATTCGTTGATCCTCTCTCACAATGGCAGCAGCGGTGTTGATGTTTTCTTCCGTAAGAGCAGTAACTGGAGCACCGGTCCACCTTCCTTTGAAATTGATTGTCTCCCCTGTTTAAACATTTTAAACCATCTTCGAACTGTGCTGTAGGGAAGAACAGACTCTCCATAGGCCTCCTGTAACATTGTATACGCCTCAACTGAAGATTTGTTGAAACGAAAGCAGAATTTCAATGTCGCATATTGTTCCTCGCGTGTTATCTCCATTGCAGCGGTAGACGATACTGAACATATCTGAACTTACCTGGTTCTCACAGGCGGGAGCCAGGAGTACCAACAATGAAACTACTACGGCGTGTTTGTTTCACATTAAGCCAACAGAATATAATAGGATTGAATTTTAGTGCAAAAAATTATCACTGTAAAAAATTATGATCATTCTTTATTGAACAGCCCTCGTATATACTCGTAGCGTTCTAGAGTGGCTATGTGGCGGTCGCTCCTTCCAAATTAAATTAAGCTCTTTATTATTCCTTTTTTAAGTAAAAGTATCTATAGTACGTAAACAGAGACTAGCTTTCTCATTTGGCACTTTTGTTATGCCCCATCATTTGAATATTCTTAAGTTGCAACTGTGAAATTCGGAAAATCCACAGATGTAAGACACCTAGCTGAAATGTATAGGTACACTAGTAATGTTTTTGTTACGCTTCAAAATTCTGACTTGTATTGTTAAATTTAAATATTAATTTTTATAGTGAAAGTTAATTATTCCAACAAAAATATTTCATAGGATAAATTGTATAAATATGCCTACATAACAAGGTTTTACAGCAACCGAGCGGGATGGCTCAGGCGGTTTCGTCTATGACCAGCGTTAAGGACGTCCGGGTTCGATTCCCGTGGCCAACCTACTTGACCCATGGCTTTTTCGGAGGTTTTCCCGGGTCGCCAGACGAATGATAGATAAGTTAAATAGATCTCCCGAATTACCTGTCCCTCCATTTCATCTTCATTATCATTTCACGTCTTTTAGGACAGAAATGTCAGCGTTGGACGGCAGGATAATATGCTGCTGGTAAAACTTCCTCAACATTTAATTTAAATGATACAGAAAATGTACGAAGGGACTTGTATTAGCATGGATAATGGTTTTAAGACAGAAACTATCAACCTAGGTGTAAGACAGGGCTGCCCAATGTCGCCAACTCTTTTTAATATTTATATCGACGCAGCAGTTGCCGAATGGCAAGCTCAGTTGAAAGTAGATTTTAAGTTAGGTCGTATAATCTTAAATACAGCCCTGTTTGCAGATGATCAGGTCATTCTGACAGATACTGAAGACAGATTACAAATAGCTTTGTACCAACTCGACAAAACAATGTCAAAGTATAATTTTATCATTTCAGCAGAAAAACCGAAAGTGGTGGCTTTTATTGTTAAAGACCCAACACGGTCTTACTAAAAATGTCTTATTAAATAGAATTATTTTCTTTAAAATCACAACTTACAAACATTAGATGCTCTTATTTTTCGTTGTTACTTGGGATGTGATATTTGCTATGAATGTGACAGATATTTTAAACAAAAGATCTATAAATCAAAACATATGTGGCACTATAAAATGAACATTGAAAAACAAAACAAGAAGAGATACCATATTAAAGTTTTATAAAACTATGACAGTGTCTCTTATATCTTATGGAGCCGAGACCTGGACCTTGAACAGAACTGATAAAAGAATAATTGAAACGGCTGAAATGAAATTTTTGAGGTACGTACCTGGCTGTAGTCTTAAAGAACACATTAAAAGTGAAACAATAAGAGAACTAAAAATATTTACTTTAAATGACAAACTCAGGGATCATATGGCAAGATCATCTCTCTCGAATGCCAGAAGAAAGACTCACCAAACAGGCCTTGCAGTATAAACCAGTTGATATTAGAGATGTTGGAAGACCACGGAGACGCTGGGAAGATCCCTTCTGAGCCGAAACAGACCTATCTGGCCTATCTTGAAGGTTGTTGATGATAAAACTTCCTCCTACGATAGGACGGTCTGATGTGGCCGTTTCTGGACCACAGTAGGGTGGGATGCCGGTTTTTCTCCAACAATAAGGTTTAGGGACCCTGCCCTGTGCACTGACGTGGATCCTTGGGACGGGTGCTTCATCTTTCCTCCCAGGGGTACCCCACTTGGGTGCAAAGGTACAAAAATACCAAGTTTGGACCTCCGTGACGAATCCCTTCCGTAGTGTAGTCCAATCTGACACTGATGATGCATGAGATGAAGGTGGAGCACCGGTGGAATGAGATGGCGGAGGAACCCGGAGATCCCGTAGAAAACCTGCCCCCACCATAAATCTCACTTTGCGGTCGGCTGGTATCGAACCCGGGCCGCCTTGGAGAAAGCCAAGCTGTTTAACCACTCAGCCACGGCGCGGCCAGCAGTCCAGTCAGGTTTTACAGTAACTAAGTTACCGAAAACAACTAATAGCTAGATATTTGTATATTAGCCTTTTATTACTCTTAGAAATATTGTTAATTTTTGTACTGAAAATCTATAGATTTTTGAAATGTTGATAATTTACTTATAAAAACGTGTTCTTTTAAAAGAAAAATTATATGATTCTTTGCTTAAATGTACTTCACTGAGACAGTACAAAACTTCTGAACTAATGAATAAATTTTGTGAATCGAGTGGAAAATGTCGCATAAGATATATACTGAAAAAAAAAATTGTGAAAAAATAAGGTTTAAATTTGGGCATACCTGTTAATAAGCGTGCTCTCGTCTATTTCACCTTCAACCGGTAGTTATGACACAGTAGGGAGGGTGGACCTACAAGTTCGATCTATGCAAAATCTTTACCTGTACCCCTGATGACCACCCAAGAAGGGAGGAATGAAATGAGAGAAGACAGTGGATGGCCACATTTAGGAGAGACAAAACAGGGCAGGGTCCCTGTAGTTTACAGATTGATACTCCCCGGTGGTAGGTCTAACAACCGCTTCTCCCCCTGTATATGGAGAACCGTAACAGGAGTAACTTCAACTTCCCTTGCTAGTTCAATACAAGTCCAACGATGTTCTTCCAACAACGCTCTAATAGCATTAACATGCACATCATCACTTGGTGATTACAGTCTGCCAGCTACACGTTTTTGATCAACGTCTTTCGCAGGGGAATCTACGAAATGCATTCGCCCACGTAGCCACGGTACGATATGTTAAAGCCTGCCTACAACAAGTTTCCAATAATTTTGTATGGCATTGTCGAACATTGACACCTCTTGTAACCTGAATTTTAATGAAGCATCTTTGTATGTACTAAAGATATTTAGATCACTAAAGATAACAGTCTACAATTAATCTTACTAAAAATGTCTTATTAAATAGAATTATTTTCTTTAAAATCACAACTTACAAACATTAGATGCTCTTATTTTTCGTTGTTATCAGCTTACATGATTAACCACTAATAGCGCCAAATGCAGGCAGTGTTACCAGTCATTTTTGCATGACTCCTGTATTTTAAGTTCAGTGCGTATATTTCAAGGATGTGACACAAATTTGGAAAATAGTGCCCACCCCCCTCCCCCGTCAGCTAACACTGCCCTTTACATGTTCATTTTTCGAACATTTATAATTTCTCGAAAATGACTCTAAAACATAATATGCTAAAGATGTTTGCATTACAAATGAAACGTGTCTTGATTTTTCTGGGAAATCCCTATGAGTTAGACAAAATCTTATTACAAAAAAGAGTAAAGTTTGATTTTTTAAAAAAGATACTTGAAAGTCATCTGTTTCTGCGCGTGGGTGCTTGCAATGTCGCCCAACAGATCCACTTTCGTTATTCGCTCAACACTCGAAACATAAACAAGCGTTCGAGTTATCTCACCTCAAAAAGAACCTGCACAGTTAATCTGTATTAGCCTACTTTAAAAACAGAAATAGTTGTTCATACATTCACTCCGTTGTAGTGTCAACACATGTGAGTTCTTTTAAATAATTTCTGCACTATGTAACTAATATTTCATACTTACTGTTATTGTTGCTATGCATCGTAAGTTGGCATACCCGCACTAGTGCGGTAAGTATTTCTCCATAGAAACACACATGCACGTTCTAAAATATAACATTTATCTTCAATTATATTTATTAATATTTTAGTTAATATATTAACTACTAAAACTCAGATTGATGTAAATACACATAGCGCAAAAAATAATGTAAAACACACCTGTGGTAAGCACATAATGGAATCTCGAGAATTGAAAAAAACTCGGTGCAAGCGGCTCGTTTTTTCAAACCTTTCCTCGTTCCGTATACATTAGTATGGCAATATACTATTATTAACGACTTTGATAATTGACATGTTCATATCAACGCCGCCGATATGCCGGAATTTTGACCCACAGGAATTCTTTTACGTGCAAGCATGTCTACTGACATGGGACTGTCGCTTTTGGATAAAAGAATAAATTGTTCGTTGATAAGGAGCAAACTCTCGTCTTCCTGTTGGAAGAATTCTCTAAGAGAACAGACACATTCTCTAGCTTGACTACCCACAACAATTAGTAAAAATGATACAATGCTTCTACTTCCAAACAAAAATAAATGTGAGGAACAATGGTAACATTTCTTAAAAAAAATCTTACTACTCAGGGTGTCAGACAAGGGTGTACTTGATCACCTACACTTTTTCGTATTTATATTGACGACCTAGTGTGCAAATGGAAGCAGCTAGTGAATGTAGGTTTTAAAATTTCAAATAAAAACTTTTTAAATGCTTTATTGTTTGCTGACGACTTATTATATAAAATAGCGAGTCTGCCCTGCAAAAATCTTTTTTTAAACTTGGTGAACTTTGTAAGAATATAATATGAAAATTTCTTTTATAAAATCAAAGGTAATGGTATTCATTGGGAAAGAGCCAATTAGAACAAAGATAGTTATAAATAATCATTGCGTTGAACAGGTAAGCCATTTTAACTACTTGGGAACTGATGTTAGCTATGGCAAGGAATATGATGTCTACATTAAAATATGCAAATTTCAAAGAGTGTGTGGAACAATAAATAGAACATTTAGAAACAAAATACGTAAAGAAACAAAATTAAAGTTGTACAAAGTTATGGCTGTACCTATACTGACATACGGAAGTGAGACTTGGACGTTAACTAAAAAGCAACAGAGTAAAATACAAGCTTCAGAAATGAAATTCTTGAGAAGTGTGAAAGGATGCACGAAGAGGGACTTAATAAGAAATGAAAATATAAGAGAAGAGATGGGCATTTTTAGTATGAATGATAGGTTAAAAGATCTCAAACAAAAATGGAAGGAACATGTTGAAAGAATGCCAGATAATAGACTTACAAAACAAATATTACAGTATCATCCTAAAGGTAGGAGATCGGAAACGATAGCTGGAGGACTTCGAAGGCGGAACAGGCACTTGACTGCCTATGCCATGAAGTGAAGAAGAAGAAGAAGAAGAAGAAGAAGAAGAAGAAGAAGAAGAAGAAGAAGAAGAAGAAGAAGAAGAAGAAGAAGAAGAAGAAGAAGAAGAAGAAGAAGAAGAAGAAGAAGAAGAAGAAGAAGAAGAAGAAGAAGAAGAAGAAGAAGAAGAAGAAGAAGAAGAAGAAGAAGAAGAAGAAGAAGAAGAAGAAGAAGAAGAAGAAGAAGAAGAAGAAGAAGAAGAAGAAGAAGAAGAAGAAGAAGAAGAAGAAGAAGAAGAAGAAGAAGAAGAAGAAGAAGAAGAAGAAGAAGAAGAAGAAGAAGAAGAAGAAGAAGAAGAAGAAGAAGAAGAAGAAGAAGAAGAAGAAGACTATGGAATGTAAACAACCCGACAGTAAGCTGATGTTTGCCTTGGGCCATGAATCCTCGGTCCACCTCTAATCCTACCGCCACTACATCTTGCTTGCATAAAAACATATTTTCATTGTATTTTAACAAAGTAGGCTAACAATACACAGCGTAACTGAATACTCAAACTCTGTTTCTTTATACAACTAGCGATAACTGACCTGAGGAGTATGTGATTCCCCAGTGTAACAATCTGGCAACCTTTGTTTACGTTACCGTAGCAACGACCTTCCCTTCTTACCCCTCGAGTCCCTTGCTTGATGACCTTCACTTATCTTCTTTTAAAAATCAGACTGTAGATCTCGCAAAAAGATACAATTCACTTATGTGTGACCCAATTTGTTTGTTGAATGAAGAATTTCGGAGATATTCCTTGTTGTTTATATAAATTTTCGAATACTTTTGTCAAATGGGATCGAGCGAGATGGCTCCGGCGGTTTCGTCTGTGGCCCACATTTGGGAGACCCGGGTTCGATTCCTGTGTCTGCCCATAGGTCGCCAGACGAATGCTCGGTAGGTTAATTATATCCCTCGAATTTCCTGTCCCTCCATTTCATCTCCATTATCATTTCATATGCTCTCTCATCTGATGGTCTCTTTCACGGTAGAAGTTTTGGCGGGTGTCCTGGTGAACACTTTTGTCCTCCGGTAGGATAGTCACCGATCTCCGAGTCGGCCTAGTGGGCCGTTTCAGGAACGCGGTCATGCAAGTCTGCCTGGAGCTTTCCGAGATCTGGCATGGCGGCCTCCGGACTCCAAGACGGGCTGTGAACTGATTCGGGGCTGCGGTATAAGGGATGCCGGTTGCACTGAACTGCCACTGAGTTTCAGGCTGGTAAATGGTAGGCACCTTGTCTTCTGCACTTTCATGACTCTTTGGTATTGGCCGCCCTCCGTCACCTCTCGCCTCATCCTTCCTCCAGGGATCCCCCACTTGGGGCGTAGATGCAAAAGATCAATCTGGTCAACATGCCGAATCCCCTCCGTTGAGTTTTATCCTATCTAAGTTAATTAGTGGAAATTAATCATTTCTTTACACTAGCCGTACATAGGCTAAGGTTTTGTATGGATAGAGTCAACATGAAAAATTCAATACCATGGCCGGGATTTGAACCACGGATCTCCTGGTTTCCGTCCAGACGCTCTCACCCATTGAGCTACCATGGCCAACGTGCCATCCTGACATTAAATTCTCCAATAGACTCTTACATTATCCTTTGTGTCAATTAGCAAATCATTTATTTATTTATCTCTTGGCCATGAAAAGAAAACGGAAATTCATAACCATCGGATAGTGACCGACTCTAAAAGATCTGACAATCGCTTAAAGCCTACTGTATTCCCTCCCATATTCCCATTGCAACTACATGAATATTAGTAATAATTTTTGCAAAAGATTATCTTGATTAACATGCAGCAGATAGAAGGGTAATTTTTGTAAGATGAGTCTGCATTAGAGTGGTTTGTGTGAAAGTAGAGAAGGTCAAACACATCACACTTTTTCATATTATGACCTTACAACCAATTTCCAGAAATTCACGATCTTGCTTTAAGATCTACGTGCAGTTTTGCTTCATATACCTACAAGAATGTATTACATTCAACTACCACAGATGCACATCATACTAATCCTTGTCCTGTACACATAAAAATTAAGGCCAATAATCAGAGATTAATAAACGAGAGCAAGTTGAAAAATTCCATTAATATTATAGACCTTCAAAAGACATTGACAAGTTATAAAATAGTGTAAGTAAAGGAGAGCATTTGTGACATGATTCATACTGTGCTTCCGTTATAATTACATCATTGTTGATCTATGTAGAAAAAATAATTAGAATACATGTAAAATTCATTATAAATAACACAAGCGTTCTATAACCTCCATATTGATTGAGAAAATGTACAATCCCCTGTAATCGATATTCGCAGTGTCAGGATGGCCGAGCGGTCTAAGGCGCCAGACTCAAGGGTGATCCTTGCCTACATAGTAGGTTCAGAGTGTTCTGGTCCTCTCTGAGGACGTGGGTTCGAATCCCACTCCTGACATAATTTTTACTTAGAGCTCCAGAGGTTCAATAAACGGTGGAAGGAGCGAGGATCAAATTCCATGCATATTTCTAAACTGGTTCCAGATATATTATGAATTTTATTATTCTTTTTACTATCTTGAAAAATTGCTTTACTCGATGCCTACATTTATTGAAAAAATAAATGTTACAGTAAAACTCTTTAATTCTACATAAAAATGTTGAGACGAGTGTTTAATTATTAAAAGAAAATAAATACCTATTCAATTTTTGTTTTGCTCAAAATTACATAATATGAACATTAATGTTTAATAACATCAACTAAGATTGTGATTAAAAATTCATTTCAGAGTTGTTATATTGATATACACAAGAAGGTATACTAAATTTCATTTGTGTATACCTAAAACAGGTCGCGTGGAACAATTTAAAATGAAATGAAATTATAATGAAACAATGAAACAATAATTCAATAATGTACATATTTTTGTGCCATGTTGTCCCCTCTCCACCGCTTATAAACAACCGTGTGATGTAAACAGATAACAGCGTATCCAATCGAGGTATAATCGTAACACACAAAAGGTAACCCTGGTTTTATCTTTGTTAATAGAAACCTCTCAGATAAGGCACTTATTACTGCACGTGTACATAACATCTATCTGTCATTTGTGATGTTTGCACATTCCATTAGCTGAAGTGATGTGTTCATCGGTGCTTAGTATACGTCCGAGAAGCGCGCCAGTATGCCCTCACTCTTCCGAAAATAATCAGTCGTTATCTGAGATGTTTCTATTAACAACGATGAAGTCTGCATCAATCTGTCAACCAAATTGTAATTAAAGTACATATGTTTTAATCCATTGTTACATGTACCATGTAGTTAAATCTATGTCGGTCGCAATAAGACTTCTGTAATCAATAAGACTTAAAATAAGGCATTAAAAAAAAGA
The DNA here is from genome assembly GCA_030765055.1 of Mantis religiosa. NCBI lineage: Eukaryota > Metazoa > Arthropoda > Insecta > Mantodea > Mantidae > Mantis > Mantis religiosa. The sequence continues at coordinate 48,064,320 of CM060956.1, read as the reverse complement.
TAAAGCCAGGGTAACCTTTTGAATAGCAAATGTCCCAGGTAATAAATACAGATTCCGAAGTATTCATAAACAAACATTAATGAGAGACTCACGTTTAGCCAGGCCAACAGGAAGTTAACTCTTTTCTCTCTCTCTCTCTCTCTCTCTCTCTCTCTCTCTCTCTCTCTCTCTCTCTCTCTCTCTCTCTCTCTCTCTCTCTCTCTCGAATTTAACACCTTGGCTTATTGAAAGTAATTCTTTTATCACGTCATATTCCAGTTAATGGGCACCAAGTGAAGTGGCACTACTAGAGTTGGGAAATACAAAAAGGAGGGGAATAATATTAGAGAGAGTACTGAAATTCTGGTATAAGTGTATTAAAGGGCAGAAAGGAGAATTATTGAATCTGTGCATGAAGCAACAGAAGAGCATTAAAAATACAAATAGTTGGTGGTCGGAATTGGAAAGAATGGTTTTGAAGATAGGCATGGGAGATTTATGGAGAGCAGAGGAGTCAAAACATAGCGGTTTTTGGAAGGAAGTGAGAACTAGAGTACAAGACATAGATAGGCAAGAGATATGGGAAAGTATAGAAGAAAAGAAATCTTTGAAATTTTATAAGCAATTAAAGAGAGAATGGGGCAGGGAAACATATATAGATCAATGTGACAAAACTGGAAGAGAAGGCATAGCATGGATGAGAGTAGGAATAATATATCTAAAAGGGTTGAGAAGTAATGAGGTAGGGATATGTCAATTTTGTGGAGATGAAGAGAGCACTGTTCATTACCTAATAGAATGTAAGGAATTAACAAACTGCAGGAGAAAAATATGGGATAAGAATTGGGACAGTGTGAGCAAAGAGATAGTGGCATTACGCGTGTTAACGGGGACGGGTGAAAAGAAAAATAGATGTATAGGAGATTTATTATATAGGATAAGAGAAAAGTGGATTTGGCTAAAAGAAGCGAAGGTTAAGAAGAAATGACACCAAGCTGCTCAGGAAAACCAAAGGCTTATGACCAGGGGACCTGAGTCAGGGAGTAAATCTTAAGTCAGCAACTTCATGTATTTGTACAGGATCTATAATAGTGCATGTCCGATGTTAAAGTCATCGTAATGAAATTGTAATGAAGCTGTACAAATAAATATCAAAATATAAAAAAATATCAAATATTTTTTCAGTTCTGAATAATTACAAACATATGTACACGCATACTACATGTCAAAGCGAGAAAGCGTATCGGAAAAAAGTTCGCAACACAGAGATGTTTACCTGAGCTTATCGCACATACACGGTGAGTCCAGTGTATGTATACTCTGTTCAGATATAATCATGTCTTCTGGACAGCAATGTGTCATACATCGGCAGGCGCGAGAAAACATATCATATAGACACACACAGCTTTCAATCGCTCTATTTGTGTTTCGTAACTTACTGTACGTCAACTTACTAATATTTCACTCCTGTAATCGACCAGGTGTCCTGCGCCGTGGCGTAGCGGGCTAAGGCAGCATGCCTTGGTCCCTGGCCACAGAAAGCAGCCCGGGTTAGATCCCACTCATGTGGTGGGGACTTTCGGTCCCGGGTATAGGTCCGGTGCCCACTCAGCATCGTGAGGAAAGTGAGGAGCTTACGGTAGGTAACCGGCCTTAGTCACGGAAACCAACATTCCGGCTGGGGGATGCCAAGATGCTGACCACATCTCCTCCCCAATTCGATTGGATGATCGGCCACCTCTGCCGTGCGTAAGTGGACGTGAGGCCGGCAGTCGGGCTGGTAGGTCTTGGCCCTATAAGGGCTGTCGCGCCAAGGGTTACTATTATATTAATCGACCAGGTAAGACACGATAAGGGACGATCACAGCGCTGATCACCTGAAAGTCAATACGCCTCTGTCGAGTAATACACGCCAACCAATAATGCTATTCATTACAGCTCTTACGTGCGATGCATTGTTATACTAAATTGGTACTTTGTTTATTTGTATTAGGAAAACTTGAGGTCAAAAGGGGGGGTTGCAGTTATGTTAGACACACTAATCCCTACCTTCCTCATGGATCGCTTTTTGTAAATTTGAATTTTTGACCTATGTCACCACGTACAGTAATTGCAATATGACAATACTCCGATTGGTTTCTCTGAAGAACAAACATCCCACTTGAAACATAATAGTTTCCAAAATGTCTTAGAATAGATAAAAAGCTTAATCAGTATTGAACATTTTAATGCCGAGGATGGGAATCGAATTATGATTCTTTGGCTTTTTGTGCCGATGCTCTATCGCTAAGCTACCATGAGATGAAATGTGTAGTGTTTAACGCCCGCTTTTACTTCATGCGGCACCGCAGGCGGTGAAGATGGAACATAGGTGGAATGAGATGGTGGGGGAAACCGGAGATCCGCCCCCGCGCCGTGTTGTGCACCATAAATGTCACCCTGCGGTCGCTTGGGATCCAACTTGGGCCGCCTTGGTGAGAGCCAAGAGGTCTAACCACTTAGCCACAGCGTGGCCTAACCTATCATGACATCTTATACCAGCGTTCAGTATGTGCTGATCTAAGGTAAGTGATATGCCGATCTCTCTGCTCTTGACGTTAGTGGTACAACATTGCCGAATATTCCATTACAACTCTCTTATTTGTGGGTAAACGCTTTGAGACGCTTCAGTTCTTACAAATTTTTCACATTTCAATGAATTCTCTTAGCAGCGTAGAGGTGGTCACATTTATACCGTTGCAACAGTTGGGAGAATTAATTGGACATAACCAGGGCTAGGAAGTTCATACCGCTCGCCGTTCCCTATACCGACCCTCTCCCGGCATCCAAACAAGTCACAGATAAGAAAGTACAGCGGAGAGACATTGAAACCGGTCGCCCAGAGAAAAAAAAAAATACTTAATGAGACATTTGTAAATGCACATCTATTTAGATCATTATGTACAACATACAAATTCTTATATATGGTTGTCTCTGGCTGATCTCATTATTTAGGGCCCAAATGACCTTGATGTCGACGGGCCCTAAAACACCACACACTCACTCACTCTCATTATTTATATATGCAAATTGCGGCAACACCCAAGCAATTATAACGCGGATTGTAACATTTCCTGATCGAATGTAAAATAACTTCCAAATAATAAAACTAATTTCTTAAATATCTGAAGACTCTTACTATACAAAATGCCAACGCACGAATTTTACTTCATATTTACTCATCTGCAGCCCTATTACTAAAACAACAATGTACCTCTGAAGCCTTTCAAACGATAAACTCATTCTATGTTCCGTAAAACAAGATTTAATCTGTTGCAAATTCGTTAATGATTTCAGCTAATTTGGTTTCTCGCTCTGGCTTCTCTTTTTTCTATGTTTGCCGAAGTATCCCACTGAAATGTAAATGTAAATAATGAAGTAAATAAGGACATGAATAAGTACACTTCTAGAAAACATACAATGGTTGTATAGCAAATATAGTTACTCATCTTTGAAGTACAACAAAGATGTTATTTGAATGTCTTTCTACCAACGTACTCTCTGTCATGCAGTTACACCTGTTTTGCAGTAATGAATTGCTTGCTACGATGAACCTTGTCCTCTCTAGTAGCGCTGCGTTGTATAGCCATGACTGGCTGCTCTTACACTGCTCAAGAAAATCAGTACGAACTTCCTAGCTCTGGACATAACAAATAGGCATGAAGAGTATCTGAGGGAAACAAAGAATGCTCATTAATTCTATTCTGAGAAAAACTTAATTAAAATGTGTTAATGTGATTGCAGAAGTATTATTTAGTGTTACAGTGATGTAGTAGGTATAAAAGTATACTATAGACCAATAGAACATAATAACACAATTTTAAACTAGGAATAATGTAAGCTTCAAGCGTAAATTGCCAATCAGTGTCATTTTAGGCTGAATGAAAACAAAGAATGTCCACTAATGCTTTTCATGATGGGGTCCATAACTTTATTATTATTATTATTATTATTATTATTATTATTATTATTATTATTATTATTATTATTATTATTATTATTATTATTATTATTATTATTATTATTATTATTATTATTATTATTATTATTATTATTATTATTATTATTATTATTATTATTATTATTATTATTATTATTATTATTATTATTATTATTATTATTATTATTATTATTATTATTATTATTATTATTATTATTATTATTATTATTATTATTATTATTATTATTATTATTATTATTATTATTATTATTATTATTATTATTATTATTATTATTATTATTATTATTATTATTATTATTATTATTATTATTATTATTATTATTATTATTATTATTATTATTATTATTATTATTATTATTATTATTATTATTATTATTATTATTATTATTATTATTATTATTATTATTATTATTATTATTATTATTATTATTATTATTATTATTATTATTATTATTATTATTATTATTATTATTATTATTATTATTATTATTATTATTATTATTATTATTATTATTATTATTATTATTATTATTATTATTATTATTATTATTATTATTATTATTATTATTATTATTATTATTATTATTATTATTATTATAATTATTATTATTATTATTATCATTATTATTATCATCATCATTATTATTTATTATTATTATTTTATTATTATTACTATTATTATTTATTATTATTGTTATTATTATTACTATTATTACTATTACTATTATTACTATTATTATTAATTATTGTTGTTATCAGTATTTAACGAAAATAAATTAATATTTTGTTTGCTGACCGCACTGTCAATAGCGGATCGTATCAGGAACGCCGGTGCACCAAAATTTCGTCCCGTTGCACGTAACCAACTAAGCCACCCAGACTGACATCTGTTAACATTATTCCTAACTGCGACTGATGGACATTTCCTGTTTTCTCGTTTCTTTATATAGACATTCCCTATTTGTACTCAACCTACACATTTTAAATGTTGAAATACGAGGGCTGATAAACAAAGACTGACACTGATTTTTTCCTGTAGCTTCCGTGGTAGTTTCGTACCTGTAACCTAAATATTTGAAAAGATCTCGGTAGGCCGCAGTACTCTAGTATTGCTAGGTTGGTAGTAATGCTCTATTTTGTAGACCCTACGTGCATTTCACATACCAGACAATGGAGGTGATGCGAGAGGAGCAGTACAGAGCAATCAAATTCTGATTTCGTTTAAACCATAAAGCCACCGAAACTTATGAAAATCTGAAGCAAGCGTACAGTGAAGATGCACTACCTCGTGCAACAGTGTTTAGGTGGTTCAAGGACTTCAAAGAAGGCCATCTTGTCGGTGTTAAACAAGGTGGGCCTGGTGTTTCGGCTTCTGCTCTGACTGAAGTCAACATCAACACAGCTGCTGTGATTCTCCTAGAGGATCGGCGTATAACATTACGTGACCTCAGTGAAGTGTTGAGAATTTCATATAACAGTTTGTTTATAATTATCCACGACCATCTCCATATGACCCGAGTTTGTGCTCGTTGGGTGCCACGTCTGTTGACTCCCGAACTAAAGGCTGTGCGAATGGAGACAAGCCGTGAGCAGCTGCGCCTCTTTACTGATAGAGGGGATGCATTTTTTAAATCGATTATCACCGGTGATGAGTCATGGCTGCATCATTATGATCCTGAAGGAAAACAAGCCAGCACAGTGTGGAAATCGCCAGGTTCTCCAACACCCAAAAAGGGAAAAGTTGTTCCATCTGCAGGGAAAGTGATGGTGATCACATTTTTTGACTGTAATGGAATGATTTACCAGCATGCAGTTCCCCCTCACACTACTGTTACAGCAGCATATTACACCTCAGTATTGGTTACACTGAGGAAGTACATTGCAAAGAAACGACAGAGCTTTCTCGGACTGGGTGGCGACTTCATCATGACAGTTCACGGCCTCACGTCGCAAATCAAGTCATGCAGTTTCTGGCTCGATTCAACATTACCTCTGTACCACAGTCACCTTATAGCCCCCATCTTGCAGCCTGTGACCTTTTTTTACTCCCATCACTAAAGGCAAAGCTTAGGGGCATTCGATTTCAGAGCTCTGAAGCAGTGACGCGATACTCAAGGACCTGACAAAGACTAGTCTGCAGCACGTGTTCAAGGACTGGCAGAGACGCTATAAAAAGTGCATTGAAGCAGGAGACTACTTTGTAAAAGATCATGTAAACATTGAATTGCAGTAATAAGTATCTGTGAAAAAAAGAATCAGTCTCAGTCTTTGTTGATGAGTCACTGTGTTCCACGTTTACTCCAGACCACGTGACTGTCCAATAGTACGCACTATGTAAAGTACATACTACTCGATGGTAGCATTAGCTCAATTTGCAGAAAAATTTACATTTCTTATTTTCTTCCGACGACATTCTTCATACATAAAGTAAATAGAAAGAAAAGAGTTTGAATTGTATAGTGATAAACGGTTTTCTTTCTCCATGGCATTAACTGGTTGAATATTTTAATGCAGAGCCAATTACTCACTCATCACAATCTTGTCGAGGTTCCATGATAACTTATTCTGTGTTTGTCTTCATGAGCAATTTAAGAAAGAGAAGGCGTGGCTGTGGTAACAAGTCTTGCTTCGGTAATTACATAGTAGCTAGGTATATATTAGGTAATAAGAAGAATCCAAGAGCTGTACTTCTTTACTCATTGTTACGGCTTCATTGGATCAAGGTATAGTATATCAGCTTTGTTATGTAAAATACTAAATATAAACAAATTAAAAGAATTAAGAGCAATTAAAATTTAACCCTTTTTCAATTAAAAGAATCAGTGTACCGTATATTTCACGTATATTGAAAAAATAAGGGATATATCTCAAGGGATATAAACTTATCACAACAGTGATTCATAATTCACATTTTTGCACCTAATATTGAATAAAATGTAAACATATAAAACTATTACAATGTTTTAATTCAAAATTTATTTTTATACTTAATTGCATTGGGCAATAAAAGAATAATTTTTAAATGTTTCGAGCACTTCATGAGGCAATTCCTACTAATTTTGGGTTGTGAAAAACAAATATAACAATGAAAACATTTTATTAACTCTAGTTTCTATGATATACACAAGGTTAACGGATTGAGTGAGAAGGATACATTTTAAATACATACATGCTAATAACAATGAAAGTGCATTTGATTTTTTTAACTGCTAATTACATACTAAGAGTTCTAAATTGCTGGAAAAATACTTTGCAGATACTCGTGTCTGAAGAGAATCATGTGGTGGCCTATTGACTTAGTCGTCTTTCAGCTTGCCTCTTGTGATGGAGTTCCGCAGAATCCCTATACAAAGACCAACAGTAATCCGCAAACATTACTTCATTTCAACGACCCTGATATCTTTGTTCCATAACAGAAATGTCCTGATGGAATCTCTCCCCATGTTCATCACTAACAGCTCCACAACTAGGAGGGAAAAAGTCTAGGTGGGAGTGGAGAAAATGGATCTTAAGGGACATGTTGCATCCAAGGTTACGGTATTTTTGCAGGAGCACTGTCACCAAATGCTTGTAGTTGTCATCTCTTTTGTTGCCTAAAAATCCATGAACAACACCCTTGAAGGCTTCCCAAGCTTCCTTTTCTTCCCCCTCCAAAATTTGGTCAAATTCAAGATCCTTTACAAGTTCTCTTATTTGTGGTCCGACAAAAATGCCTTCCTTAACTTTTGCATCACTTAATTTCCAAAATTTCTCTCTGATTGTATTTTATTATTTGACAGGTGTGCCAACTCCCCCAAAAAATCCCCCAAATTTAAAATCTTCACTCTAAAATATGAAATGTCACTTTATCTTCAAAACTAGAGCTAATCTATTATTTTCATGGTGATTTTTTTAATTCAGCAGATGGAAATACATGTAAATTCACTATTTTTCAGCCCGAAACATTTTCACTGTTGCCCATTGTTGTTAATTGGATGTAAAACAGGGAATTTATAATCCAGCTACAACTTCGGATTTAAGAGTTTAATGCGAGAGAATTGTGAAAATGATGACAAAACACTGAAGTGCTAATTTTTTATTTCAAAGTAATTAATTTATATTTAATTTTTATAAAAACACATTTAATACGTAAAGGTGGTATTAAAATGTCAAGGTTAACTATAATAATTGCACTGCTTTATTTAATTTCTCATTTTCTGGCTCGTATGTTTCAATTCATCAAAATACCATAATGTCCGAAGTTATGGAAAAACTTTAATTCAAATATTCTTGAACACGTTTTGTAACAAAACGTGATTTCCTATACTCACGTTACTTCTGCTGGCTGCTCTTTTAAAAATGATTCATAACACATTCCACTTCATTTTGTGCCTCTGGGCGAATTGATTAGATGACTCGGAAAATTGACTAACCTAAATTCGCAAAATGAGCATCGTAAAAACGGATTTTATACTGGAATGGTGGTTTTGAATTTCGATGCAGCTTCCCTCTGTATATGAATGCAAAAGTTCCTTAAAATTACCTTTATTTAAAGAATGCTTGCTTTCATTATGTCCACGAAATGCCATTCGTTTTCCACTTCCCCAACGTTATAGTGCATGAAAAGCCTGTTAAGCTTAACGTTCTCATTGTATTTTACAATATATAGACGTGAACTTTCCCGAAGTGCTTCTGCAGTTTTGTTAGTGTTTTTTTTTTTTCAGCTCCTTCAGTCCGACCAAATTATGTTCCTCATATCAACCACTCTTAAATTTCATAGTGTATTATGAATATACTCCGCTGCAAAATTGTTCTAAAGACAGCACTGATGTTGGCCTACCGACATTTACCAAGATGCGTTTGTCATCATTTGTCCATAAAGAAAAGTGTGTTTGAAGAATGGAACACACCAAGTCGTATGTTGGATTCATTGCAAATCCCTTAAAATGATGAAGTAAACACTTCACATATCAGACAATAATCACTGATCACACAAAAAATTACGTTTTTACACAGGATGCAAGGTGAAAATAAACAATAGCACATCACATGCGGAGCTCGCTTCAAGTGGGTTACCACTTCTGTCAATAAATTTCTTTTCAAATAAACGAAAAAATAGGAGGAAAGTCCTGTACTGTGTTGGCAAAACCAGTTGGTGCGGAATATACGGCTTCTATGAATCGAAACCGTAGCCTTGGTAACCAGAAATGCATTCTGCCCTCCAACTACTCCTGCCCGCCGCAAGTTTTTATTTTGAGTTTCATGACCTGGTGCCCGTACAAAGGGGCCCGGCTTAGAGGCTAAAATTTTCATTGAGGTCATAGTTTGGGAATTAAATGCTTATTGTCTAGGTGGGTGTATATAAAACACATACGGTGACCTTTCTTAGCCCACCAAGACATGTTAGTGTCTTTAATTTTATATATATACAACTATTTAGAAGCCTTTTAATAACCAATCCCTCATCGGGAAGTAAGCTAGCTGCATTATCGAAGTGCGGGCGCCAAGGGAGCGGTTCCATTACAAAATATAATTTAGAGTACCTCCATAAACGAAAATTAAATGCTAAAAAACAAAACGTAACCATGTAAGTTACGCATCAAGGCAGAATCGCCCGTGATCGACATAAATGTTTGTACGAGGGCTGTTCCATAAAGAATGATCACACATTTTCTTGATATTGTACCTCTACTCATCCTCATAATTTTGATGGTCCTTCTCAAAATAGTCTGCCCTGAATGCGATGTACTTGTCCCAGCGTTTCTGCTAGTCTTCAAAGACATTCTCAAACCATTCTTTGAGATATCCTTCAAAATCGCCTCCGCAGCCTCCACCACTGCTTTTGATGATGGATAATGCCTCCCACGAAGGCGTTTCTTCAAGTTAGGGAATAGAAAAAAGTCACATGGAACTAAATCCGGACTTTAGGGAGGGTGAGGGATGCACTTTGCGTTGATTTTTGCAAGATATTCAGCAACAACATTGGCAATATGCGGCCGCGCATTATCGTGGTGCAGCATCCAGCCTACTTCAACGAAATGTGGTCTTTTGCGCCTGATATGGACTTGCAATGTTTTCAGTACATCCCTCTAGTATTGTCCAGTTACTGATGTATGTGCAGGTACAACATACTGATAAACCATTGCATGAATATCAAAGAATGAGATAACCATAACTTTCCCAGCAGACGCAACCACTTTTGCTCTTTTGGGGGTTGATGATGAAGGAGATTTCCACACTGACGTTTGCTGTTTGCTCTCAGGATCAAAATGACGTAGTAAGTTTCATCAGCAGTGATTACGTTTGATTGAAACTGCGGATCTTTCTCTAACATCAACTTTAACTGCATGCAGACCTGCGTGCGAATGTCCTTTTGTTCGGGAATCAACAGTCATGGAACCCATCGCGCACAAACACGTCTCATGTGTAATGTTTCTGTCACCAACGTGTGAAATCTTCAGTACTTTAGAAAGTGATCTTCAGGTAATTCGTCGATCCTCTCTCACAATGGCAGCAGCAGTGTTTATGTATTCTTCCGTAAGAGCAGTAACTGGAGCACAGGGTCCACCTTCCTTTGAAATTGATATTCTCCCCTCTTTAAACATTTTAAACCACCTTCAAGCTATGTTGTAGGAAGAACAGAATCTCCATAGGCCTCCTCTAATTTTGTATAGGTCTCAACTGAAGATTTGTTGGGACGAATGCAGAATTTCATAGCCGCATATTGTTCCTCGCGTGTTACTTCCATTGCAGCGGTAGGCGATTATGAATATGTCTGAACTTGCCTGGTTCTCATAGGCGGAAACCAGAAATACCAACAATGAAACTACTACGACGTGTTTGTTTCACATTAAGCTAACGGAATACAATAAGATTGAATTTTAGTGCGAAAAATTATGACCGTAAAAAAAATTATGATCATTTTTTATTGAACAGCCCTCTTAAAAGTGATTTTATTGTACATTTCGTTGTAGGTAAAAGGGGCATAGAAAATATTTTCTTAAAAATATAGCCTTAAACTTAAATACTTAAATACTTTAAATACTTATTGTTTTTAATTATGTTATTCATACACACACACACACACACACACACACAATTATATACTCATTCTTCTTCTCTTTCCACAGGAAGCAATGAAGTTTCTTGCAGGAATAATACTGAATATCACTTTCGTGTTTGCTCAGAGCAAAGATTACAACATCTTCGAGCTCATCGGCGATGTACTGAAGTACCAGGCAATCATTGCACCCCAAGGAACTGCTGCAATATTTCTGTGTTCTGATGCTGCTGGTTCACAAGGTTTGTACTCGTATTGTATACTGCCACTTCTTATTTTATCAAATCATATATGAATTATTGTTTCAATCAGAATAATAATTGCTCTTTATCTATCAGTTGATTCAGTCAGAGCACTGCAACTGATGAAGTTTATGTCCAGAAGAAACGCAATGGTTTCGATGCCCAGTTCTTGGCAGACCTTCCTTGACCTTGTGGAGAACACCGATGATTTGGAAGCAGCTTCTACTTATATTTTGGATGTGTCATGCAGGAATTCTAGTTTACTTCTTCGTGAGGTTGGTATTATGATTCAGCGTTAAAAATATTACTATAATTAGACCGCGAACAAAATGCAGTTGGAGGCGTGACTTACCAACACTGGGTTGCTCTAGTTTTACCCCTCTACCGTCATTTTAAGATGCCTCTCCTACATCGCGCGGGCTGCACTGGTCATCTGCTTCACTCGCTTTCGCATTCGCTATTACATTCACTCTTTGAATTTTCTGCCGAATCACTGCTTTGATCCTCAGGGTTTAAGGAAGCTATGGTTCTATCTATTTGTTCATCGATTGTGAGGTCATGTCCGACGTACTTATTTTCTATTAGCTTTGAAAACCAAAACAGTATTAAAATACACTCGTTTCGTGTGGTTTGCGCTCTGTCGCATGCAGGAAGGGAGGGGTAGGAGTCACGTAATGCTTGGATGGCGAGAAGGGAAGAAGGCTCTCCTCGCCATTGCGCACACCGACTGCATTTTGTTTGCGGTCTACCTTCAGGTATAATTGTTATAAATTTAATGTTAAATAACCTTTCATCCCACAATTTTCATTAAATACAAAATCTGGACACAAACACACATAAGAAAGTTATTTTTATTCAGAGATCCATAAATGCGATTTTCATAGTTTTCCCTGATCGTAAGCGAATGCTGGTGTGGTCAATTTCCTCTCCCCCACTTCCTTTTCACTCATTTTGCTCATGTTTCAGACATTCTTTAAGGATTTACAGTATAAGGAAGCGCCAGACAAATGATGTAATGCTTATTCCAAGGAAAGATACTGCACGTGGACTTCAGAGGGCTGCCTGGCTGCACGGGTCGTTCGTTGCCCTCTTTAAACAGCTTTAGTAGTAGGTTGATCTTCCAACCAGGAATGCGCTTCCCTATGACCTATCTGCATTACCTGTAGCCGTCAGTTTGTCCATTCCTATTGTGGGGTGGCAGCCACAGTTGTAGGCCCCTTTACGTTGTATATCCTATACCTATGGGGCCATAAAATCTGTATTTTTGTGAAATCTCGTCATTCAATTTTTAGGATAGATACAATATTTACTTACTGTGCATGCCATAAACAGCAAGTAGAAAAGGTAAGGACATATTTGTTGCTCAATTGTTTGTAGCTGTTGAATTTATCGCCTTTTCTTAATCCTCTAGGTAAGCAGAAGAAGGATGTTCACGCTAAGAAAGAGATGGATACTCCTGAGAAATGATATCTTGCCTGAATTGGATGGTCTAAATATCTTCACCGATAGCGACGTTACCCTAGTTAGCAGAACCTCTGGAAGTCAATATCTTTTGGAGGAAGTGTATAGACTTGAAGATACGTTGCTTAGAAAAACAATTGGAATCTGGGAGAAAGACAAAGGAGTGACGCCTACAGCACCCATTGTCGTCTCTCTCAGAAGGATGAATCTTCAGAGATCGGTCATCAGGGCGGTAACCGCGGTAAGTCCGAAGTAATATGGTGACTTTATCCTTTATCAATCATTTATTTTCATTAGCTCTTCTTAAAAGTATTCATAAAAGCATGTAATTTCTGTTATTGTCGCGCTGTTGGAACGGTTACCATGGATATATCTTTGTTAATAGAAACCTCTCAGATAACGCACTGACTATTCTTGTAAGTGTGAGAGGGGTACTGACGCACCTCTTGGATCTGTGCTAAACACCAATGAACACATCACTTCACTCAATGGAATTCGCAGGAATCACAAACGACAGATAAATGTTTACTCCACGTGGAGTAATCAGTGCGTTATGTGAAAGGTATCTATTACCGAAGATAAATAGATGGTAACCGTTCAAGAGGTCCCGAGTTTGAATGTCGGTCAGGGTGAGTTACCTGGATAAGGTTTCCTCCGGGGTTTTCCCTTATCCTGAAAGATGAATGTTGGGTAACTCTAAGTTCCATGGACCCCGGATTCATTTGAGCATCATTTCACCCATTTCATTCATCGTTCGATATGACTTAACGTTGTAGGACGTAAATTACAACAACAAAATGGTAACCGTTCGAGCAGCACGACAATACTCGTGGTTTGGCCGCGCCGCGGCTGAGTGGTTACACAACTCGACCGCTCGACCGTGTTCGATCTCAGGCGACCGCAACGTGAGATTTGTGGTGGACAACACGGAGCTGGGCGCGTTTTCTCCGGGATCTCCGGTTCCCCCCACCATGTCACTCCACCGGTGCTCCAACTTCTCATGTATCACCAGAGTCACCGCTTGTGGGGCCGTATGTAAGAAAAGCGGGCGTTTAGCACTACACATTTCATTTTACTACACTCGTGGTGAGGTTTCGCCAAATATATATATATATATAGTGTTATTCCAGGCACATAAAAAGCTGAGCGAAAGCTTCCTGTTAAAATCAGTCAATCTTTGAATCAGCTGATAAGATACAATAATAATTTAATAATAATATTTAAAATTCGCACAATGTACATTAATACACACTTACGTGAATAATTATACATATAACCTTGTCTTTTTTATCTTTTTAGTTCAATGTTCGATTTTTGAGGTTTCAGTTCACTATCACTCTCTATTTTCACCACAACAAAAGTTTTCCAATGACACTGTTCTCTCGCACACCTCCACATATCTGTTCACCGCTTCCCACACAATGCGCACAAGCACTGCTCGCCCGGATCATGGTGTCTTTTCTCCTTACAAATCAAATAGTGGAAACCATATGCTGCGTATCTTGTTACAAAATGTCTTAGTTCGTAGTTTGGGCCCTTCCAGTCTTCCTTGGTCATTGCGTCTGTGCTGTAGAAATCTTCCCAGATTTCTGTTTTCTTCATTCGATATTCCTTTATAATTTCATTGTTGCCGGAAGTAGCATTTGTAGTGTGAGATCCTCTATCCACATTGTCTCTCTGCACATTTCGTATGTTAGTCTTGAAGCTGTGTACTTGGATAAACACAAAATTTTCTTCATATATGTTGTCTTCACTTTCTCCCTAGTCTCCAAGTTTCTTATTGTCAGCTGCTCCCATATCAGTAGCAGTCCGGTGCTATTTTCGCTTTGAACAATTTCACTGCCGTCTTTAGAGATATTTTGTTCAGGTGTTTAATGTCATACATGGCTTTCACTACTGATGCTGCTTTGTCCTTTATGTGTTCTGTAAATGTAGTTTTATCCCCAGGTATTTGAATTTAATTAGTCTTGAATTTATATCATAAATATATAGTAAGATAAACTCCGAGATAACCAACTCTAACCTCAAAGTAAAGAACACAGGCCATTTATAAAAGATTAAGATATAGTTAATTTTTCAAGACATACTACAAATCTTTGATATTTTAATCAGAATTTTTAGAATTTAATTTGAAAATATAGGGAATGTGTTGAATATACTTGAGGATTTCGACATACCTTTGCATTTTTCCAATCTATTTGTGTAACCTAGCATTTTAGCCATGAACAACATGAATCATATTCACACCTTCTTTCCCTTTACTAATAGATCAGCATTGTAAAAGAATTTTTCTCTATTTAAACATTTATCTGCCCGCCTCAGTAGCGTAGATGGTAGCGTGTCTGTCTCACGTTCAAGAGGTCCCCAGTTCGAATCTCGGTTAGGGTGAGTTACCGAGATAAGGTTTTTCCGGGGTTTTCCTTATCCTGGTAGACGAATATCAGGTAGCTCTAAGCTACATGGACCCCGGACTCATTTGGGCTTCATTTCACCCATTTCATTCATCGTCCTATATGACTTTACGTTGGAGGAAGTAATTTACCAAAAAGAAAAGAAAAAAAAACATTTATCTATAAATATAGATAACCTGGAAACAAAACACTTCTGGGTGCTTCAATTTTATGATAAATACTTGATGTGACAGTGTGTACACTACATGGATGCCAGAATTGCTTTTATTTGCAATGGATGCAAAAATGGACAGTTGTTTCAGTTTATAGTAACAAAAATGAATACTCATATGCAATGGGAACAAAAACAGGGCTGAACAAATGTAACACCTTAGTCTTTGGGTGGATTTCTACTCTTCGATGTTTCATAAAATAAATATCACGAGGTCTTCATATACTCTGAATCCTCTAATCGTAATAATTCGTTTAAGTATGTGATATTTTTTCTAGTTTTCTTTTTTTTTCTGGTAAACTTTTCAAATGCTTCTCTCAAGTGTCTCTTTGTCAACATCATGTTAGCAATTTAAGATAGTGACTGGTAAAAATGTAATTGGATTTCTTTGATTCTATGGACATAATCTTGTTTCTATGAAATTGCCGACCTCTCGATGATGTATCTTTAAGACTGGCTTTGGCCAAGACAAACTCTAACTTAGGATACCTTAATTTAATGCATTTTAAAAATAAATGTTAAATAAACGAAACATGGATAAAATAGTGCAGATAGCAAATTGCAGAGTTGATCATCAAGAATGGCTGATGTATATAGTACTCGTTAAGTTCTAAAAAGAGAGGGTTGTACTCCAATTGCATCTCAATTACTTGCACAAAGTGGAAGTCAAACTAATAAAATATGTTACTGATTTTTTTAGTTTTGTGAGAAATATTGGCGACTGTTTAAGAAGTTATACAGTTATTTAGAAAAAAGAAGATTTTTATTTCAAATCATAAAAGTCAGAAACATATTCCACACAACGCTGTATAAAGATAAGTTCAAAGTTTTTAAAAGCAGGTTTAAAACATGTGTTTTAGTAAACACATGTAGCAAATTTTTCCTTGTACGAGGGCTGTTCAATAAAGAATGATCATAATTTTTATGGTCATAATCTTTCGCACTGAAATTCAATATTATTATATTCGTTAGCTTAATGTGAAACAAACACGCCGTAGTAGTTTCATTATTGGTACTCCTGGTTCCCGCCTGTGAGAAACAGGCAAGTTCAGACATGTTCAGTATCGCCTACCGCTACAATGGAGGTAACATGCAGTTAAAGTTGATGTTAGAGGAAGATCCGGAGTTTCTTTCAAACGTAATCACTGCTGATGAAACTTGGCTACATCATTTTGATCCTGAGAGGAAACAGCAAAGCTCAGTGTGGAAAACTCCTTCATCCCAACTCCCAAAAAAGCAAAAGTGGTTGCTTCTGCTGGGAAAGTTATGGTCATCTCATTCTTTGATACACATGGAATGGTTTATCAGCATGTTGTACCTGCACACACATCAGTAACTGGACAATATTACAGGGATGTCCTGAAAACATTGCAAGTCCATATCAGGCGCAAAAGACCACATTTCCATGAAGCAGGCTGGATGCTGCACCACGATAATGCGCGGCTGCATATTGCCAATGTTGTTGCGTGAAGTGCATCCCTCACCCTCCCTATCGTCCGGATATAGCCACATGTAACTTTTTTCTATTCCCTACTTGAAGAAACGCCTTCGTGTGAGGCATTATCCATCATCAGAAGTAGTGGTGAAGGCTGCGGAGGCGATTTTGAAGGATCTCTCAAAAAATGGTTTCCAGCATGTCTTTGAAGACTGGCAGAAACGCTGGGACAAGTGCATCGCAATTAGGGGAGACTATTTTGAGAAGAACCATCAAAATTATGAGGCTGAGTAAAGGTACATTGTCAAAAAAAAATTGTGATCATTCTTTATTGAACAGCTCTCGTACTAAAAATAGTTCACAAGTTTCATTGCAACAAATGGTGTCACTGTTAAATGCATACAGCATGAATGATTATAAATTCAAACCTTTAAACGTTCTCTATCCTGTAATATGTAGAAAGAGTTCGGTGTTCCAGTCTCTGAGATAAAACTTTGGATATATGCTTCTTCTTTTTGGAAGTGCCTTACACCTTTAATTTCTCTTTTGCATATACCACTCATATAGCTTTCTGTACTATTTTCTGGTTTCCAGGTTACTTATATTCCAGTCCACACAAACCCAAGGAAGGGATCAATGAAAGAAAAAGTTGCATTTCAGGTTTTCAAAACATCACAGGGCAACTAAGTTGTATAGACATTGAGGGAGAATTTGAGAGGTTAAAGAGAAAGTGTGGGAAGGGAGGGAGCAGGAGGAACTATGTGTCTCTGCAGTTAAATACAATAACACGAATGGAATTGCAGATTCTACCATTTTTGAACTAAGAATGTTGTTACAGGTACTTAATAACGCATCCCTGGAACACCTTCAAGATACCAAGGACAAACACATCGATACCATCACCAAAGTGAGCGATGCATTGTTTAGGCATGTTTTGGATATTCTGAATGCAAGGTACGAATTTATTACTGGTAATGCTAGATTCAGTAATGTGAAGTATGACTTACACATAACTACATTATTTATTTTAAGTCAGGAAATAATTTTATATGAAATTTCAACAGTACAGCATTTATTTTAATGAACTATGTTTAAATATAGACAGTACAATGGAATGAAATAATTAAAGATTCCTAAGAACACACATTTCTTCTATGTTCTTGCGTGCATTTCTGAATCAGTAGAACATTACAGTAACCAAAATTATATTTCTTACTCTATTATTGCTGGTAAAACTGCCCTGGGTGTGCTAAGCCAATGAATTTTTTTAATTTTTCAGTCTGACTCTATCTTTCCATACTTTAGCCTACACACGGCCAGTGTGAAAGAACAATTAATTTCCATTAATTGACCTAATAGTGGTTAGTTATAAAGCCCGGGCCTTAAAGAACTTACAGCATAGTAAGTCGTCATTAAGGTAGTTGTCTCATGTGTTTATGAGAACTCCTAATGGTTTACCGGGAAAAACACGAGTCAGTTGGAGAATTTAATGTCATGTCGGCACGTTAGCCATAGTAGTTCAATGGTTAGAGTGGCTGAACGGAGACCAGAAGATCCGTGGTTCAAATCACGGCTATGGTATTGAATTTTTCAGTCTGACTCTATCTTTCCATGGTCTAAGAGTGGTTAATTAATTAAAGCTGGAACTTAAACTAGTCACAATATTGTATGTCCTAATTGGGTTATGTTATCTCTAAATGAATTTCAGAACGCCTTGTGGTTTATAGGAAAGACATGTGAGTAAATGAGGTAATTTAATGTACATTAGCTCAGCTGGCTGGAGCAGCGTCACGGATACTTGGTTCAATTCCTGGCAATGGTATTGAACTTTGCAGTCCTAATACCACTTCATAATAAAATATATCTGTTGCAGTGTGGAGATGTTCGTCGTTAACTCGTGGGGATACTCATCCAACGGCACCTGGAATGGTTTGACGGGCTACCTCCAGCGAGGAGAGGCTGATATAGGAGCAACAGGAATGTATTTCAGGAAGGACCGGTTACCTCTGTTGTGGTATATCCACAGTGCAACACCTTCCAAGTATGTCTTACATGTACATTGAAGTTTTGAGATTTTGGATTGTAAACAAAGACGTAGTGATCTGTGCTATAAGGGTTGTGATTAGCTTGTTGTTTTATTCGATTATAAATATATTACAATTCCTAAAACTCAAAATAATAAAATACCAGCAGACATTAAACTACCAAATGTAGTACAAATCAAACATGCTCTCGTTACAAGAATATCTACTGACAAATGTTGCAAACCTTTGCCAGTGTTTGAACTAATTTCAAATTATTATTCACTTTCTATTTAATTTGGAACTAAATTAATCAATATGTGCAAAATTTATTGCAACGAATGCATGTCTTCTTTAAAATAATGATAGGTAATATATGTCGCAGCTTCGAAGTTCTGTTACGTATAATTTTATGCAGCATTAAATATTACATGATTTTGTGATTAGGCAGCGCAGGAACCTCTTGTGTGCGAACCTCAAAAGATGTTATTGGGACACACCAGACACGAAAACAAAAACAATACCCCTTGCTCTTCATCAGTGACCCTAGCCCAGCTTTCAGGTACTGAACCAAAGGGCAGTTATTTGTGCAAAAGTCGACTAATAACTCGGACAGTTACAAGGGTATTCTTTAGTGTAAAACTACACATTCCGTCCTAACAGGGAGGATTTTGCGCGTACTTAGATAGCAAATCCAAGCAATATGGAACGCTATACGAACACCGAAATGACGGATATGGTTTTGATGGATGGAACAGCTGAAGGGAGTTCGAATGCACGATTAATTTAGTTTCATTGAAAATATGAATTGTATAAATAGTTACATCAATAATAATATTTATTTGTTTAACTTCACAGCATTTTGTTATGATCTTAATTGTACAATACTTTCAACCACTTACTGTAAATAACAACAGTTTCCTTTTCAGTTACAAATGCTTTATTTATAATTATCAAACACGTGAAATAAAATGCTCGTCTCATTGTATAAGCCATTTACTTTTGGTTAATTTCTCTACAATTCTTTGATGTTGTTTTCTGTTCGTTTATTATTTAATGCTTCCATCCTCAACCTCACTAACATTAACTTCACTCTAAAAGGTATAAGTTGTATATGTCAATCAGCTTATTTGCCATCATGGACTGCTATAACGGAATTCTGGAACACGTTAAACACCCATAAGCAATAATTAAGCAACAGCTTCTCTATTGCGGTTTCCTAAGCCAAAGAAATTCATGCTACTACGGAGTATGTCTGTACTATACGCGCAAGATTTCTTGGGCGTTCGTGTCCCAAGTCCTCATTCGGTAGATTTCGCCTATTTCCGTAAACACAGATGACAACTTTGAAACAGGAAATGCGCTACTGTGACATCTGTGGCTAATATGCTAAGCTTTCACACGTACGCCATTTCATTTTGAGCAATTTTGGGGTTAATTATTAGCTAACCAGTTTACAACAAATCTAAAAGCAAGACTATGTTGTCAATGTTATGGCTCTCGAAAGGGGACACACTATTTTTCGTCTACCTCCGTATAACTGTGATCTCAATGCAACTGAGCTGGCGTGGGCAAACATAAAGAATATTTGCAAGGTACGCAATGTTAACGAGAGCCACAAATCTGCGGAAACTTGCTATAGAAGCGACGGATCGGGAAGGATACGACAAGAAGGTCCAAGAGCTGTAAATGCAATATTGGAGAAACGATGATGGAATAGAAAATGCAATTAATGAAATATTAACACAGCGAAGAAAGTGACGCAGTAGACTTGGAAATCAAAGAATCACAAAGCGAGTGAGTGTTTATAGCTGTCATAATATTTGTTTTCTACTTTTATGTGTTTCATAACAGTAAATATATAAGCATATAGCATATCGGATGGAATTCAATTGTTTATTGACACATCTCATACGTTCGGCGCATATCTTCACTTATCTTACCGCAATTTGGCTGAATTGTGTTTTTCTAGGTTGACAACACTGTAAAAACAAAAGCGTGTTATCTCTCACTTCTTCCCCTCTGCCCGCACCACACTGTAAATCCAGCGCTCAAGAAATCTTGCGCATATAGGATGTTTACCTACAGTTACAGCACGCAGCACGGCGTGTGACCGATACCTGCGGAGTTCGACAGCGTGAGACACACGTCGTTGTTCCTGTCACTGCCTAATCCACACTCATTCTGGAGCATTTTTATGCGACTCTATTGGCGCTAAAAACTATCTATATGTGTCACATAGAAGCTGAGCAACTACTTATATATGTTCGTTCGGTATATATATATATATATATATATATATATATATATATATATATATAGTTTAGGCGTAAACCTTTCTAAAGTCAAATATATGCATCATTATGTAGATATTTTGCAATTTTGTTATCACCTTGTGCCATGCTCTAGACATAACACAGTTCTCTTCTACTTCAAGGAGTGCCTTCGTCTTCCGACAGCCACCTTTGTCCTTTGTGGAGAGCATTTTCACTCTGCCGTTCACCAGGTCTGTGTGGCTGGCATCAACGGGGCTTGTGATGCTCATCGGAATTCTCCTATACTTCGCTTTCCGCTGGGAGTCGAAACAGGATAAGAATATCAATGACGCGTCATGGAGTGATATTATGCTTATGTCTCTTGGTGCGGTTTGTCAGCAAGGTGAGTAGATTTCCTAAAATCCATATCATAGAAACAGAGAATGACGTCACCCTCACTTTCTTTTCAGTCGATATCAGACGAAACAAATATCACACATCGACTTCAAAGAAGAGGGCGTGATAAATAATACCAAAACTTGCAAACACAGAATAGCAATCAGCACATTATTTTGCAATTTCCAGAATTTCGAAGGGCAAGTAATTCGTGGACAACAGTTTGCTGTACGTGGACTAAAATCCATTATAACTCTGACCACATGTCTTATTCGTTTATTATCCAACACTTCCATTCCTTATTCATCACTAAATGATAGCACTACAATGGTAGAACAGGTAGTTAAGATATGGATTTATGAACTGAAGACATTCTTCACTGAGATTTTCACTTTCAAAACTAGAAAAAATGCCAATTGGAAACCCTTAACTTGGACGTGTAATATTTCTTCATCAATTATCATTTCATGTACAATAGTATTATTTTATCCTGACAGGAATTATGCGCTGTAGGGATGAGTAGCCGCTGTGGTGGGGGTAGTGCACCTATCGCCACAACGCGTCATACGTGTAACAATTCGAGAGTGGAGTGCGGTGGATAAGGTATCTAAAAACAAATCTCGCTCTCGAAGCCAGTATTGCAGCTCTTATAAACTAAGTTATAATTCTTACTATGGTAGTAATCTCCACGCTAATGTTTTATCTTAAATTATTACATAGGCCTTTGTAACAAAAACCTGTTCTCCTCCAGCAGGTATGATAACCAACTGTCGGCCTTCCGACATCGCTTCAGAGTCCCTGTAACGAATTTCACTCCAGGCAGATGGTCCAGTATGTGCTGCATTGATATAAGTTTCATCCATATGAATTATATAAACTTCACTTCCATATCTCCGAATATTTCGTAAATACTTAAGCCCTTTTGCCCGTATGGTACGATGTTGGACTAAAATTTGTCTGTCACTCTTAGTGTTTTTCTTTTTTCATATAAATCCTAGCTTCAAAAGAACTCTTCTTAATATTCAAACACTGCCTTGGAAGTCAATAGAATTTTGAAACTTCATAAGCACTTTCTTCAGAGTTGGTCTTTGTTTTTCTGTGTTTTAAAAATTATTCATAGTTGGCCTAGCTACTTCTGAATTAATACATACAAATTAGATTTTGTGCACGTTGTTAATCTTTGTTTTCTGGGCATAGAGAAGGATGTTGTTTCACTAGCACCTATGGCTTTTCTTTCCTTAATAACTCACCTAAACTGCTTTCAGACACAACTGTTGCCTCAGATGCCCTTTTCCAGATTTTTATAGCAGACCCAGACCATGTTCCTCTTTTATAACTCTATAGACATCGGTTATTACTTCTCGTGTTTTTAAATGTAGCACTTCATTTCCTAATGTGCTGCTAGGAGGGGTCATTTATAAATGCTCTCTTGGAACCAGTAGACACGCACATTTTGAAACAAGCTGTAGTATTACCGAGTAGCTCTCCACTTGTTTACTCGCTCGCAACTGATACACAACTGACCTGCCCTCCCCTCCAGTTACAACCGTTCCGAGGTGGACTCGTCCAGATACCACTGCGCATCGCTCTCCATCTGTCAAGATATAAAATACATCTGTACCTTCTTGGACGACCAGCATATGTGGTATCGAATGAGTAAAAGCATACGTTAAACATTATTAAGATGAATGAAAAATTCAAGTCTGTCCCCGGGTCATGGTCCTTAGCAAGAATGTAATCTCTCGGCAGCTCAACAAACAGTTCCTACTATACGCAACATCCAATACTGGACTCGCTCATTTAGCTAGGCTTACAGCAGTAGTGCTATCCTTGGAGTATGATTCTCGCTAACTGTAACGCCAAACTTTAGTTATAGGTTATTCAGTTTGATGATGATGATGATGATGATGATGATGATGAGTATAAGGGCGCTCAACTGCAGAGTTCATCAGCGCCCTTTTTAAAAGAAACTGGTCATGGCAAAAGCCAGATATAAATTATTCTAAAACACTATAAATATGTCAATAGAATGACAAAAAATACATACGCGTTAAAAAAACAATTAAAAAACAATAGAAATGTCATCTAAAAAGCCATAAATTCTATTTGCTAAATCCTAAAATCTAATCTCGAAAAGAATCTAAAAACCTTCTCCACTACTGTGTTATCGTCCGCTAGCATTTCTACAAAGCTGACCGGCAGCTGCAGAGATGTCCTAAGGGCTGCTAGGTGAAAACACTCTAGCAGCACGTGTCGTACAGGTAACGCTTATTTGCAAAACGGACACAGTGGAGCAAGCTCCTTTTTAAAAAGAAAACTATGAGTAAAAAAGCAGTGCCCAATTCGTAACCGAGCCAAACTCACCTCCTCGCGACGAGATGACCGACAGGAGGTAACCCAGGGAATCGGAAGTTCCTTGACAGATCTAAGTTTATTATTGCGGAGAGCGGACCACTCTTCCTGCCAGCAGGTTTGCACAGCTCTCCGCAATACGGCCCTAAAGTCTTCCGATGTCACAGATGGTATTCGAACTCTGGGCTTCATGATAGCCGTCTTGGCTGCTGAATCCGCCATTTCATTCCCCCGCAAGCCTACGTGACCAGGGATCCATGCACACACCACGTTAACGCCAGAAGCGTGTAAAACGTGGAGGGCATCCTGTATACGTTGCACAATAGGGTGGTAGTTGTACAGCTGCCGTAGGCTTTGAAGTGCACTGAGGGAATCACGCAGGATTAAGCAGTCCCCCAACTTTCGCCGACGTACGTGTAAAATGGCCCGGTATATTGCATAAAGCTCTGCAGTAAAATGGAAGTGCTAGGGTTATTCAGTTTGGTACACTATATTAAGCACTTACATGTCCTCATTTCGCTGTGGATCAAGCCTTCGCAGCTGGGTTCATTTTAGCTGGAAGAGGAAGAAGAAAATTTATGGCTGTTATTGCTTTCCTGCGAAATGACAATATTTTCGATGAATTTTTGCATTCTTCCACCTTTCTCCCAGTAATCATTTTCTATCTTCTCTACATGTTTAAAGTCGTGTTTCTGCCACAAGTGATACTTCCTAGGCATTATATTACGCAGTTTTTGCGGCGATACATCTCCAGTTACTATTGTTTCCATAATCAACGTTTCACTTGGCCTAGGCTGGTTGAATGGCATTTACTACACACATATATCGAGGTAAGCCAATGACGGTGTGGCTCAAAGAAAACAAAAATACATTTAAGCATTCTAAACATCCTCCTTTTAGATTTACGTTAAGATCTGTTGTAGTGAACCATCTTGTTTTGCAGCTAGGATACCATAGCAGATTTTATGGAACTCCTAGAAGCCGGTTTGTCTAGCTCTATGAAGCATTATATAACACTACAAGAAGAAGGGTCCTGTGACGTGGCGTAGTGAGCTAAGAAGTCCTACTTTGGTTCCCTGTCACGGAAGGCACCCGGGATCGATCCCACCCCTGGAAGGTGCGGATTTTAAGTATAGAACCGGTACCCACTCATATCGTGGGGAAATTGAGGAGTTTTTTTTTTTTCCTATAGTATACCTCCTCCAACGTTAAGTCATATAGGACGATGAATGCAATGGGTGAAGTGATGCTCAAATAAGTGAGTCAGAGGTCCATGGAGCTTAGAGTTACCCGACATTCGTCTAAGGGAAAACCCCGGAAAAACCTTATCCAGGTAACTCACCCCAACCGAGATTCGAACTCGGGACCTCTTGAATGTGAGGCAGACAGGCTATCTACGCTACCGAAGAGGGCGGAAATTGAGGAGCGAAACTAGGTAGCGGCCCTGGTCACGAAAACCAACATTCCGGCTGGGGGTGCTGACATGCTGACCATATTTCCTCCCCGTATCGGTTGCATGATAGCCTATATTCCAGCAACGCAAAGAAGATCCCTCAAAGGAATGTCCTGTGTGACACAGTGAGACAAGGACAGCGGATGTGTGTGTGGCAGAGAACGCCTGCTACACAAGGAGCAGACTGTTAGAAGCATTCACCCTATTCACTCTGTACACTAAAGCGAGAAGCATTCACAAAAGTAGAAGCTGTCAGAATGCTTTTGAATGGTCTCTTACTGTACCGACATGGGGTGTCATAAACCTTTCCAGGGAAGATGTGGGAACCTACGCTAACCCCCTGCGTCTCTCCTGTGGAGGAGTAAACCTCTGCCACGCGTATGTGGCCGTGAGGCCGGCAGTCGGATTGGCAGGCCCCTTTTCCTTACCACTTTTCCACTTTGATGATTATAAAGGGAGGAGAAATAGGGGAATTACTTGATATTTTGTGTATACTTTCCCCAAGCCTGTTCTAAACCAATTTTACTACGATGAACGGTATATTATTAACTGACCTTTAGTTTGCATTGAATCACACAGTTTATTCAATAGTGTGCTAAATCAACAATTGAGTTAAGAAAGCAGACAGAGTAAGTACCCATCATTAAATGGTCGTAAATAAATATTGTATGAAACTAGTAGAAGCAATATAATTACAAATCATATGAAATGCAGAACTAGGCTTACGCTCCGTTCTTGCACTCAGAGAGATAAAACTAAACACTACTGTCTTTTAATTTCTATAAAATCATAATAAGGCATCTAAGCTGTATAGAAAGAAATTGAGAGAAATGGTGATGAGGAAATAAGAGAGAGAGAGAGAGAGAGAGAGAGAGAGAGAGAGAGAGAGAGAGAGAGAGAGAAAGGAGGGAGAAGGAAGGGAGATACCGAAGAATCTCCTTTTCTAACCTACTGAATCACACCTTAAGAAAGTATGTCTATAAACGAGATCTCTTGTGCACAATGATGGTCCATGATGTTATGAATAAAAAACAGTTTACATTTTAAAAAGTCCTTATGTGTAATGGTCTTACATGTTTCTGATGTAGTATCAGAGATCATCGACCATCATGAAGACACCTGATGCAAGATTAGCAAGTAAATTCTTAAAATTCTTTCTGTTCACAGGTTGCGCCGCTTTACCCAACAGCATTTCTGGTCGAATACTCACCATACTGTTATTTGTGGCTACGATCTTCCTCTACACGTCCTACTCAGCTTGTATCGTGGCTCTACTGCAGTCTACCTCCAACTCCATTCGAACCTTGTCGGATTTGCTGCAAAGCAGTCTTTCTTTGGGAGTTTACGACACAGACTACTACCGCCACTACTTTGTTGTAAGAGAACCAATTAAGTATATTATGCTTTGTCTGTTTTCTACTTCGAAATATGAGCTGTATCTTCCTATAAAACTAAGGTGTGTTACATTCTACCCATTCTTCAACAAACTATTTTTAAAAAGCATTCTACCACAAGTTAATCTAGATAAATATTTGTAGAAATACTTTGATTACATATTATTTTCTTGTATATTTAATGGGTTAGGAGAATACAGTAGGTTAAGCGATAGTCAAATGTTTTAAAAATGATTGCTAGGTTATGGCTTGAGTTTACGAGCTTTCAGAAATGAAAATAAGGAATAGAAAGCGAAGTGTTGTAACGCTTTCTTTGAATATACATATTTTTACTAAATTTTTATTTATAACATCATAGATGTAATACTGTAAATAAATTTCGTTATATTTTGTCATCACTTAATGTCATCTCTATTTGTAATTATCAGCAGATCGTTGGCTCTTTTTGTATCACTTCATCTGTTTTTAGAAATGTAAGAACCCTCTCCGTGGATAAATAAAATTCGGAGATGTAGATTCTGCTCTACTTTTCTGAGATGTACGCTATTTTCATTACATGTCTAAGTGTACTTATTGTTCATAAGATAAAGCAATTCTTTTTGTTTCTACATTTAATGTTGGTCTTAAACCAATTATATACGTACAGATTTCTTTCTTTTAAGCCTAAAAATCTGCTTCGTTTCTTTTATGCATTCACTTCCTAAAAACCCCATCTCGGTAGGTAGGGGTAGGTACATGTCCGCCTCTCGTTTCCGAGGTCCCGAATTACCTGGATAAGAATATATTCCGGAGTTTTCCCTTATCCTGAAAAATGGATGTTGGGTAACTCTAAGCTCTATGGACCCTTGGCTCATTTGAGCATCATTTCATCCATTTCATTCACTGTCCGATACGACTTAACGTTGGAGGACGTAAAATAAAAAACAAAATATTTGAATAACTTGTTTTAGAACTGTGTAATTGAATCTACTACGGCTGTTCAATAAAGAATGATCATAATTTTTTGCACTAAAATTCAGTCTTATTATTTTCTGTTAACTTAATGTGAAACAAACACGCCATAGTAGTTTCATTGTTGGTACTCCTGGCTCCCACCTGTAAGAACCAGGCAAGTTCAGACATGTTCAGTATCGCCTACCGCTGCAGTGGGGATAACATGCAGTTAAAGTTGACGTTAGAGGAAGATCCGGAGTTTCTTTCAAACGTAATCACTGCTGATGAAACTTGGCTACATCATTTTGATCCTGAGAGCAAACAGCAAAGCTCAGTGTGGAAATCCCCTTCATCACCAACCCCCAAAATGCAAAAGTGGTTGCTTCTGTTGGGAAAGTTATGGTCATCTCATTCTTTGACATTCATGGAATGGTTTATCAGCATGTTGTACCTGCACACACATCAGTAACTGGACAATACTACAGGGATGTCCTGAAAACATTGCAAGTCCATATCAGGCGCAAAAGACCACATTTCCGTGAAGCAGGCTGGATGCTGCACCACGATAATGCGCGGTCGCATATTGCCAATGTTGTTGCTGAATATCTGGCAAAAATCAACGTGAGGTGCATTCCTCACCCTCCCTATAGTCCGGATTTAGCCCCATGTGACTTTTTTCTATTCCCTAACTTGAAGAAACGCCTTCATGGGAGGTATTATACATCATCAGAAGCAGTGGTGAAGGCTGCGGAGACGATTTTGAAGGATCACTCTAAAATGGTTTCTAGCATGTCTTTGAAGACTGGCAGAAACGCTGGGACAAGTGCATCGCATTCAGGAGAGATTATTTTGAGAAGGACCATCAAAATTATGAGGATGAGTAAAGGTACGCTGTCAAAAAATGTGATTATTTTTTATTGCACACCCCTCGTATAACCATAAAGTGAAGGGTAGTGCAAAATAAGTCAATCCAAATAAATGTCAAAGCAAGAATTTACCGAGATATGGAGATACATGCTTGATAATCCAGTTTTAGCAATGCGCTCTTTGATCAGGTTTTCCTCGTGGAATATTTATCCGGATTCTTCAGTTTCCCCCGCGATTCATTCCATTTCTGCTCCATAATTACCTTCCTTTTCATCTATTTCATATAATTTATTTCTTTACCCTCATATCAGGTAACGAGGGTTCTAATCCCCATACGGAGAGGGTAAAAACTAGATGAAGAACTTATAAAGTGACTTTTTGACAAGCTATAAAAGCCCATTTTTAAACTTTATCCAAAGTATACTGTTTTCGTGATAAATACCAACAATTTTTGTCTATCGTTACAGAAAGTAAGTGATCCAATTCGACGCGCCATCTATACCCGCAAGATATGCCCACCGGGAGCCCCAGAGAATTTCATGACCAGGGAAGAAGGTATGGAAAATGTTAGAAAGGGCCTATTTGCCTTCTACTACGAGCTTTCAGCGGCATATAAGCTTATGTCCGACACCTTCCTTGAAGAAGAGAAGTGTGGACTCCAGTATATCGAATTTTTTCCTGAAATTATCGAGCCTCATGTAGGGGTCAGCAAGAAGTCACCCTACAAAGAAATCTTAACACTGGCGTGAGTATAAAACAAAATTCTTCACTAGACATACGCATATCTACATATATAATGGGTTATTCAGTGTTTATGTGCCATAGACTCTAAACAAAATACTGATACGTTTACCGATTGTTGCTTCTCTAACAAAATAAAAACAAAATGGTTTCTGAAATGTACAATTCTTAAAGCCATACTTGGTAGTCACGTATAGGAAGAATTGAGACAAATGTCACAAGAGGAATGGAAATAAAAGGTTTGTTAACACAATTTACATACACCACGATGTTTCGTAAATTAACCACTGCTATTTTAGTCTAAACGTATTGCATGCATAGGGCCAAGTTAACAATAAAATAATAAAATATAAGTATTTAGAAGCAGTGGAGCTTCATCCAAACCACTTGCCGAACTATAAAAACATTTTAGCTCCACTTGCATTTAAAACTAGGACATGCTTCGAGCAATCTTCACTTCTCAGGCTCGTTAACATGTCCCTATTTTATACGTAAGTGGAGCAAAAGTGTTTTTATAGTCTAATCTTTTTTAGACCTGAAACATAGTCTAAAATTTATGTTTCTGTTTCAGATGTTTCTGTATCCGACCTTCAATAGTTAAATTATTATAAATACGTAATTACAACAAGGCAGGGAAGTTTTAGAGTCAGAAAGTGAAGAACTTTTAAATTATTTTTTATATTTCTGAATATTTTGATTGATTTTATATTTGTTTCACGGATTGACAGTTGTACCTCAGTTGTATTCTTCATACACGCAGCACTATACTAGCTTTATTTCCTGAAGAAGGATTTACAGTTTTGTAAGCATTGCAAATGGTGAAAATGTATAAATTTGAAATATTAACAAGAAGCCAATTTTTAACAGCTGATTGCATGTTCTTAATGTCTTAACTTCTATCAGATGTTTCATTAAATGAAATATGCGGAAAATAAGAACATACGAAGGCTGTTCAATAAAGAATGATCACAACTTTTTTTGACAACGTACCTTTACTCATCCTCATAATTTTGATAGTACTTCTCAAAATAGTCTCCCCTGAATGCGATGTACTTGTCCCAGGTTTCTGCAAATCTTCAAAGGCATGCTGGAAACCATTTTTGAGATCCTTCAAAATCGCCTCCGCAGCCTTCACCACTGCTTCTGATGATGGATAATGCCTCCCACGAAGACGTTTCTTCAAGTTAGGGAATAGAAAAATGTCACATGGGGCTAAATCCGGACTATAGGGAGGGTGAGGGATGCACTTCACGCTGATTTTTGCAAGATATTCACAATAACATTGGCAATATGTGGCCACGCATTATCGTGTGCAGCATCCAGCCTGCTTCATGGAAATGTGGTCTTCTGTGTCTGATATGGACTTGCAATGTTTTCAGGACATCCCTGTAGTATTGTCCAGTTACTGATGTGTGTGAAGGTACAACATGCCGATAAACCATTCCATGAATATCAAAGAATGACATGACCATAACTTTCCCAGCAGAAGCAACCACTTTTGCTTTTTGGGGGGTTGGTGATGAAGGAGATTTCTACACTGAGCTTTGTTGTTTGCTCTCAGGATCAAAATGATGTAGCCAAGTTTCATCAGCAGTGATTACGTTTGAGAGAAACCCCGGATCTTCCTCTAACATCAACTTTAACTGCATGTAGATCTGCATGCGAATGTTCTTTTGTTCGGGAGTCAACAGTCTTGGAACCCATCACGCACAAACACGTTTCATGTGTAATGTTTCTGTCACCAACGTGTGGGTGGCACCCAATGAAATGTTTAGTATTTCAGAAAATGATCTTAAGGTAATTCGTCGATCCTCTCTCACAATGACAGTAGCAGTGTTGATGTTTTCTTCCGGAAGAGCAGTAACTGGAGCACCAGGTCCACCTTCCTTTGAAATTGATTTCTCTCATCTTTAAACATTTTAAAGCAATCTTCGAGCTGTGCTGTAGGAAAGAACAGACTCTCCATAGGCCTCCTGTAACATTGTATAGGTCTCAACTGAAGATTTGTTGAGACGAAAGCAGAATTTCAAAGCCGCATATTGTTCCTTGCATGTTACGTCCATTGCAGCGGTAGGTGATACTGAACATGTCTGAACTAGCCTGGTTCTCACAGGCGGGAACCAGGAGTACCAACAATGGAACTACTACGGTGAGTTAGTTTCTCATTAAGTTAACAGGATACAATAAGATTAAATTTTAGTGCGAAAAATTATGACCGTAAAAATTTATGATCATTGTTTATCAAACAGCCCTCGTATATTAACTTTCTCTGGTATATCTTTAAAAGTAAGGGAAAAATTGTTGTGCAACTTATGTTAGTGTAACAATTTTGCACCTTTCGATCACTGCACTATGTCATAAGCCCCAACATTATGCATGATTTTGACATACACATTTACAAGCAAATTTTGTTTTAGATACCGAAGACTACAAGACAGGGGTCTTCAGCATCGCGAGAACGTAAGGTTCTACGAGAAGAAACCTGAATGTACGGGTCGTGGTTCGAGTTTCGTGAGTGTTGGGATTTTGGATTGCTACTCCGCTTTCCTCATGCTGGGATATGGCTTTCTATGTGCACTTTTCTTGCTTGCTATTGAAGTCTTCATTAATGAAAGGTAAAAGCAATTTCAGAATGAACATGTGTTTATGAAGAAATGCATTTGTACAGACACCTGGGACTTCTTAATGTAGCGATTAGTTGGTGAGGATATTATTTTTGGGGAGGGGGCGAGTGGGCCCGTTTAGGACTACACAAAGTACATAGAGAAGTTTCTTAGCTTAACTTGCCACTTATGCACCTTCGTTCTAAAGACGTCCCTGTCTAGGATATCGTCTAGAGTATTCCAAATAATTTTAAATCATTTTTTACTTCAGTGATCCATTTCATAGTGTCTTTACTTGTACATTACTTCTATTTTCTTAAAATTACATAATTTCTTTTGTGATACTATTTGAATGTAATCGCTTAAGATGCCCGTAAAATTGTAACCTTCATTTCCTTATGTCACTGTCTTTTATTTGTTTTACTTCTAAGTCTGTATTCTTCACCTACAACTTGTGGACCTACATTTTTTTCTAATAATTTTACGTCCTTTTATTCTATATTTTCTATATCTCTTCTGGTCAAAATTAATCTTTCTGCCCCATACGATATTCTGGTTTAATTACAGTGTTATAGTGTCTTAATTTTGTATATTTAGACATAGATTCTTTTATTATTGTCATCATTATCATCGTCGTCGTCATCATTATTATTATTACAGCTATTCAAAATTAAAGGAGACAGAAAGGAATTATTTACGCCCCTCACTTACTCTACTGTTAATGTGTACATATGAATCTAAGAGGATTTTCAAGGAGGCCGTGACTTAGTGTCCCAATAACAAACATCTGTAAAGCATACTTGTTGATCGATGTATAATAAAAAAAAAATGAATCTAAGAGAACTTCTCCCTAGATACTGTACAAAAACGATTTAACCAGTTAGATAGCTGTAAAATAGCAGTCCCCAACTTTTTATTACGGCCCAGAGCAAGGTGGCGTCACTGTAAAGTATGTGACCCGAATTCGTGAAATTGTGCGTTCGATTCCCCTACCCGAACTTCACTCATGCGATTTTTCGAGGGTTTCCCGGGTCGCTAGGCTGATGCTGGAATGGCTAGCTGTATTCCTGCATTTCATTTCACTTCGGCTTTCATCTTTTTGGCTCTTTCGGGGATGTATCGGTGGGTATCTTGGTGTTGCGTAGCAAGGAGAAATGTAAACCTTCGTCCCCAGGATCGGGAGCGATCTGCGAGGACCTATCCCCCTTAATGGGTTCTGTAAGCCTGCAGGGGAAGTGGAGGAGAGCCTCTGATATTACTCGACAGTGCGTTGAGACGTATTGACCTTCAGGTGACCAGCGCTGCATTCGTTCTTTATCGGAGTTTATCTGGTAGATTAGAAGAGTGAAATGTTAATAAGTTTACGTACAGTAAGTTACGAAACACAAATAGTGCGATTGGAAGCTGCGTGTGTCTATATATGTTTTCTCACGCCTACCGATGTATGACACATTGCTGTCCAGAAGACATGATTACAATACAGATGCATCATTTTATCTTGACAGAAATCCTGCGCGGTAGGGATGAGTAGCAACTGTGGTGGGGATAGTGCGCCTATCGCTACAATGCGTTACACATTTAAGATTACGAGAGGGGAGTGCGGTGCACCAGCACTCACAAATCTCACTCTCGAAGCAAGTATTACAGCTCTTATAAACTAAGTTGTAATTCTTACTATGGTAGTAATCTCCACGCTTTTGTTGGATCTTAAATAGTACTTGGGCGTTTGGAACAAAACCCTGTTCTCCTTCAGCAGACATGATAACCAGCTGTCGGACTTTCGATATCGCTGCATAAGGAGTTACCAAACCAGACATATGGTCTAGTATGTGTTGCATTGATATAACTTCGATCCATATAAACTATATAAACTTCACTGCCATATCTCTGAATATTTCGTAAATACTTAAACTTTTTTGCCCGTAAAATTATTCACAGTTCGCCTAACTACTGCTGAATTAAAACACCCAAATTAGATTTTGTGCATGTTCTTAATCTTTGTTTACTGAGCATAGGGAAAGACGTTGTTGCACTAGCACTAATAGCTTTTTTTCCCTTAATAACTCTCCTAAACTGCTTTCAGACACAACTGTTGCCTCATATGCCCTTTCCCAGATTTTTATTGCAGACCCAGACCATTGTTCTTTTTTTTAATATAGATCTAGAGACATTGGTTATTACTTCTCGTGTTTTTAAATGTAGCACTTTATTTCCTAATGTGCTGCTAGGAGACGTCATTTATAAATGCTCTCTTGGAACCAGGAGAGTCGCACATTTTGAAACAAGTTGTAGTATTACCGAGTAGCTCTGCACTTGTTTACTTGCTCGCAACTTATACAACTGATCTACCCTCCCCTTCAGTTCCAACCGTTCTGAAGTGGACTCGTCCAGATACCACTGCGCATCGCTCTCCATGTGTCAAGATATAAAAATATATCTGTACGCTGGACTCGCCGTGTATGTGCGAGAAGCTGAGGTAAACATCTCTGTGTTGCAAATTTTTTCCGATACACTTTCTCGCTTTGCCATGTAGTACTAAACAGTCAAGGTTCTATTTCCAAGGAAGAAATACACAACAGTTTCAGATGGTAAAAATGATCTGGTACACTGATAAAACTTGCATGACTCATATCAGCTCTTCATACTGCATAGTTAAAAAATAAATCGAATAAAGATTCCATATTTAATAGGCAGGTTTCTGGAATCTATACCAGAAGTTATTATACAAACCTTATTTTGATCTTTATTCATTTTAAGATCAATTACATAAAATCTTTTACAAATTTTGCAGATATAATGTACTTGCTACTACAAATCTACTAATCTAATCTATCTAAAAGTAGTATTTCTTCTACTTTATTTCTACCCCAAAAATATGTTCAAATCTACGTTTCTACTACAGCTTTAATTACTATAAAAATCCACGAAAGATTGTTTCATACAGTTTTAAATTTTCTCTTCTCTGGTATCCAGAGCTTCCTCCTACTCGTATCCAACTCCTAAAGGGACTGGTATCAGTAGATAGAGCTGGTTCATCAGTTATATATACCCGGATTATCACCATTCCTCTTCTACATAATCATTTGTATCATTTATTGTACTCTCTCCATATTCCTCCTCTGGTTCTCCAGGGGTTTTGCTTCTTTTGGTGGCTTCTGCTCTTCCTTCCGATAACTGGGGTCTTCTATTCATGGGTCGTGCGTCTTATATTAGGTCTACTCAAGTCTGGAAATCTGTATCTTCAGTTTCTTCTGGTCCTAATATTTCCCTCTAACGATATCTTAAATAGTAGGTTGCAATGTTGAACTCTTTAGTCGAGGGTCATATATTCCTCTAAAGCCGTAGTAGATATTATCTGAGACATATTTTCTAAATGTGCATATTCTTCTGTTTCATAATTGCAATAGTGCGCCTTCTTTCATTTTTTTAATGCTGAACCTGTTTGTTGCAGAATTCTGAAGCTGCGATGGAAGAAAAGAGTTTCGCCACTTTTTACAAGAAGAACAATCCCACCAGAATAAAGTTATCAAACTGACTTGCTAGTCAAACTTAGGCACAGACATACACACAGAATGATATTTAAGTATGCAGTCTAAAATTATACACAAGGAATAACTAGTCAACACTACATGTTTACCACTATAACAAAGCTTTAGAAATAATTTGAAAATTTAAAGTAGGCAGTGAAGTTAATAATTTATTGATTTTACTGTTGTAGAGTACATTGTAAAAATAGTCAGAGGAGTTGAAGGTGCTACACAAATAACACAACTAATAATTACTCTGTTGTTAATTAGGGCACGATAATATTTAAATCAGTAGGAAACGTTGTGTCTCATCCATAAGTATATTAATAAAATTTTAAACCAGGAATTTTGATCATTCATCTATTGGATGAATGAATGATACTAAGTTTATAATAAATTCCCGTGAATGGCAAAAAAAAAAAGACATTATTTCAAATTTGTGCCTATTTGTTTGATTTATTCTTTCAGAACCACTTGTTATTGAACCATATATATTGTGACTTTGTGGGTTCGTAGAATTAGGACTCCAACTTGCAGAAATTCAAATCGTTCTTTATTTCCTTAGAAACACTCTTCGTACACCTCAGATAACTCACACACGTACGCAATCTTCCAGTCTGTCTGCACACTGCTCACTAGCAACTGCATTCCTCAAGGGTTCCTGCCAAAAACTGACTGGCCACTTTTTTTTATTTTTTTATAGGGGCGGACGCACACCCGCCGCCCCCGGTGACGATCGTCTCCGCCTTGAAGAGGCTACATCGTCTCCCCATGCACATGCAGTTAGTGAAGCTAATCGTGCAGCATGCAGGGGATAAATTTTGTTAGTTTCATGCTAGGTGTGTTCGGGTTCCGCAGAAGCACCCCGGTTAGTAACGGTTGTACGATTGCTGGCACCCAAAGGATGCGAGCGCGTCAAGGGTATGTCCAGGCGTTCATGCATTGCCGAGGCTCTGCATGAATCGCTGGGTGTCGGTGCATGCAGTGTGTGTTAGTGTAAATGCTAATAGAGTGATATATGTGGAGGTGGGTTAGGTTAATGTTGGTTAGGGAGTTCTATGCCGCGTATTGTTATACAGCTTAAACGTATGTACAAGGTGGGGGCAGAGGTCGACAGAAGTTATCGTTCTTTGGTCCTGGTGGCATCTTGGTGTCTGGCGGGTCCTGTAAAAACCAGAAGTTGCAGAGGTTGTGGACTAAGGAATGGCTTGCGTTACCCTGGCTAGGTGTACGCGTGCGTCAATGGCGTTGGTGTTTTCTGTGAGTGTTCTTTCGAAGAGGTATAGGGGACGTTTGTACTTTCCGGGAATGTCAGCATAAGAGCCGAGGCTGCTGATGAGTGGGTTCGAGTTGGGGGGTAGTTTGTCATACATGTCGGCGGCTAATTTCTTTATGAACTGCTCTACAGTGAGGATCTTTAGCTCAGAGTGTAGTCTGGTTTCAGGGGCTGTGCGAGGTACTTTGGCAATCTGGCGGAAAATTCTGGGAGGAGCGTTGGGTGCATGTGAGCTTTTCCATGATTTCGCAGAATACAAATCGTTGTACTTAACGACAACTGATGCTGAACAAGGGCAGTCCTCTACAAATTCGAACATCTCTTTATTTTTAAGATTTTGTTTGCTTGATTTTACAGTTTTGAGGGTCATTGTGTTTCACTGAGCATGAATAGCTCCTGTAGGTTGGTACTGGTTGGTACACACATTAATGGTTTGGATTTCTTCCGCTGTGGCGCTGGAACTCATCTTTCTGCACTCTGCCGGGTAATTTTCGTACTATTGGTCATTACTTTTATTATTTTTTTGTATCCCTAACATATTTTCTTAAAATAGTTTTATAAATGTTTACACCTTAAAATATGCATACAAACCCCACTGTGATGTAGCTATTATAATTGTTGTACCTGAAAGAGTATTGATCCACAGCAACAGCTTTATTGATGGCAGTGTTGACATACATTTTAACTCATTTCGATACATAGATGCCAGAAAGGTGATATTTTATCTTTCTTGGAAATAATTCTAGATTTTGTAATCAGTACTGAAAAACATAAATGCTGGTAATAATTTTCGTGGAGACTTAGTCTAGCGATTTAATTAGTTATTAAATGTTCCTCTTAAATTGGCTTTTTAAACATTTGCTGCTTAAAATGCTTATGATGTTGTGGGAATGCCTTTCTCCGACTGTTGCTTTAGTACCAGCGAAAGGAGGTAATAATTTATTCTTATTCCTTAATTGATTTCTACGCACTATGTTCACATAACAAGGTGTTTCTTGAAGCGTGATCGGACTACTGAGTGAGTAGTCTAATATTACGCGCGTCAGTGCTGCATAATTACTGTCGACTTCTGATTTTTGTCACACCACTGATCTGATTTCTACAGAGCAGCCAGCCACCTGGCTTATATTACCCTGTGCGGCATCACCAGTGCAATTGCATTAGGTTATACCGTGTGTTGGACTGAGCCTGATGCTGATGCTGAACAAGGGCAGTCCTATACAAATTCGAACATCTCTTTATTTTTAAGATTTTGTTTGCTTGATTTTACAGTTTTGAGCGTCATTGTGTTTCACTGAGCATGAAATGCTCCTGTAGGTTGGTACTGGTTGGTACACACATTAATGGTTTGGATTTCTTCCGCTGTAGCGCTGGGTCCCGTCTTTCTGCACTCTGTTGGGTAAGTATCGTACTATTCTGTCCTTTTATCTCTTAAACAAATTCTCTGACAACATTTATAAGTGTTTACACTTTAAAATATGCATACAAACCCTATTGTGATGTAGTTATTATCGTGTTTGTATCTAAGGGCATATTGATCCACCGCAACCGTTTTATAGATGGCAGTGTGCAGTACATTTTCGCTCACGATACATAGATGGCAGAAAGGTGATATTTTGTCTTTCCTGGAAATAATTCTAGATTTTGTAATCAGTACTGAAAAACCTTAATGCAGGTGATAATTTTCATGGAGACATAATTTAGCGATTTAATCATTGATAAAATGTTCCTCTTAAAGTGTCTTTCTAAACATTTTCTGCTTAAAATGTTTCTCATGATCTGGGATAGCGTTTGGCCGAGTGAAGCTTTAGTACCCGTGAAATGAGGACTTTCGGCATACGGGGGATTCGCCTCTGATACCAGACGCCAAAAAAAATGATAGTTTGTCTTTCGAATGTAAAATGTAACACATCGGCATTCGATAGTTGAGCAGTTCTATGAGGATGACTGACGGATGCGAGTCATTCATTAGTTTCTGAATATATGGTTGCGTATTTTGTATGTATTAAAGACGTAGTTTTAATTAGACTGAAGAGTTTATAAAGAAAGTCATGTGGGTAACGAAGTGATTGAAGGTTAAGTTGCTTATACATGTTGTCTTAGGAATTTCATTTGAATTTGTTCTAAGTGACCTCGCTTTTACTGTGTCGCAAAACTGTGACACACCAAAGTGTAAGTGAAAAACAGTGGTACCTAGAGTGTGGTTTGATAGTGTGCAGTGTATAGTATAACAGTGACGCGAGCAAAGGCTAAAACCACCCAAAGACAGCGTGGGACGCGCAGCTGCGTGCCGTTGTTGCACGCAACGCTTGGCATCCCCAAGCCACGCTGTTCCCAGCAGCCACCGCGACTAGCAGCCAGTGACCTCCGCTCCAAGATGGCGGCGGCAGTGACAACTACAGCAGCAACTGCGGCAGCTCCACCACTAGCCACCAGTCAGGCGGCTGGCAGTGGACTAATGCACCAAAGGGACCAGCCCGCTCTGTTTACAGCTGCACAGGTGGCGCTGCCCATCCTCGTCCCACCATTTGCCAAAGCCGCAGCAGCCAATACTCCTGCCTCAATGGACCACAGTGCCTTGGAGGACGAAATGCTCGCCCGGAAGTATGCCCAGCTGGAGAGAGAGGTAAAAGAACTCCAGAAGGAAATCTCTTATCTCCAGGAAACCCTGCAAAATATGGCCCCGGAGTCCCGCGACTTCGGCAAAATAGCCATTGACCTAGCACGCTGTTACCAGGAACACTCTATTAAAAAGAGGCACCTGGTTCAGCTCGCAGAGGGCTGGCAGGCAGCCCCGGCTAGGAAGCGCCCCCATCGTCGCGGCAGCGGACGCGACAGCGATTCTGACGGCGAACGGCGTGGGCAGCAGCCTGTGCTGTCCAAGAAAAACAAAAGAAGCCACCTACCACCCCAGGTCTCCACCGGAAACCGCTATGCGGCACTATCCTCATCGGAGGAAGACGAGGATACGGAGCACCCCAGCAACTTCCCCACCCTGCCACCACCACGAAGACAAAATCCAAAGCCCCAACGGCCAAGTAGGCAACAAAACCAACCTAAAGAACCACTCACTGCCACCAACCTACCTACACCCAGCCACACCCCAACAACCACAACAACTACAGCAACACAGCCTACTAACAACCAAAAACCTCCGCGCATCATAATTCCCGATGCCCGGCAGGCAACCAAGTTGCTCCAGATCCTCCGTGTCTCTCTCCCAGCTGGGTCTTATACCCTACAGAACACCAGGAGCTGTCTGAAGCTGTTCCTGACCAAGAAAGAAGACAGCC
This sequence comes from Mantis religiosa, assembly GCA_030765055.1. Classification (NCBI taxonomy): domain Eukaryota; kingdom Metazoa; phylum Arthropoda; class Insecta; order Mantodea; family Mantidae; genus Mantis; species Mantis religiosa. The sequence goes on along the minus strand of CM060956.1, from coordinate 48,024,431 downwards.
TACCGACCATGAACAAGCTGAAGGACGCCGGGGTCGAGAGTTACAGCTTTACCCCCAGGAGCGACCAGCCCCTCCGCTACATCATCAAGCGCCTCCCAGAGGACTTGGAGACCGAGCTCATCAAAGAAGATCTGGAAGCGAAGGGGTACACCGGCGTCCATGTCCGGCAACTGATCTCCCGCGGCAGGCCTCTGCCAATGTACCAGGTGACCCTGACAGGACCACAACAAATCAAAAACTACTACAGGCTCGCGAGGTATGTCACTTTCTTGTCACCGTGGAGGTCCTCAAAACGAACCATAACATCACGCAGTGCTTCAACTGCCAACAGTTGGGGCACACATAAAATGTGCCACATGACCTCCCGATGTGTCCTCTGCGGTGGCCTCCACCGCTTAGCTGACTGCCCGAAAAAGGCCACGCAGGACGTTGTACCCCACTGTGCAAACTGTGGGGAGACGCATCCTGCCAGCTACAGAGGTTGCGAGACGTTCCGTAATGCACGCCACCGCCGCCAACTGGCAGCCATAGCCAGGGCACCCCCAAGTGCGCAACCAAGACCCATTGCCAACCCGGCTCTGGTTAGAGATGGCGTCTCTTTCGCAGGCGCCATGACGGGACAAAGCGCACCAGTGCTGCCACCTGCTGGCCAACCCTCAACAACTCCCCCCTCCCAGGCGCCACCTGGTGAACTAGGAGGCCTCAAAGAGCTCTTTACTCTGTTCAAAGAGCTCAACTTACATAAACTTGCTCCGAAAGTACAGCCTTTTATCGCAAGGTTTAAGAGCTGCACCAGCACTTGGGAGAAGCTAGAAGCCCTCATATAGCTTCTGTCGGACATCTTCGAGTAAATGGCTCAACTAAGGGGAGGCACATCTCTAACTCGCGGGCTCCTGTGGAATGCCGACGGCATCTACAGGCAGCAGCACGAACTTGAAAGCTACCTGCGGCGTAACAAAATTGACGTCGCATTCATTTGTGAAACAAAATTAAAGCAGGAGCACACTTTCAAGCTCAGGGGTTACCAAATATTTCGAACTGATAGAATAGGCAGACAGGGAGGAGGAACAGCTATTTTACTAAAAAACAAAGTTGCTCATGCTCCTGTTACGCTGCCACCATTGGCAGCGTTAGAGTGCACGGCTCTTAAAACACGATTAAATAACAAAACGGTGATGCTGGTGGCCCTCTATCGGCCCCCAAACTCCCCCGACTGTAGACGCGACCTCGAGCAAATCCTCACTTTGGAGGAGCATGTTATAATGGCAGGAGACTTCAACGCTCGACACCCCTGGTGGTATTCACGTCGAGCAAACGCGGCTGGAAATCTCCTCGTAGACCTTATAACAGAAAATGACGATCTCGAGGTGTACTTCCCCCCGAACCCACCTTTTGGCACAAGTCAGGGCACTTCGAACCTGAAATCTTGGACTTCGTCATTACAAAAAATGCGACATTACCAAACAACTCCACTGTGTATCACAGCCTAGACTCCGACCATCTTCCAGTGCACTTTGATATCAGTGGCGCCATCACGGCCGGGCTGGCCGGCCCTCTGAGGCGCGCAGAATCAAACTGGAGCAAGTTTACCTTTGAAATGCACGGGATGGCTCAGCCTAGGCTGTCATACTACAGCGAGGCGGACATCGACGTCGCCATTGAAAACTACACCGCCTCGCTGCACACGGCCAAAAGAAATTCCACCAGCTACACTACAAGCCCGCCTAGTTTTTGCACGTACCCTGAGGTGGAGCAGCTCATTGCCAGGAGGCGACGCTTGACGAGACTTTGGCGGCTTACCCGCCAGCCTGAGTACAAAGTGCTAGCAAAATGGCTACGCAACGTCATTCGGCAACAAATTAAATTAAACAAAATTGAGCAGTGGGAGCAGAAAATGTTAAATACCACACATTCGGACAATTCTTTATGGAAATTATTAAAGGCATTTAAAGTCTCCTCGAGCGCTAAATCAGGCACTGAGGCGCTACACACTCACCTCGGCCTGCACTTCTCCTCTGAGGAGAAAGCCGAGGTCTTTGCAGACTGTCTGGAAACAAGATTTACAGAAAACCCAGTGACGAACCCCGAGTTAGAACGGGATGTCCAGACCTGGGTACAAAACTGGGTGGCACAGAGGCATGAGCAACACTTGCCCCTCACAACGCCGCAGGAAGTGTACAAGCTCATTAGGAAGCTACCTAATGGGAAAGCCGCCGGCCCGGACAGGGTGACTAATGAGGAACTCAAACATCTCCCGAGAAAAGCCCTGGTGCAACTTACAAAATTTTTCAACGCTTGTTTGCAGCAAAATTATTTCCCTGACACTTGGAAACGAGCCAAGGTAATAATGCTCCCTAAGCATGGGAAAAGCACCAGGCAACCTCAAAATTACCGCCCCATTAGTCTCCTGTCCACTATTGGTAAATTGCTCGAGAAAATAATTCTATTTCGACTCCAAAAACAAATTGCGGCACTTGACATTTCAAATTCACAATTTGGCTTTAGAAAAGGGCACTCAACAGACCTTCAACTTTTAAGACTAGTAGATGACGTCACCGAGCAATTTAACAATGGGGCTTCAACGTTGGCGCTATTTTTGGACGTAGAAGCCGCATTTGATCGGTGCTGGCACAACGGCCTGATTTACAAGCTGCACCGAGAGTTTCCCGGCCTCCAAAATTCACTGCCCTTGCTGCATAATTTTTTAAAAAACAGGCGCTTCTACGTCCAAGTGGGTCGCTCCTTCTCAAAGGAGAGAGTGATGCAGGCTGGCGTACCACAAGGGGCCATCATGTCACCTTTCCTGTATATACTCTTCACCAGCGACTTCCCCGTGGACGCCAGATGCAAAGTTGCAATGTATGCTGACGACACTGCAATATACAACCATCATAAAAATCCTCGTTATGGACTTTTAGAGATGCAGCGGCACATTGACCGCTTCCTGTCATGGCTTCATGACTGGAAAATCAAAATTAATGCGAACAAATGCCAGCTTATACATTTTACAAAGCGGCGCCCTTTGGCAATGGACCTAACGGTCGATGGTCAAATATTGCATTGTCGTCAGCAGGTCAAGTACCTCGGCGTGACGTTGACACGCACGATGCATTGGACAACCCACCTAAGAGATAGCGCCAATAAAGGGCGGCAGCGATTAAAGATGTGCGCCTCCATATTTAGGAGCAAACAGCTAAAGCTGCGCTCGAAGATCATCCTATATAGATCCTTTATTTTATCCGTGGTCCTGTACGCCTGCGTGGTCTGGGCCAACGCCTCCAAAACCGCCCTAAAGTATCTCCAAACCCTACAAAACTTATCCCTACGCAAAATCCTGTCTGCTCCTATCCGAACAACAACTGCCACAATTCACCAAGAAACCCACGTCCCTTACATCAACGAGGCCATCAACAAACGTGCCTCTTCCATCTGGGCGCGCATCCGACACCATCAAAACCCCACCATACACAATATTGGGAAAGGCGAACCCAAGCACCGAAAACACGCCAGAATCAAAGCATATTGAAGAAGAAAAAAATAAAAAAAAACAACGACTGCAAAATTATGCGCGCCCAGCCCTTCCTGGCTCAGGCCACGTTCCCCGGCAGAGGCCGCCATCATCGGCAGCCCAGGAGTCAGCTACCCGCTGCCGCACAGCCTAACTGCGAACATTGTAAATATTGTACATAACCAAGTCTGTACAGTGTAGTGCGTATGATATTGGGACGTACGTGGTATGTCCAGGTGTGTGTGTGTGTTTGTGTGTGCGTGCGTGCGCAAGATAAGTGCAGTGTAAATATGTAAATATAAAAACAAGAAAAAGAAAGACAGAGACAAATAACGTGATAAAACTGGTTCTCGGCGGCCTCAGAACAGGTCGCCGTATGGGTTTTAGAAGAACCCCAAAGACAATAAAGAGGCCATTCCCAGAATTATAAACCCATGTAAATTTAGAGCCTGTAAGCCGGGCCCAATGTACCGGCACCAGGCAAATAAGTTACAAATAAAAAGCCTTAAGCCTAAGCCTTCGGCATACTTACCTGGCGTAGGGGTTACCGTGATCAGGAAGGCGGTTCCCCCGGGGTGAGGCTCTTCCATTGCACTTCGGTTGGGCTGACCCCTGCGATTGCCCCAAATGTGGGTAGCTCGGGCGCATAATTTTTGGTAGTCGGGACTGCGTTCGCGCTGTCCCGGAATTAACTCTTATATATATTACCTTTAGTGGGGTTTGAACCAAATATTCCCAGCACAGGTTAATACCAGATTCTCAACTCTGTGTAAGATGACTTCTTGTCACATATGAATAGTTTACGGCACATATCTACTATTTCATAATAGTATAATACGCGTCAAATATGCGGTAAATTATTAATCAGTGTGCGAGATGTGACTTCGAAAGAAGTCTAATTTGTGAAAACAATGTCAACATTCCACTTGAACTTTTCTTAATATGAATAATTGACTTCCACAAAGCATTATATCTTTATTCCTGTTGCAAATTGATAATTTTGTCTTTAAAAACAATTTAAATTTTAAAAACGAGAGAGTGAGATCACTTAAGATGCTGTTGAGATTATACAAGACATCTGTATACCCTTTCCCTCAAGCTTTTTGGTATAATACTTATAATAAAGATAACACTAAAATAATGATTCTGTAGATACAGGAAAACAGGTAAGGATACCATAATGTTATATGTAATGCAATTTCTTTGTACACAGAATGTTGAAAAACTCCCTGGAATAACAGTGAGAAAAAAAAAACAAAGAAATATGTATATAAATTTGAAATGATAACAACAACTATGTACAAAAAAATAGCACTATTTCTTTAAAATGACAACAAAGCAGTTCTGTTAATGGTTATATTTAATAAGAATTTTAAAAGCTCAATAGTACATACATTATTTTCAGCACAAGTGTACTAAAGTATATTCAGAGAAAAACCTGAAGTTTGTGATCGATTCATATAAGATTAATAATGTCAAATTAGTACAGATGGCACTATTTTATATACTTCTAATCACTTTGGTTGAATTAACATTCACAAGTGCAGAATAAATTATGAAAAATAATAATTACATTAAAGCTGTATCATTTATTTAAAATTGTCCTAAGCTTAACTCTGTCTTCACATCAAAAGAATATTACAGCGTTGAATTTTTAAATGCTTCAATGGCATGCATATGCACAGTAATGAATGCTGAAGAAGAAAATGTGCAGTTTTAAAAATAAAATTTAAAGCACAGTGTATCTTCCAATAAGAGATTATTTCATGTAGTTATCTGACTGTGAAGTATAATTTGCTTAATGTGCAGAGCAATTGTTTGATTAAATGGCTTGCTTTAACTTGATAAGACTTTAAGCAATGTACTTTATGACTAAGATGGCAAATGGAGCCCTCTGCATAGTGTAAACCTCTCAGTCCATGACATACAACTGAATGTGTGTCAAATAAATAACTCAGTGAAAGATTACACTATGAACTATTAATGCTGTTTGTAGTTTTAGTTAAGAAGTGAAAGTGATGGAACTGTGTGTTTGAGTAGTTAATAGAAAATAATTTAGTAATGTAATTTATTTGCTCACACATCTAACCATTATTTGTTTTGACAGTCCATAATTCCCTTATGTGTTCACTACAAAGAAACAAGAAGTGCATTATATAGCAAAATAATGTGCAGTTTTATCTAGTTTTCAAAATTATTATGTGGCTTCGCATCACTGCATGTAACGAATGGCTCATATATTAGGTTAAACATATTTTTCCCATGCCAAAGATTGAGATTTTCATTCCAACTTAGAACAATGAGAGGATGTTTAACAGTGTAGTTTCATGTCACATGTAACATTTCTGTGGGTCACGCTAGTAACGTTATATCACCCTTTAATTATTAGCATTACAGAAATTGTGTACCAATATTACTCATAAATTTTGGCAAATACATGTTGAGAACAGATGTACCACAGAATACATAAATGGTGTGCAAATATCACTGTAACTTGTTATTTTTCTGAACCCATTTATGTGTGTGTTAACAAGGAAGAGCATTTATAACCTATTATTTTTTGTGAAGCTTTACTAATTTGAGATCAAGCCACACTGTGTTTAGGTCCTAGCTAGCTGACATTGTGCATGTTTTAAGAATAACTGGAATAACAGAAATAAAATTAAAAGTGGCATATAATGATGATGACACAGTGACACTTTAATCATTTCTTGCAATGCACAATTACACCTAAAAACTTGTAAAGCTTTTTCAAATAAATTCTAATCACACCAGATCTCTTCTAAGATGGTTATTCAGCTAAATAATTTAGTATAGTGTGTACAATAATATTGCATAGTGACTACTGCATTAAACAATATAGAGCAAATTAGGTTTATGGAATCTCAGATCATACTTTTAATTGCTGTTAAAAGCTGTGACATTCTTGATCAATGATGTAGATATACACTGATGAGTAAGGTTAAGAGAACTTAATTCTTCAAAATACTTATCATTGCAATTTAAAGAAAAAGTTTATAAAATTCCTATCAAGCATCTCGCCCAAATATTTTAATTTAAGCCACCTAGATTATACGTAAACACAGCTGATGCTAATTTTGGTATATCTGAAAATTCACAGCTATTTTTTCAGTAATTTTAACCGGATATTACTTACCTTACATGGACTTATATATGACTGATATATTTTAAATTTAAATTTAAAACTACAAGTACAAGTACAAACACAAAAACTAATACACCCAATCAACTGTCTAAAATAACTTCACTTTTCACTTTTCCTTGTTGGCCACAGTATTCCTCAAAGTTTTTGTTAAATTTTCCACTGATATGAAATGAAACTCAAACTTTCAGAAATATTTGATATGCCACATTAAATTGCTGTATACGCCGGATAGAATGCTTTGTGCTACATTACTAAAGTTCCTGAAGATCACTGCACATCACCAAAACAAGAAACATACACAATATCCAATAATCCTGCACTCTGATTTCTGCCATCGTATTCCTGGTAGCCTGAGATGATGGATGACCCCTGAAAGACAAAAAACAGAAAATCCCATTATTGCAGTAATTAAGTAACAATGTTAATGAAACTAACGCTTTTGTATGTAAAACAACACACTTTTTCCATTATAAGGTGCTACATTAATCTAGAGAATTTAACTATGCATGAATATGTATTAAGGCACATTTCAGGTTATGTCATATTAATTGTCGGTATTTTAGCTATATGCTAAATCTTACTTACTAATAGGTCTTTGTGAAAATCTATTCTCGTTCTTCCTGCTGCCCATACGTATTCGCAGTTCTTTCAAATTTTTACAATTTCACAAATCGATGAAAATTGTATTCAGAACTTAATTTGGCTTGGCCTCCTTGCCGTTAAAGCTTTAATTAAAATATCTACAGGTTAGCCAATGTAGTGTCTTATTCATATCGTACATTGAGCTCAAATAAGGTCGATAATAGGCCAATAATCTTACGAAAATTACTTCATAAGTAGTAAAATAATACAATAGCTATTAAATTTTGAACTAAGCAGAAGATATTTTACATATTAGTATTCAACATGGCAGCCAAAGTAATTATATCGACGACTGCCTTTAACTCACGCAACATTGCAAGTTGTACAAAGAGCCTCCTACATCACTGGCTGTACAGATACAATTAGGACTCTCTACTTGTGGAAAGATTATTGGCCCAGCTTTCGCCGGGCACTAACAAAAAATTAGTTATAGACTCATCATTTGTACCCCTCCACGGAAATCTTTAGTAAAAGGCGAAAGATTTATACGATTTGAAGGGATACCAGAGTAACAAGATGAGCTCCTGAAAATTTACTTATCCATTAAACCAAGGACTTCTGCACAGAAAGGATTAACCAAAATTATTTTTATTTAAGATATAAGGCTTCCTTATTGCATTACTGTCTAACTTGCAAGTGACAAACGTAATTATTGATACACTTTTAGGCTTGTATTACAATTTTAATCACTAGTTAATTAGACATGACATCTAAAGGCGAGCCGTAACAATTTCTCCGCTTGTGCCATCTCTACAAAGTACACACAACTAGAGTTTCATATGTTCACCAGTAGAAGCGTTGCTTTGGTTGATAACTTTAATGTAACTTGACTTTTTTCAACTTGGTTAGATTCTGGACTTATTTCCTGGAAAATTCACAATGTCTCATACAACTTTCGGCTATATTTGATCACTCGGTGGAAGCAAATATATTGTTAGTAGGCGATGACAGCGCTCACAGCGGCTATGTTCATTCAACTGCTGAGCATCCAGTTCATAACTTTTCTTTTGTTTTAGCTTGAGTGATCATCCCATTCACTGTTTACCTGAAATCTTCCCATTTGAAAAATAAAATAGTGGTGTTACTAATTCTAACTAACGGAGGTTTAGGAACAATTAAAAATAAGTTTCTTTTCGTTGCAGATGTTCTGCTTTTCTTCAGTGAAAATGGAGAATACTATTTTACATTATTATCATCATTATCAATATTATTACAATCATCATAATTATTATGCTTTTAACAAATGCCATACATTCTTCAGTTTCATGTGAGCTTTTCCTGATTGCGCAGAATACAAATCGTTGTACTTAACGACAACTGATGCTGAACAAGGGCAGTCCTCTACAAATTCGAACATCTCTTTATTTTTAAGATTTTGTTTGCTTGATTTTACGGTTTTGCGGGTCATTGTGTTACACTGAGCATGAAATGCTCCTGTAGGTTGGTACACACATTAATGGTTTGGATTTCTTCCGCTGTGGCGCTGGAACTCGTCTTTCTGCGCTCTGTCGGGTAATTTTCGTACTATTGGTCATTACTTTTTTTTTTTTTTTTTTTTGTATCCCTAACATTGTGCCTAACATATTCAACAGCAACAGCTTTATAAATGGCAGTGTTGCTGTACACTTTAACTCATTTCGATACATAGATGCCAGAAGGTGATATTTTATCTTTCTTGGAAATAATTCTAGATTTTGTAATCAGTATTGAAAAACATAAATGCTGGTAATAATTTTCGTGGAGACTTAGTCTAGCGATTTAATTAGTTATAAAATGTTCCTCTTAAATTGGCTTTCCATGCGTTTCTCCGAGTGATGCTTTAGTACCAGCGAAAGGAGGTAATTACATCACGATATGTTCACATAATAAGCGGTTTTTTTGAAGCGTGATCGGGCTACTGAGTGAGTCTAATCCTGTGGTCTAATCTTACGCGCATTAGTGTCTTGCTTTATGAAAATTCTATCGTCGCCCTAATGTGAATGCAGGGTTTAGGGCAGTGCGTATTTAAATGATAAATCGCAAAATACTAAACTGGGATGTACGTTCGACGCCTCCCACTTACACTCAAATTTTGTCAAATATGGCTGTAACACATTTGATATGCTTAAAAAAGCTTATCACAAATTAAATGTATATGTTGACAGTGTTAGAAGTAGTTTTAATTCTGGATAACTCTGTACATCTCGTTATAAACCAGTGGCGGCTGGTGGATTAAATTACACTAGGGAACACGTTTTTTGTACTCGAAACAAAATAGGCTAATTCTTTTGCAGAATGACTCGCTGATTCTAAAAATGTCTCTGAAAATGCTGTATCACGTAACGTTTTTGAGATATTCTTATTCTTTTATATAAAATTACAGAAATGAGGTATGATACCAACTCATATTCACTTAATTTAAAGTAATAGCCATTGACTCTTCTAAATACAGCTTAAAGTCAGTGTTGCTTTATAATGGCAATTTACTACCTTCAATACCTTTATTTCATGCCATAGGAATGAAGGAGACATACGATTCCATGTCCATCATTTTAGATGCTATTAGTTATCAAAACCATGGCTGGGAAATCTGTAGTGACCTCAAGATAGTTGCATTGCTAACGGGACTGCAGGTAGGTTTCGCAAAACATTGCTGTTTTTTGTGCTTATAGGACAATAGCCAAGAGAGAGTCAAGAGCGAGAACAAGTCATCCGAGTGCTCCCGGACGGTGGGTAGAGCGCCACGGTACCTATCCGCTGTGCGGATTTACCCGTGTGGTCTTATGGAGTTTGTCTTTCCTCCAATGCTTGGATGTCCTTGTTAACTGATGGACCTGATTCGACCTCTGCTAGTGCTCCTGGTGGCGGGGGTATCTTCCAAGGAGGCCAGTGCCCTAAACCGCCACGCTAGGGGCGGCCTGCGTTGCAGTGTTCGTCCAGCGTGGCGGGGCCAGGAGCGAGAGGTCGGGTGGTTGGGGACCGTTTAGGTTATGGTTCTCATCGAGGTCACACAGGGGGACCTGGCTGCCGGGGGTCAGCCGACGGGCCAGATCCAGCCGTAGTGTGGCCGGGACAGAGTGTAGTGTTGCGGGGATGAGAGGTTGGTCTCACCACCCAAGGGCGTCCTTGTGGAGGCGGTATCCATTAATTACTGGTTCTGGAACTTTCCCGACTCCTCAAGAAGGGTCACGGTACTTCACGATGGCGACGCAGCGGTCCCGACGTTTCTCAGCTTCTCTCTCTCTCCCCACCCCTTCAGCAAGTGCCATTTTGTCACAGGAGTAGGCGTGGTCTCGACACTATCTGTCTCTTTCTTTTAGCCAGCTGGTTTTGTCGTAGCTTCGACGATCGGGTGACAATATATATATACAAAATATGAAACCGTGTGCAGTGGTTCAGACTGTTTCGTCTGTGACCCACATTCGCGAGATCTGGGTTCGATTCCCGGCCGATCTGATCCATGAGATTTTATGGGGATTTTCCCGGGTCGTCAGGTGAATGAAGGATAGGTTATTTACACGCACCTCCGAATTTACTGTCCCTCCATTTCATATCATCTCTCATCTGCTGTCTTTTTCAAGATAGAGGTGTCGGTAGGTGTCTCGGCGCCGCATGACAGGATGCTCCTAGTAGACACTTCCTCCTTCGGTAGGACGGTCTCTGGGCTCCGGAACGACTTGGTGGGCCAATTCCGGACTATGGCGGGTAGGATTCCGGGTAAGTTTCTAACTGGTAAATAGTAGGGAATCTGCACTCTGCACTGTAGTGACTCCTTGGGAGAAAGATTATGATTTATCTCATTTATTTTTATTTATTATCCAATTCTGAGATTCCTATTTTACCCAAAGGTATATTAGGAATTTAGTTTAAACATTATAAAATGAATATTATACAATTACAAAACATGACCAAATACAATATCAAGCTGACAAACAGTAAACATCAAGATGAATTCTTTAGCTTAAGAAATATTTTGTTTAAGAAAGCCATGAAATATTCATGTGTTTTGTAATTCATCAACATATGTGTAAGTGGTTTTGAAAAGTGTAACCTAAGAATTAAAGCAATAATTCAAGTTCGTATCTTTCAAAACAGAAACATGTGCAATCAAATAAACTGTGAGGGACATGTTGAATGTGATTTCCACAAATACAATCAGATGTGGATTTGATTTTGAATTGGAATAAGTAAGCTGAAAATTTGCCATGTCCAGTTAAGAATTGAGTGAGAACATAGTTAGGATTAACGAATTTACATTTATGTCTGTCAGAAACCGTTGGGAAATATAAATCCTTAGTCAAAGCACCACAATCACTTTTTAACCAATATTCATTCCAGTCGTTGACGATAATCTCTTTCAATGTCTGCCTCACAATAGTGGGGCATAGAGTGTAAATTACTGGAAGATCTGAAGTCGCAACTCTCTTAAAAGTATTTTGTAGAACTTTTTGTCCTACTACTCTATACTAATTGTAAGTAAAGAAAGTTTTGTATTCCACAAGTAAGTTCTCATGAATAATTAAATAATTTTAGAACAACGTCCAGAGAGCGCTTATATTTGCGTTTGGAACAGTGGAAGTCAACAGAGAAATGTCAAACAAAATATCAATTTGTATTCAAATTTAGCATCTTGTTACAATGTGACCAAAGATTTTCAAGAAAATCCCCTTATACCAAATTACAATTTTAATTTATTTTTTACTGGTATAAAAATGACTAACATTTTAATTACAATACTATATTACGAGTACGTTCAAAATATCTGCATTACAAATACACAATACTGGAAAGTAATTGTTCTTTCACACTGGCCGTGTGTAGGCTAAAGTGTGGAAAGATAGTCAGCCTGAAAAATTCAATGTCATAGCCGAGATTTGAACCACGGATCTTCTGGATGCCATCCAGCCACTCTAACCATTGAGCTACTATGACCAACGTGCCGATATGAGTCAGTTGGAGAATGTTGGAGAGCGGCTGGACGGCAACCAGAAGATCCTGGTTCAAATCCCGGCTATGGCATTGAATTTTTCAGTCTGACTCTAACTTTCCCTACTTTAGCCTACACACGGCCAGTGTGAAAGAACAATTAATTTCCATTAATTGACTTAATAGTGGTTAACTATAAGACCCGGGCCTTAAAATACTTACATGTTGTAAGTCGCCATTAAGGTAGTTGTCTCATGTGTTTATGAGAACTCCTAAGTGGTTTACCGGGAAAAACACGAGTCAGTTGGAGAATTTAATGTCGTGTCGGCACATTGGCCATAGTAGCTCAATGGTTAGAGCGGCTGGATGGAGACCAGAAGACCCGTGGTTCAAATCTCGGCTATGGCATTGAATTTTTCAGTCAGACTCTATCTTTCCATACTTTAGCATACATACGGCCAGTGTTAATGCCAGAGGTTCTACTCCCATTAGTCCTGGACCCCTAGGAGAAGGACCCGGGCCTTCTTAAGGGCGCCCGGCGCCTCCGTGGGGCTTTCCATAGGGCAAGACCTAGAGACTAACAAGCCCACCCCCCCATCTGATCCTGTGGACTCAAGACGGGATGGCAGTGGATACGCCACTTACGCACGCCTACTCCAAAATGGGAAGGCTACCGATATGACCTCGATAGGGCCGCCTGGTGATCTAACACATCTTCTACTAGCTCTGCTGGCTAGTACGCGGGAATATTAATGGCTTCCCTCAACCCCGTCCGGAGACGTACTCGATCTCCCACGGGTGTCGAGAACCACTGTCCTCTCGAGTCCAACTCAATCCGAACAACTCCCAATCAGTGAGGGACTCGAAAGTTCGGCCCGAGGTTCCTCTAGTAACATCAGACACGGCTAGTGTGAAAGAACATTTAATTTCCATTAATTGACCTAATAGTGGTTAACTATAAAGCCCGGGCCTTAAAGTACTTACAACATGTAAGTCGCCATTAAGGTAGTTGTCTCGTGTGTTTATGAGAACTCCTAGTGGTTTACCGGGAAAAACACGAGTCAGTTGGAGAATTTAATGTCATATCGGCACGTTGGCCATAGTAGCTCAAGGGTTAGAGCGACTGGACGGAGACCAGAAGATCCGTGGTTCAAATCCCGGCTATGGCAATGGATTTTTCTGTCTGACTCTATCTTTCCATAAATACACAATAGTTTGAATGCTGTGGTAATGAGAGAGAAGGCGACAGAGGGAGGGAGAGAGAAAGAGAGAACTTATTACACAAAATACTGTAGATATATTTGTTAAAACAGACAGTTTATCAAACCATTTGATAATGTTATTGATTTCAATTTCGGAACATTTTATATTGTTAAAAATTCTAATGGATTATTTTTGTATTCTAGTGGTCATGAAAATATGGGAGTTTCAAAGCCATCATATACTGACCCACTTGCCTATTGTTGCAGTCTCCTATGCCATTGCTCTTCCAAAGAAATGAATTACAAACGGTTTCTTCATAGCTTTGTTTAAATCAAGAGGCATAATTTAGGGAGGAATCCTGCTGCATACTTACTGCCGACTTGTTATTTTGTCACACCACTGATCTGATTTCCACAGAGCAGCCAGCCATCTGGCTTCTCATATTACACTGTGTGGCATCACCAGTGCAATTGTACTACGTTTCACCCGTTGCAGAAAGGAGTTGAAAATTTTGAATCAGACTAAAAAATGCAACGCCAATGTCGGGATTTGACCAAGAATATTTAAGTTTTCGTCAGGTTTTTCATACCAAACGAGTTACCATGGCAAAATGCCGACACAACATTACATTCTCCAACTGACTCGGATTTCCCCCCGGAGATCTCAAATAAATACATGGCATAACATACAACCACGTATTTTGGAGGGGGGAGGCGGATCATTAAATGGATTGGTGAAATTAATTAAACAATTTTGTTTCAATACATGTGATTGTTTTACCAATGCCACTTAAAAAACCCTTTGTGATCGTATTTAAGCCGAAAGTATTATATACTCGTATATATTTAAATTTAATGCTTATTGTTTTCATTGTTCTGATTCTCCCCTTTGTATACTTTAAACAAGTCTGTGAAAAAATCAATATGAAAAAATTCAATAGACATTTATAATTTCGTTCTTCTACAAGGAGCACCTTTGTTTGAACAACTTTTTTCAATGTAGTTAAATATTTTTAACAATTCTGGAGTATGTACCTGAGCTATATGATTTTTGACACACACACACACACACACACACACACACACACACACACACACACACACACACACACACACACACACACACACACACACACACACACACACACACACACACATCTAAAGAATTACAGTAAATTTTATATTTTAATATCAGATATAGTTATTAGACCATATTGGTGTGCAGCAAAAGTACTTCTTAGACCATTACAATGTTATATTAAATAAATTATTATTGTACCTAATATTTAAATATTATGGAATAATTATTATGTTATAAGTTACGTCTTGGTAGGTTTTAACTTCTCCAAACAAAATATGAATAATTTTAGACGCCAATTATAGCCCTTTTTGTAATACCTTTTTAAAAAATATCATTTAACCATTATTTGCGAGGAAGAGTTGGCAACACTGATCATACTGCACAAAGATGCACGTTCATTTGTTTGTCGCTTAGCCTCGTTCAGTTGAGCGGGCGCTGTGAATGGAAGATTGACGAGTGTAAATTGTAAAATGTGCGTGAGTGTTTTTGTAACTCGTACGTGTAAAACAGCGGTATATCAGAATACATGGATGCTTCTGAATTATTTCACAAGTGAGAAAGTGTTACATGACACTGTATACAGCAGATATGAAGAGTTTGTTTGATGGTCGTGTATAGGCCAGCTTTGGGACGGAGACAAAGTAAGTGAATTCCACGTACAATTATAACATTTACTAACAGCTTCATTTTAAGAGAATTTTCGGGAATTTTCTGGAAACAAATTTTATTTTGGATTGAGTTATCTTGGTACGTTTTCAATTAAACGCTATTTAAAAGACCTAAACACAGAATAAATGCAGTATAGTTTAATACATTATGAATCGATTCAACTTATATTATGTTCTTTAAGTGTAATAGTCCCACAATCCTCTGATTTGCTTCCATAGCTAACCTACCAATTCTTACACGAAGGTATGCATATGATATTTTAATTTTATTTGTCTATCTCCTTGCAGTTACTTATAAATATCTGCAAGAAATGGTTTGAAATAGCTAATATTTGTCTATTGAGACCGAAACACTTAGTCGATGCAATTGGTTTAGCCAGGATGTCAAAAAAGTCGTGGTAGAGCTAATGAAAAACAAAAGAAGTAAATCCTAACCTTACCTCCATCTCGACAGGCACCGGACATGTTAAAATATTGGTAATGTTGCTATAAAGTGATCATTACTATGGCAATGTACATATGTGCAGGCAGCCTATAGGGGATTCAGTGAACAGATTAAACATTGGTGAAATTTACTCAATTGTAGCTTATTGAAATACAAACACAAACCGACACCCCAAGGTCAATACGTCTTATATATGTCATAAATTTAGAACATAGTTGTAATTCAAATAATTGAGATGAAAACTACAATATCTATCGCTTTTACGTAAAATAACTCAAAATATGTTCAGTTAGAAATATCGACAGGGAGCAAATACCGTTCTTTGCTGTTTCTCCACAAATTACACTTTAAAACTTTATTTTCTATTAATAGACATGTACTAGAGATCCAGAATTAATTTTCAGCTAAACATATCTAGTTGTAGGTATATACTGTCTAATGCAGTAGAAAGGTCGAGACGAATAGCTGGTGTTTTGAGAATTTCACTCAGAAAACAAATGATCTGATGTACACAGAAGGCCTTTACACCTCGCCATGTTTTATACATGATACTGGCATGTTCTTCTGCATCCTAATTTCAAAGCTTGAAAGTTATTTATAAGGCAACCATAAATATGTCCGAATCTAGAAATGGAGAAACTAACAGCAACAGAAACGTAATAATGAACTGAGTTAATGCACCAGAAATTTATTAGATACAGATTAAGTGCGATGTCACTCCCGGCGTCCTGTTTTAATTTTAAGATCCCGCGGGAAATCACAAAGCTTCATCTGAAAGCATCAATATTGCTATCCTAATTCGTACGTAATATTAGTAGACTACAGACTTGGTAGTCCATGAAGTATAATAATAACTCATGACCAGACAACCCATAGAGGGACAAGGCCTGCCAATCCGACTGCCGGCTTCACTCCTACATACGCAAGGTAAAGGTGGGCGATCATCCAACCGATTCGGGGAGGAGATGTGGTTAGCATCTCGGCACCCACACTCGGAACGTTAGCTTTAATGACTAGGGCCGCTTACCTATCTTAAGCACCCCAGTAGGGTATTAGAGAGTGTTCTGGCGCAACAGTTTATGAGCAAGATGGCGGCCATGCGCAATCTATGTATTTAGGATATTTTGACAGTGTTCAGAGGTTTAGTCAGTCCTCTTAATTTACTGTAGATCATGATGCTAGGTCTTGAGGTATAATCTGGGGGGGCTCTAGGGTTAAGTGTTGTAGGTTTTCACAGGTAAAGACGGTTGGTCTGGTGGGTTAAACGCTGTAGGTTGAAAGCTGTAGGATTTAGAGGTTAAGTCTCAAGTTATGATCTGGAGGGGGCTCTAGGGTTAAGTGTTTCAGATTTTTACAGGTAAAGATGGTTGGTCTGATAGGTTGAACGCTGTAGGTTGAAAGCTGTAGGATTTAGAGGTTAGGTCTCAAGGTATGATCTGGAGGGCTCTAGGGTCAAGACTTGCATGCTTTTCACAGGTAAAAAATGCTGGTGTGAACAATAGTAAGTGTAGGATTTAGTGGTTAGGTCTCAAGGTATGATCTGAGGCTCTAGGATTAAGAGTTGCAGGCTTTCACAGGTAGTTTTCACTGTTGGTCTGGTAGGTTGAAAGCTGTAGGAATTAGAGGTCGGGTCTCAAGTAATGTTCTGGGGAGGGCGAGCTCTAGGGTTAACAGTTGCAGGTTTTTCACAGGTAAAAGCTACTGGTCTGGAGATTAATACTGTGTGATTGGAGGTTAGGTCTTGAGGTATGATCTGGGGTCTCTAGGGTTAAGAGTTGCATCTTTCCAAAGGTAAGGCTGTTGGTCTGGGAGGTTAATTCCCGTAGGATTTAGTGGTTAGGTCTTGAGTTATGATCTGGGGCTCTAGGTTTAAGAGTTGTAGGGTTTATAGCTAAAGGTTGTTGGTCAGGAGTATAAAGGCTGTAGGATCGTTTGGCTTTGTTGTATAGGTTGAGGTATGGTCTTATGATTTTGAAGTTCACTTTGCTAGTCCAGCGTCTAAAGGTTGTTAATCTTGAGGCAAGTCCTACATTTATGCTTTACTATTTCATAGTACTATAAACCAACCTAACATAGCCTAACCTGACAGTTCTCTTTTTTATTCTTAAGGTATTTTATTCTACCCCGCTGTAACTGAAGCTAATATCCTCTTTTTTGTTTTTGTCTTCTTTCATCATTCTTTAACCTAGCTATTTGTGCTATTGGCATCCGCTCTCTTTTCTTCTTATGGTAATGTATTCTACCACTGTAACCTACCCTAATATACTCTTGTTTTCACCTTCTTTCATCATTCTTTAACATAATCTAACCTAACCTAACCTAACTCAGCAGTTCTCTTTCCTGAAGTTCCTCTATTTTGCCACTTTATCCTAACCTAATATACTCCTTTTGTTGTTGCCTTCTTTCATCATTCTTTAACCTAACCTAGCTGTGTATCTGCTATTGGCATCATTTGTTGCATCTGTTAACCTGTTTTCTGTCCTTATGTTCCTCTATTCTCGCACTTTAACCTAACCTAATATACTTCTTTGTTTTTGCCATCTTTCACAGCTCCTTATCCTAATTCTTTTTGCTATTGACATCCTTTCTCTTTTCTCAAGCTGTTCTACTCTTTCCTCCTCAGCCTATCCTAAGCATGTTCATTTTCCCTTTATATAACCCATATCTTTCAAGCTCAACTATTTAGTATTCCGCTAACTACTTGTACGTATGGTGTAAAATTCTTGAGGCATGCTGATGTTAGAGCTCCTAGAACTATTTTTGGCACTGCTAGAGGTATATATGCTGATTAGGTGCGTTTATATAGTAAATTTAGACATTTGTGTAACTGCTTCTGTTTTCCTAACCATAGAGTTTTTTTTGTTGCTAGGGATTCTTGTTCTTCGTACCTTCTCTATGATTTCAAGATCTCTATTCCATCTTGCTATGTTTTGAGGTCTTATGCTTATATCTTAAGCTTCGTTATTAAGTCTTTTGCTCTGAAAGGCTATGTATATTGGTTAAGGTGCTCATCTCTCTTGGTCACGAGGTTAAGTCTTGAGGTACGATCTTAAGGCCTGGGGTTTAAAGGATGTATAGCTTAAACCCACAGGTCTTGAGGTTAAGGGCTGTAGCTTTGGTGGTTAGGTCTTATGGATTCGAAGTTAGAGCTCTCGGTCTAGTGTTAAGGCTGTAGGATCTAGAGGATACGTATTGAGGTATGATCTGAGGGCTCTAGGGTTAAGAGTTGTAGGCTTCATAGCTAACGGTTTAAAGCTGTAGTGTCTAGAGGTTAGGTGTTGAGATATGATCTGGGAACTCTAGGGTTAAGAGTCGCAGGGTTCATAGCTAAACGTTTGACAGCTATAGATATCTTCGTTCCTGTTAGAGGTGTATTCGTAATGATCTGTGCGTACAGTCTTCATACGGTTCTTCATTCGGATTGATGTCTTCATACTCTTGTAATATTTCGTAATGCTAAACCAACGTTCTAATGCTATTTTCAAGCCTTTCCAGATGTTCTGAGCTTTTTGTACATTTCAGGGATCTTTTTAGGCTAAGTTCAACTACTTAAATCTTTTTATACTAATTAAAATGTTTTCAAGGTTATTTCATATTATGAGGTAGTAGGTCCTTTTTAATTTATCCATTTAATATTAATTAAAGTGTGCTCAGCTAGCTTATGTGGTGAGATAGGCGTCCCTCGTCTTTTCTCTGGACTTGGGACCAGCGTCAGAATTTGTTTTCTGAACGGTAGACTTAACGCCTTCCTCTGCTCTTATTATACAGTTTTTTGTTTCATTTTTAGATGTCTGCTACGTACCAGAATTTGTTGTTTTCTTGGGATGGAAATTGCTTTTTCTGCTCTAAGTACCCGTATTTTATTCACTATTAACAACACGGTAATGTCCGTGCGCATATGTGGATACTCCATCATCTGCAATTACTCTTTTGTCATCATGTGGGGATAAGGATATTTTGTTCACTTCCACTGATGTAACATTATGTTGACGGGACAGAATTAAGTTCATTGGCGTTCTTATGATTTCTCGGCTTTTAAGACAGTCCAAATAGCTCTCAAAGGTGATGTACTGTTTAATGGCGCTATGCTTTATGCCTTTTATCTTCTTGATCACACCTCCATCGATGTCGAGAGCATACATCTTCGGTCTCAGTCCAACAAAACGATGAATGATTTTTCCATTGGCTTCATCTTTGAATTTTCCCAGCACTTTCTTATTTTTTGTAGAGTGGCATATGTGGTCGCTAGGATAATCAGCAGTATCCAGATGTTCCAGAAAACGTAACTTATCCTGGTATACATCTCTAGTGGTCACGCGATGGATGAAAGAGTCAGTATCCATGTACATGAGCTTCAGATTTTCAAGCCCGTAATATGGCATTAGCACATCATAATGATACCGATACATCAAGGTCTTCGAGATATCCAGCACACACCTCCCAATGTATATAGGCTTGTTGAAGACTATCTCCCGCGACGCCATGTGTACTGCAGCCAGATTAGGCCCATATATAGTTCTATCAATAAATGTAGGCTTAGCAACCAGCTTTTCCAATGTCTTCCAATCGGTGACAAGTCGTATATTCAGTCGGTTTCTGATGTTTTCCATAGTTTTTCCAAACATGGCATTGTTAAAAAGTTTGTAAAGGTCCTTCTCGAAATCATTTCTTGATCCTTGTCGTAGTCGGTTATTGAATTCCACATAAGGCTTTAACCAACATGACTGTTGATATTGTAGCACCCGATGGATTTTAGTCAGTTGTAACCCATGACTAAGGGCCTGCTTCAAGGTCATGTAATGTACCACATACTCAGTTCGTGATCCAAGGTGAGGAATTAGTTTCTTTACAGGAGAACCCGCAGGCTTGATACACTCAGGCAGGAACGGCAAATCATTATGCAGGTCATGGAGTTCTGCAGGATATTGAAGGTCCACCTCTAAAATGTATCCGAGTGGGTCATCTTCTCGTAGTATTTCTAGCTTGATATCTTCAGGAGAAACCCACTTAAAACCCCCGTAAGTAAGGGCGTGGCAAATTGCCCAGCCATATTGGTTATTCGCGTCCTCGTACGTAATATATTGTGAAGGCTTACTTGAGTCATACTCCTTCATGTAGTGATTGTTCGCCTCTGCATACCGATGAGAAACTTGGCATAATCCTCCTCTTATACCCGCTTCAACCATGAGTAGCTGATCATAATCCTGTAGTAATTCCAGTTCAATTCCTGTGTACAGCAGCATTGCATCCCACGTAAGTCCAGGTGATGTAAAATAATGTGCAGGATCAACTTTGTGGGTTTTCAGAGTCTGTTCCCTAAATGTCTCAAACACATCTGTTAGTAGAAGGACATCCGAAGTTAAGTAGAGGTCACTGTAGTCGCCCATTGTTCTGATGTTGAATTGGCTCCATACGTTTTTTGCATGTTTATACTCTCCTTCACTAATTTCTTCTTTGTTTAACTTATTGTAGAATGCCTTCCTCGGAGGCAGTTCTGTTTCACACAAAACATCCCATGATGTGACGTAATCGTAGGGGAACACTCCCTTACGGGTCACCAATTCGATATTCTCTGTTCCAAAGTACTTCAGAGTTTCAGGATATGATGTTAGATTTTTTGCTAATTTATCCAAGCTGGTACTAAGGAAGCGATAGGTATCCACAAAGCGGAGTTTAATGTCATCAACATACTTGGAAAATGATATGTAACTTTCCTCTGAGCTAGGAATAACTTCTACTCTCTCACTAGTACAACCTAATTCTTTAACAATGAAATAGGAGTCATATCCACTCAGGTTATGCATGAAGACAGGAATATAATTGGGCGTTTTGCAAGCGAGATTACACTGATTATGTAGACTTCCTCGGTATTCACCGGTTATATGGTCATGATCCCGTACTTTCCAGTTCTCTCCTGTAAATTCTTTCCCACATAAGTAACATTCTGTAGAACACTCGAAAGATTTTTGCTGCTCATCTGTTAGTGTTAATGGAGAATCAGTTTTGTATACACTATTAATCTTCTTTGCAAGAGAAGTTAAATACTCCATAAACTTCACTGCTGCATCATAACCACGATATACGTAAGGTTCAGTAGGAAGATCGGTCTGTATGCCTTCAATAGAGGCCGAGGATTTGACATATACACAGAAACTCATAGGAATATGATTCTGAATTGGAACTGTATAAGATGTTTCAGGATTAGAAGAACAGCTATGGTAAGGACTGAGAATGCTTTCAAAGTCAGCATAGATGACATAAGGCAATTTCATCATCCTTTCAAAGTTCTTGAATCTAACGATAGACTTCTCCTTTGTTGGCATAGCAATCCTGGCAACTCCGTGCTGATTGCATATTTTTCTATGTTCATTTAGCTTCTGCACTCCTCCTCGCTCATGCTGATCATCAAAGTGCGCGAAACAGCGTTTGCAGGTGTAGATCTTTCCCTTACGTTTAGTTTTCTGTTGATGAATAAGTTTCTCAAAATGCTTTATATAAACGTAATGCAGGTGCCCAACAGCATCACTTAACAGAAGCAGATCACGATGTTCAGTCTGTTCATCATCTACAACTTTCATAGGAAACACTTGATTCTTTTCATCCAAACCGAAAACGTTTATAGAGATGTTATTCCGTCGTTCAAATTTAGGGATATCTCTCAGGCTCGTAGGAAATGAGATGCAGGTAAAGTCATATCTTTCTTGAAGGTGCTTATACTTGCTAACACGTTGAGGATCCTTTTGAATCAATTTGGCAAGAACAGCATACATAAAACATTTTTCATCATCATAGTTCTGTGGATTTATGCAGGCTTTCTTCGCTTCTAAAGATGGCGGTAGAGGGATGTAGCTGCTTCCTCTTAGCCCATTATTCTTGTTGATTCTAACTCGAACCCCGTCAACAGCTAATAAAGCCCAGTTGCTTCCTTTAAGTTGACCTTCCTCCATTTCAGTACAAAGTTTCTTGAATTTCCTTTCCAAGATGGCGTCCAAGTCACATTCTAAAAATATTGCTTGATTTGGTGTTTTAAAGGCTTTATCAGTAGTATCACCAACGGTATTCACAAACTGACATTCAGCCACGAGGTTAATTTTCACACTTTTATGGGTCCTTAGTTGCTTCTGAACGGCTTGAATTATCCGCTGTTTTGATTCTTGGAGATATGTCTTTAGATCCTGGCATGTAGAGCACTGGATGAAATACGATTTCAGTCGATCCTGGAAAGCTGTTTCATATTCTACGACATCGTCTTCATCAGGAACCATTAACAGCTATTTATGTTTGGTAGGCTCGATCTTGAGTTTCTTAGCAGCACTTATTCTCTCGCATCGTTCTTGGTGCTCATCTATACGACGTTCAGTACCATAAACGCCATCACAATGTTTACATTCGTAATACTGGCCACATACCAGCCCGTGTCTCTTTTTATTGTAGTTTTTCAGGAAACTCTTATCACATTTACCACACTTAAATTCTTGTATAGCAGCGTCTAACAGAGCTTCCATCGCTTTAATATTCCAGTTTTTGTTATGTGCAGGCTAATTATCGGGGAATATGTCGCTCAGTAAGTGTTTGATATACCTTTTCACTTCTCTTCTTCACCTTGATAACTTATCAACGCTACTGAAGCTGAATTTCACTGCAGGAGTTGATCCGCTAAGCAATAAACACACTAGCGTAATTAAAACCTAAGCTCAATCAAGCTCCATTTATACAATTAGTGCCGACCTAAAAGAAAACTTCATCATTCCCACGAATACCGGAGTTCGAAGGTGGCGCTCCTATCGGAGGAAACCTAAAAGAAAACTATTATCTTGCTACCACAGGATTTCGAAGATGGTTCTACTATTGGAGAAAACCTAAAAGAAAACTCTATTAATTTTCCAGTTTTCGATTATTCTTTAACTACTATACAATTCACATGAGAGAAGAAATAAGACAAATTAAAATTTAAAAAGGAAATAAATAACTAGATTTGAAGATAAAATTTAGACAATTCAAACGAGTATAAACACGACTAAGCTACGCCTTTTAGTTTTAAAGTTACATTAGGAGCTCCCATTGCCACCCGTAGACACCTCTCCGTCATCTTCAACCCCTTGTTCTTGATTCGTTTCACACGTCTCTTAACCTAGCAGTTCTATTTTTCTCAAGTTAATCTATTACACTGTTTAACTCATCTAAAGGACGTCCTTAGGCTCCTTCACTTCATCTTCAACCACGTATTCTTGATTCCTTTACATCCATCTTTAACCTAGTTATGTTTTTGCTATGGACATCATTTCTCTTTTCTTAAGTTCAATTATTTCATCTATCTTGTTATGTTGAGTCTTTTGCTTATATCTTAAACTTTGTGATTAAGTCTTTTGGTCTGAAAGTCTATGTATATTGCTTGAGGTCCTCATCCCTTTTGGTCATGGGACAGGTCCTGATATGTGATCTTATGAGTTGAGCTTGTCAACACGCCTAAAACATTGATATTCAGAGTTATTTAAATTATCCTGCTGAGATTCGAACCCTGATCGTAAGGTGCAAATTACCATTTCAACAACTATTTCGGGGCTAATGCATGTATGTGCTCGCTATTTAATTGCATTATCATTATTCAAACGAGAGTTATTCAACATTAGTCATTCCATCAGAACCGGTGATCGAACCATGGATCACTAGGATACGGAGCCATAAAACATTCACAGCATACGTAAATAAAAATACCTACGGGTTACGCCGCTATTCTAAGTGTAATAGCTCGCAAAATAGATCACAATTACGGAATTTGATGAACGCCAGGAATCGAACCAAGGATCTTCTCCGCTAAAACATAATAGGATGTGATTAACTGCGAAAAGTATCGCCATATAAAGTTAATTTCACCACTCTAGACACATTGGTTACAGAGATATTCAGATTAACTGATCCAGGAATAGAACCAGGGACCCTCGAACTATACATTGTCAGCATATGATTAACAATGAAGTTAATGTTTATTTCAGTGCTCTAGGTCTATTGGTCACAGAGATATTTAAATTAAACGATTTAGGACTCGAACCGAGGATTCCAGGTATACGGTATAAACCCAGCAGATACTACTTAACTATATAAAATTTATAAAGTTTGTTAGAACCTGATCTCATAAGTAGTTTCACAGTTATAACGGTTTTAACAGTGCTGACTTGCGCGAGAGTCGAACCCAGGATTGGGACACTTCACCTACATGCCCTCAGGCGTGATAGATAGAAACGGTGGTGGTTAGCTGGTTGTTGCACTAAAAGCAGTAGGGGATAAATGTCTTTTCAAACACAGATTCAAGGTCATCCAGGCGGCTCTATGTCTAGACATGTGACGCAACGCCTGTCAATGCCATCCAGTAAGTAAACATGTTTACTTCCTGTTTAACCTTGAACTGCTTCATGAAACTAAATATATTTGTCCCCTACTGCTTTTAGTGCAACAGCCAGCTAACCACCACCGTTTCTATCTATCAAGCCTGAGGGCATGTAGGTGAAGTGTCCCAATCCTGGGTTCGACTCTCGTGCAAGTGAGCACTCTTAATACCGTTATAACTCTGAAACTACTTATGAGATCGGGTTCTAACAAACTTTATAAATTTTATATAGTTAAGTAGTATCTGCTGGGTTTATACCGTATACCTGGAATCCTCGGTTCGAGTCCTAAATCGTTTAATTTAAATATCTCTGTGACCAATAGACCTAGAGCACTGAAATAAACATTAACTTCATTGTTAATCATATGCTGACAATGTATAGTTCGAGGGTCCCTGGTTCTATTCCTGGATCAGTTAATCTGAATATCTCTGTAACCAATGTGTCTAGAGTGGTGAAATTAACTTTATATGGCGATACTTTTCGCAGTTAATCACATCCTATTATGTTTTAGCGGAGAAGATCCTTGGTTCGATTCCTGGCGTTCATCAAATTCCGTAATTGTGATCTATTTTGCGAGCTATTACACTTAGAATAGCGGCGTAACCCGTAGGTATTTTTATTTACGTATGCCGTGAATGTTTTATGGCTCCGTATCCTAGTGATCCATGGTTCGATCACCGGTTCTGATGGAATGACTAATGTTGAATAACTCTCGTTTGAATAATGATAATGCAATTAAATAGCGAGCACATACATGCATTAGCCCCGAAATAGTTGTTGAAATGGTAATTTGCACCTTACGATCAGGGTTCGAATCTCAGCAGGATAATTTAAATAACTCTGAATATCAATGTTTTAGGCGTGTTGACAAGCTCAACTCATAAGATCACATATCAGGACCTGTCCCATGACCAAAAGGGATGAGGACCTCAAGCAATATACATAGACTTTCAGACCAAAAGACTTAATCACAAAGTTTAAGATATAAGCAAAAGACTCAACATAACAAGATAGATGAAATAATTGAACTTAAGAAAAGAGAAATGATGTCCATAGCAAAAACATAACTAGGTTAAAGATGGATGTAGAGGAATCAAGAATACGTGGTTGAAGATGAAGTGAAGGAGCCTAAGGACGTCCTTTAGATGAGTTAAACAGTGTAATAGATTAACTTGAGAAAAATAGAACTGCTAGGTTAAGAGACGTGTGAAACGAATCAAGAACAAGGGGTTGAAGATGACGGAGAGGTGTCTACGGGTGGCAATGGGAGCTCCTAATGTAACTTTAAAACTAAAAGGCGTAGCTTAGTCGTGTTTATACTCGTTTGAATTGTCTAAATTTTATCTTCAAATCTAGTTATTTATTTCCTTTTTAAATTTTAATTTGTCTTATTTTTTCTCTCATGTGAATTGTATAGTAGTTAAAGAATAATCGAAAACTGGAAAATTAATAGAGTTTTCTTTTAGGTTTTCTCCAATAGTAGAACCATCTTCGAACTCCTGTGGTAGCAAGATAATAGTTTTCTTTTAGGTTTGCTCCGATAGGAGCGCCACCTTCGAACCCCGGTATTCGTGGGAATGATGAAGTTTTCTTTTAGGTCGGCACTAATTGTATAAATGGAGCTTGATTGAGCTTAGGTTTTAATTACGCTAGTGTGTTTATTGCTTAGCGGATCAACTCCTGCAGTGAAATTCAGCTTCAGTAGCGTTGATAAGTTATCAAGGTGAAGAAGAGAAGTGAAAAGGTATATCCAACACTTACTGAGCGACATATTCCCCGATAATTAGCCTGCACATAACAAAAACTGGAATATTAAAGCGATGGAAGCTCTGTTAGACGCTGCTATACAAGAATTTAAGTGTGGTAAATGTGATAAGAGTTTCCTCAAAAACTACAATAAAAAGAGACACGGGCTGGTATGTGGCCAGTATTACGAATGTAAACATTGTGATGGCGTTTATGGTACTGAACGTCGTATAGATGAGCACCAAGAACGATGCGAGAGAATAAGTGCTGCTAAGAAACTCAAGATCAAGCCTACCAAACATAAATTGCTGTTAATGGTTCCTGATAAAGTCGATGTCGTAGAATATGAAACAGCTTTCCAGGATCGACTGAAATCGTATTTCATCCAGTGCTCTACATGCCAGGATCTAAAGACATATCTCCAAGAATCAAAACAGCGGATAATTCAAGCCGTTCAGAAGCAACTAAGGACCCATAAAAGTGTGAAAATTAACCTCGTGGCTGAAGGTCAGTTTGTGAATACCGTTGGTGATACTACTGATAAAGCCTTTAAAACACCAAATCAAGCATTATTTTTAGAAAGTGACTTGGACGCCATCTTGGAAAGGAAATTCAAGAAACTTTGTACTGAAATGGAGGAAGGTCAACTTAAAGGAAGCAACTGGGCTTTATTAGCTGTTGACGGGGTTCGAGTTAGAATCAACAAGAATAATGGGCTAAGAGGAAGCAGCTACATCCCTCTACCGCCATCTTTAGAAGCGAAGAAAGCCTGCATAAATCCACAGAGCTATGATGATGAAAAATGTTTTATGTATGCTGTTCTTGCCAAATTCATTCAAAAGGATCCTCAACGTGTTAGCAAGTATAAGCACCTTCAAGAAAGATATGACTTTACCTGCATCTCATTTCCTACGAGCCTGAGAGATATCCCTAAATTTGAACGACGAAATAACATCTCTATAAACGTTTTCGGTTTGGATGAAAAGAATCAAGTGTTTCCTATGAAAGTTGTAGATGATGAACAGACTGAACATCGTGATCTGCTTCTGTTAAGTGATGCTGTTGGGCACCTGCATTACGTTTATATAAAGCATTTTGAGAAACTTATTCATCAACAGAAAACTAACCGTAAGGGAAAGATCTACACCTGCAAACGCTGTTTCACGCACTTTGATGATCAGCATGAGCGAGGAGGAGTGCAGAAGCTAAATGAACATAGAAAAATATGCAATCAGCACGGAGTTGCCAGGATTGTTATGCCAACAAAGGATAAGTCTATCGTTAGATTCAAGAACTTTGAAAGGATGATGAAATTGCCTTATGTCATCTATGCTAACTTTGAAAGCATTCTCAGTCCTTACCATAGCTGTTCTTCTAATCCTGAAACATCTTATACAGTTCCATATCAGAATCATATTCCTATGAGTTTCTGTGTATATGTCAAATCCTCGGCCTCTATTGAAGGCATACAGACCGATCTTCCTACTGAACCTTACGTATATCGTGGTTATGATGCAGCAGTGAAGTTTATGGAGTATTTAACTTCTCTTGCAAAGAAGATTAATAGTGTATACAAAACTGATTCTCCATTAACACTAACAGATGAGCAGCAAAAATCTTTCGAGTGTTCTACAGAATGTTACTTATGTGGGAAAGAATTTACAGGAGAGAACTGGAAAGTACGGGATCATGACCATATAACCGGTGAATACCGAGGAAGTCTACATAATCAGTGTAATCTCGCTTGCAAAACGCCCAATTATATTCCTGTCTTCATGCATAACCTGAGTGGATATGACTCCCATTTCATTGTTAAAGAATTAGGTTGTACTAGTGAGAGAGTAGAAGTTATTCCTAGCTCAGAGGAAAGTTACATATCATTTTCCAAGTATGTTGATGACATTAAACTCCGCTTTGTGGATACCTATCGCTTCCTTAGTACCAGCTTGGATAAATTAGCAAAAAATCTAACATCATATCCTGAAACTCTGAAGTACTTTGGAACAGAGAATATCGAATTGGTGACCCGTAAGGGAGTGTTCCCCTACGATTACGTCACACCATGGGATGTTTTGTGTGAAACAGAACTGCCTCCGAGGAAGGCATTCTACAATAAGTTAAACAAAGAAGAAATTAGTGATGGAGAGTATAAACATGCAAAAAACGTATGGAGCCAATTCAACATCAGAACAATGGGCGACTACAGTGACCTCTACTTAACTTCGGATGTCCTTCTACTAACAGATGTGTTTGAGACATTTAGGGAACAGACTCTGAAAACCCACAAAGTTGATCCTGCACATTATTTTACATCACCTGGACTTACGTGGGATGCAATGCTGCTGTACACAGGAATTGAACTGGAATTACTACAGGATTATGATCAGCTACTCATGGTTGAAGCGGGTATAAGAGGAGGATTATGCCAAGTTTCTCATCGGTATGCAGAGGCGAACAATCACTACATGAAGGAGTATGACTCAAGTAAGCCTTCACAATATATTACGTACGAGGACGCGAATAACCAATATGGCTGGGCAATGTGCCACGCCCTTCCTTACCGGGGTTTTAAGTGGGTTTCTCCTGAAGATATCAAGCTAGAAATACTACGAGAAGATGAACCACTCGGATACATTTTAGAGGTGGACCTTCAATATCCTGCAAAACTCCATGATCTGCATAATGATTTGCCGTTCCTGCCTGAGTGTATCAAGCCTGCGGGTTCTCCTGTAAAGAAACTAATTCCTCACCTTGGATCACGAACTGAGTATGTGGTACATTACATGACCTTGAAGCAGGCCCTTAGTCATGGGTTACAACTGACTAAAATCCATCGGGTGCTACAATATCAACAGTCATGTTGGTTAAAGCCTTATGTGGAATTCAATAACCGACTACGACAAGGATCAAGAAATGATTTCGAGAAGGACCTTTACAAACTTTTTAACAATGCCATGTTTGGAAAAACTATGGAAAACATCAGAAACCGACTGAATATACGACTTGTCACCGATTGGAAGACATTGGAAAAGCTGGTTGCTAAGCCTACATTTATTGATAGAACTATATATGGGCCTAATCTGGCTGCAGTACACATGGCGTCGCGGGAGATAGTCTTCAACAAGCCTATATACATTGGGAGGTGTGTGCTGGATATCTCGAAGACCTTGATGTATCGGTATCATTATGATGTGCTAATGCCATATTACGGGCTTGAAAATCTGAAGCTCATGTACATGGATACTGACTCTTTCATCCATCGCGTGACCACTAGAGATGTATACCAGGATAAGTTACGTTTTCTGGAACATCTGGATACTGCTGATTATCCTAGCGACCACATATGCCATTCTACAAAAAATAAGAAAGTGCTGGGAAAATTCAAAGATGAAGCCAATGGAAAAATCATTCATCGTTTTGTTGGACTGAGACCGAAGATGTATGCTCTCGACATCGATGGAGGTGTGATCAAGAAGATAAAAGGCATAAAGCATAGCGCCATTAAACAGTACATCACCTTTGAGAGCTATTTGGACTGTCTTAAAAGCCGATAAATCATAAGAACGCCAATGAACTTAATTCTGTCCCGTCAACATAATGTTACATCAGTGGAAGTGAACAAAATATCCTTATCCCCACATGATGACAAAAGAGTAATTGCAGATGATGGAGTATCCACATATGCGCACGGACATTACCGTGTTGTTAATAGTGAATAAAATACGGGTACTTAGAGCAGAAAAAGCAATTTCCATCCCAAGAAAACAACAAATTCTGGTACGTAGCAGACATCTAAAAATGAAACAAAATACTGTATAATAAGAGCAGAGGAAGGCGTTAAGTCTACCGTTCAGAAAACAAATTCTGACGCTGGTCCCAAGTCCAGAGAAAAGACGAGGGACGCCTATCTCACCACATAAGCTAGCTGAGCACACTTTAATTAATATTAAATGGATAAATTAAAAAGGACCTACTACCTCATAATATGAAATAACCTTGAAAACATTTTAATTAGTATAAAAAGATTTAAGTAGTTGAACTTAGCCTAAAAAGATCCCTGAAATGTACAAAAAGCTCAGAACATCTGGAAAGGCTTGAAAATAGCATTAGAACGTTGGTTTAGCATTACGAAATATTACAAGAGTATGAAGACATCAATCCGAATGAAGAACCGTATGAAGACTGTACGCACAGATCATTACGAATACACCTCTAACAGGAACGAAGATATCTATAGCTGTCAAACGTTTAGCTATGAACCCTGCGACTCTTAACCCTAGAGTTCCCAGATCATATCTCAACACCTAACCTCTAGACACTACAGCTTTAAACCGTTAGCTATGAAGCCTACAACTCTTAACCCTAGAGCCCTCAGATCATACCTCAATACGTATCCTCTAGATCCTACAGCCTTAACACTAGACCGAGAGCTCTAACTTCGAATCCATAAGACCTAACCACCAAAGCTACAGCCCTTAACCTCAAGACCTGTGGGTTTAAGCTATACATCCTTTAAACCCCAGGCCTTAAGATCGTACCTCAAGACTTAACCTCGTGACCAAGAATGATGAGCACCTTAACCAATATACATAGCCTTTCAGAGCAAAAGACTTAATAACGAAGCTTAAGATATAAGCATAAGACCTCAAAACATAGCAAGATGGAATAGAGATCTTGAAATCATAAAGAAGGTACGAAGAACAAGAATCCCTAGCAACAAAAAAAACTCTATGGTTAGGAAAACAGAAGCAGTTACACAAATGGCTAAATTTACTATATAAACGCACCTAATCAGCATATATACCTCTAGCAGTGCCAAAAATAGTTCTAGGAGCTCTAACATCAGCATGCCTCAAGAATTTTACACCATACGTACAAGTAGTTAGCGGAATACAAAATAGTTGAGCTTGAAAGATATGGGTTATATAAAGGGAAAATGAACATGCTTAGGATAGGCTGAGGAGGAAAGAGTAGAACAGCTTGAGAAAAGAGAAAGGATGTCAATAGCAAAAAGAATTAGGATAAGGAGCTGTGAAAGATGGCAAAAACAAAGAAGTATATTAGGTTAGGTTAAAGTGCGAGAATAGAGGAACATAAGGACAGAAAACAGGTTAACAGATGCAACAAATGATGCCAATAGCAGATACACAGCTAGGTTAGGTTAAAGAATGATGAAAGAAGGCAACAACAAAAGGAGTATATTAGGTTAGGATAAAGTGGCAAAATAGAGGAACTTCAGGAAAGAGAACTGCTGAGTTAGGTTAGGTTAGGTTAGATTATGTTAAAGAATGATGAAAGAAGGTGAAAACAAGAGTATATTAGGGTAGGTTACAGTGGTAGAATACATTACCATAAGAAGAAAAGAGAGCGGATGCCAATAGCACAAATAGCTAGGTTAAAGAATGATGAAAGAAGACAAAAACAAAAAAGAGGATATTAGCTTCAGTTACAGCGGGGTAGAATAAAATACCTTAAGAATAAAAAAGAGAACTGTCAGGTTAGGCTATGTTAGGTTGGTTTATAGTACTATGAAATAGTAAAGCATAAATGTAGGACTTGCCTCAAGATTAACAACCTTTAGACGCTGGACTAGCAAAGTGAACTTCAAAATCATAAGACCATACCTCAACCTATACAACAAAGCCAAACGATCCTACAGCCTTTATACTCCTGACCAACAACCTTTAGCTATAAACCCTACAACTCTTAAACCTAGAGCCCCAGATCATAACTCAAGACCTAACCACTAAATCCTACGGGAATTAACCTCCCAGACCAACAGCCTTACCTTTGGAAAGATGCAACTCTTAACCCTAGAGACCCCAGATCATACCTCAAGACCTAACCTCCAATCACACAGTATTAATCTCCAGACCAGTAGCTTTTACCTGTGAAAAACCTGCAACTGTTAACCCTAGAGCTCGCCCTCCCCAGAACATTACTTGAGACCCGACCTCTAATTCCTACAGCTTTCAACCTACCAGACCAACAGTGAAAACTACCTGTGAAAGCCTGCAACTCTTAATCCTAGAGCCTCAGATCATACCTTGAGACCTAACCACTAAATCCTACACTTACTATTGTTCACACCAGCATTTTTTACCTGTGAAAAGCATGCAAGTCTTGACCCTAGAGCCCTCCAGATCATACCTTGAGACCTAACCTCTAAATCCTACAGCTTTCAACCTACAGCGTTCAACCTATCAGACCAACCATCTTTACCTGTAAAAATCTGAAACACTTAACCCTAGAGCCCCCTCCAGATCATAACTTGAGACTTAACCTCTAAATCCTACAGCTTTCAACCTACAGCGTTTAACCCACCAGACCAACCGTCTTTACCTGTAAAAACCTACAACACTTAACCCTAGAGCCCCCCAGATTATACCTCAAGACCTAGCATCATGATCTACAGCAAATTAAGAGGACTAACTAAACCTCTGAACACTGTCAAAATATCCTAAATACATAGATTGCGCATGGCCGCCATCTTGCTCATAAACTGTTGCGCCAGAACACTCTCTTCTATTCTACTTCTATTGAAAGAACGTACATCGATTCTAAATGTATTTATGTATTTATATAATCAAAAAAGTAAGAGCAGTTCTCAATGTCCCCAATCATACTTGTGTGAACAACATATTGACATATAATAATGACAGAGTCAGCATGAAAAATTCATTGCTATGGCCGCGATGTGAACCACGGATCTCCTGGTTTCCCTCCAGTCGCTCTAACCCATTGAGTTACTATGGCCAGCGTGCCGTGCTGACACTGAATTCTCCATTTGACTCTTATATTTCTCCGGAAAACCACTAGGGGCTCTCGCATCCGAGATACACCGATTTTAGTGACTTACTATCGTAAGTACTTGAGTCCCAGGCTTCATCATTTTTTGATTTTAGTTAATTGATGAAAATTAATCATTTCTTAACACTAGCCGTATATAGGCTAAGGTTTTTGATCGATAGAGTCAACATGAAAAATTCAATGCCATGCCGGGATTTGAACCACGGATCTCCTGGTTTCCGTCCAGTCGCTCTAACCCATTGAGCTACCATGGCCAACGTGCCGTCCTGACATTGAATTCTCCATTCGAATCATATATTTCCCCGGTAAACCACTAGGGGCTCTCGCATTTCAGATACACCGTTTGTGGCGACTTACTATTGTAAATACTTGAGTTCGAGGCTTCATTATTTAACTCTTATTATTTTGGTTAATTGATGAAAATTAATCATTTCTTCGCACTAGCCGTATATAGGCTATGGTCTTTGATCAACATGAAAAATTTAATGCCATGACATTGAAAAATTTTAAGTGAAAATTTTCATTGAAAAATTCAATGACAAATTGACTCTATGAGAAACCTTAGCCTATATACGGCTAGTGTGAATAAATGATTAATTTTCATCAATGAACTAAAATATAATAATGACATTTAATGTCATGATTGCTCCAGTGAGCTATAACTTCAGATATTTCGGTCACGTATAATTACATTATACATAACCTAAAAGTCTGAAATTATGTCACTGGAACAATAGACAGTGTCAAAACACTGCATCTTTCAAATCAGTAAGAAGAAGCACTCGACATTAGTGTTTTGTACAATTAAAGCAAAGCAATCTTACGATTAGGATCCTCCCCATATTGTTAACGAATTGGAAATGAAAGAGTGTTTACATTCCTAAATGTACGGCATTCCAGATATTACACAAATTCCCCCAGTATCACGCAGAGGCTGAAATGAACCACGTGTAGTATCTGTTTCATATAACCTTTCCCCGCTGAAATGTATCACTCCGCGTGCAACTACCATCCCCCTCAGCCTAATTGGCTAATGCTTTTGCGCCATAGGCCTTAGGCGGTGCCTTCCCGTCACATTTAAACCTGCAGTAAACGTCATAATAATTGCCAGGAATATAGATAAAATCATACAAATAAGAATATTAAGGCATGCAAAAATACAAGTTTATAATGAAACTGAGCAAGTTGAAACTTAATGAATGAGCAACGAAACTGGAAGAAGTTTATAATGAAAGGCCTTCGGCCTTTTTCACTGGAATTTTTTTTTTTAAACCAGCACACATACCTTGCAAAAATGCTTGACTTTCAGTCTTAAAAGTCGTGTCACGCCATACCTTTCGTGTGTTCTTCATTCAGTCAAGTCTCGTCAAGGTCGTTTATTTTGCGACTTGTAACCCGGGACAGCCTGGTTGTCTTTAAATAACTTCTTCGCCACACAGCAATATCGCCCCTGGAGTGGTAAGTTTTCCTAATGTCTCAATTTCATGCCGCGATGTTCCTACGCATCTAACACACCTGTAAGTTCAGAGCACAGCTGTTCGACTTCTCTCACTGACAAAGACGGATTCTTCTCTTTGAGTGCATAAAACACATGAAACACAATTTTTTTCTCCACTTTGTAAAGGTTTTCCCTTGCGATGCTTCAGCGAAAAACTGGCGGTAGACTCTGCCATTATACATATAATAAGTACACGCGCAATAAACGATCAATAAAATGATTAACTCTCGCACTTGGCACAACACACCTTCGAATGGCGATATATGACTAATCCAGTTCAAAACTAAGTCAGTGATAAAAGTCATATTAACAAATATGTCACCACTACCGCTAAATAACGTGTAATATGAAAGGCGGGGTTGAGAGCAAAGGAACCTCCTCTTTACTTCATTTAAAATTAACATGCATTTCAGATAAATAAACTCTGTTGCGTAATATATTTGAATCAGTTACGAAAATGTCAATTTGACAATTATCTTCGGAAATAGAAAGTTATATCACCATGTTAAATAATGAACTAATTTTTACCACACAACGGTCTATACTACAATAGCAGCCAATGAGAGGTGATTAGGTCACGTAACCGTTAAGAGATACGAGGCAAGCTTATGTGAGACAAGGATTAGTAATACTGCTCTTGCTACCACTGTATAAAAACTGGTCAGAAAGGCAGTACTGGAATTATATAATTCTATGTTTATTAGAAGTACATTAATAAGGGCTTTAGGTGTAATGTCCGAGAGATCAAAATCATTGAATTTCATTGTGTTTAGTTAAGGACGAGACAATCGTTACCTATGCCTGAAGTATTTGCCTTAATTCTTATTAAGGATCTGCAATTATTCCGCAAACTAAGCGCTCAAATAAAGCGCATCCAATATAAAATTCTGGTTGATTATTACTACACTACTCTAAAGGATCCATATTTTTCTCGTGCATTTGACACACTTAGATTTTTTAATCTTCTATACATAAATGAATTGACGTCTTTTGATATTACCGAAACTCGAGAAGGGCTGAACCGATTTACCTAATTTTGGTATTGAAGTACTTTTAGCAATTCAAGGAAGGTTTAAAAGGTGAGAAAATAAATCAACAACTGTAAATTAAATGGGCTAGCAGGCAATGTCATCAACAAGGTCTTCAGAATTCTAATTAGACAAAAACAAAATATAAATTTGCTTTGTACTTGCTTAATCCTGACTACAAAATGTCACTAAAATAAATGGATATTGGATGAGTGAATAATTATTCCATGTGAAAGTAAAAGCTCTCCAAGAATAAATGGTATTTAAATGACATAAGGTCACATAGAAGAAATACAGGGTGTATATAAATGAATACCGGGGTTTAACTCTTCATAATATTCATTACATTCAACTTACAGTACATAAATGATACTTCGAATTAAAAGCAACTCAAACAGTTTTACCAAGAATCTTATAAATGTTTAATGTGACTACCCTTTGTCACACATTAAATCTAAAGCCGAGTTCTTTCCAACATTTAATAAGTGTGTATTCAGTAATTGTACAACAGCTGCTTCCATCCGGTTTCTTAATTCAGAGAGGTCAGCTGGTAGCGGAGGCACGTACACATGATCCTTGATGAAGCCCCAAAGATAAAAATCGCATGGCGGTAGGCCATGTATAGCAAGCCCCTGTCATTGGCACCCTTGCGGCCTTCTCCTGAGCTCGGGTACAGTGAGGTTCAACCAATCGTGTACTTCGTTATGTCAGTGAGATGGCGCACCATCTTGTTGGAAAATGAAGTTCTCTGGTTAATTTTCTTCCAACTGAAGGAAGAGTCATTACTCTAGTGTATTAAGGTAAGAAGTGCCATATACAGTAGATTCACCGAAAAAGAAAGCTCTATAAACTGTTCGCCGGGATACGGCGCAAAAGCATTTCCTTTAGGAGAATCTCGTTGCATTTGTACCATCTCCTGAGGATTTTCTGAGCCCCAGGTGCGTACATTATGAGTTTTAACATGTCCGCTAAGGTGAAAATTCGATTCATCATTGAAGACAACACGATCCATAAAATCATCGTCATGAAACAACATGTGCTGTGTGAACTTGGCACGTAATCCGTGATCTGTCGGCTCTAGAGCCTGTAGTAACTGTAAACGGTAAGGATGTAGCCGTAAGCGTTTTCTTACAACTTTCCAAACAGTCCAGCAGACCAGCAAAAGAGACGAGTCGTCCAGGTTTTTCCTGGACGGAGTGTTTGTTTCTCAGCACCTAGCCGCTTTGCGCGGCTTTATCTGAGCAGTATAAAGAAAGCAATGTGTCACAGGCGTTTGTCTTGGGCAGTGTTATATCTAGCCTGGATGGGTGCTATAGGCTCGTGGCCAAACAGTCGACACAGGAACTTGTAGTTCACGACTAGCCTTCCGGACTGATTTCTTTACACACAGCACAGAGGTCGTTGAAGGTGTCCTACTCCTCCGCGAAGGAATGTTGCCATTCCGGGATTGGATCCCTTACTGGCATAAAGATGGGGTTTCAATTAATGGAAGGTGGTCAGATGGTGGTGTAGTTGTTTGGGATTGTTTGTGTAGTTCGGTGAAATTGTTCTTCTTTGTGTTTGGTATGGTTATTTTCTTGGTTATGGCGGTCCTAGTACAAGTCTTGGTCTTTTATACGTTTCTCCGGTGTCGAGGTCATATTCTCCGAGGACGCAGATTAGATGGTTGAAGCTGGCAGGAAGCTTAGCAGCTGCGGGAAAGGAGCAGGATATGGTCTGTCAATTTAGGAAATTTAAGATCAGAATGGATGTTATCGTTGGGAATGTACCAGTGGGCATTAGTTGCGGCACGGATGTAGCGATTTTGTAACACTTATAGCTTGTAAAGGTGTGATTTAGCGGCAATACTCCAGACTTAGCAGGCATATATTAGTGCAGGTCTCAGAACCTGCTTGTATACGAGGATCTTGTTCCTCAACGCCATTGCCGATTTTCTGTTGTACAGTGGGTACTTCATTGCCACCTTTCTGCTAACTTTGTTTGCCAGTGCTGTAATGTGGGGCTACCATGTTAACTTCATATCTAGGGTGACCCCTAGATATGTCGCTGAGTTGGAGCATGGCACTTCTTCTCCTGCTAGCCGGAGATTAGCTGATTTCTTTGGGCTACGAGTGAACGAGTCTCTCACTCGCTCAACAGTCTCTTCACTTACTCTGGTCGTCCCGTACTCTTCAAATTGATGATACCATCTACGAATGCTATCACTAGGAGGATCACAACCGAACTTAATGTGGAACGCACGTTGCATAGTAACTACAGATTCGGTCTTTGCAAACTGCAATACACAAATCGCTTTCTGTTTACTAGTCGACATCTTTGCTACTACCGCTGTCTAGCGGAGTGAGTGTGTGGTGTTTTAGGGCCCGTCGACAACAAGGTCATTTGGGCCCGAAGTCAACTCTAAAAACTAAAAGCTACACAAAGTTAAAAAGTAAGATAAAATATAAACACTCAACTATTAAAAGCACATAAAAAACCCATCCCAGTGATAAAAATTTAAAATCTCTAAAATTAATAAATATAAAATACTAGTCAGACTTGTTTATTAAAACCGATTTTAAAAACAAACCGTAGAGCCTTATCCACGGCCACTGGGTCGTCCCCTAAAATATCGTGCAAGTTAGTTCTTAGGCCCAAAGACTGGCGAACGCGGGCGTACTGCGGGCAATCAAGCAATACATGCCGCACAGTGAGGCGTACTGCACACGGAGCACACACAGGGGCCGGTTCCCCTCTTAACAGATGGCCATGAGTCGCTCGTGTGTGCCAAATTCTCAGCCGGGTGAGTATCACCTCGGCTCGCCGGTTATCCTTGCATGAAGTTAGCCAGGGTTGTACGCTCTCCTTTATTGCCCGGAGTTGTGTGCCTTCCAAAGCTGTCCAGGATTGCTGCCAAGCAGATAGGAGCTGGCGACGGAAAAAACGTTGCACATCCTGATATGGCACCGTAGTTGTTAAACTCCGGGGCAAACGGCAAGCGGACTTAGCAGCCGCGTCCGCATCCTCGTTCCCGGAAATGCCCACATGGCCTGGGGTCCAAGTAAAAACAAAATTGTATCCGCGACTGAGCATTTGCGAGATCTGGGCCTGTGTTTTTAAAACAAGGGTGTGAGCGGCAGTGTGCTGTTGCAAGGCCTGAAGAGCACTTAGAGAGTCAGTGCAGACGATAAAAGAGCCAGGAGCTAATTTGCAAACAAAAAGGAACAAATAGAAGATGGCATACAGCTCTGCGGAGAAAACTGTAGTGGAGTTCAGAAGGCGAAATTTATGAGCCTCACCGTTAATGAAGAACGCGCAACCCGTAGTGCTACCTAACTGAGAACCGTCTGTAAAGACCGGAACATAATTAGGGTAACGGCTCAGTAGTTCGGCAAAAAGTTGTTGGAACACAGAATGTGGAGTAGCGAGTCAAGAGTTGCTTGAAAGAGCGAGATCGAACCACGCACGATTGAGCTGCCATGCAGGATAAGGGCAGATGGACGACCTCTCCATGCGAGGCATTCGGAGGCCATGGGAATGTAGGAGATCCCGAAATCTTATTCCCATGGGGCATGTCCGAGAACCGGGCGCATATAACGGTGGACTAAATCTGGACACAGAACTGGTTTAAAACAGGGATGATTGGGATAACTTGCCATCTTCGAGACGTATGAGCAGAGTAACAGCGAGCGACGAATATGGAGTGGAGGTTCGCCTGAGTCTGCATACAGGCAGTCGACTCGACTGGTGCGGAAAGCTCCTGTGGCAAGGCGATTCCGGCAGAAACATTGTACGCACATGCGCACAAACAGAATTGCGTTGTTTTTTCAGTTAACATATCATTTATAACTTTAAGTTAAATGTAATAAACATTATAAAGAGTTAAAGCACCGATATTCATTTATATACACCCTGTACTATATTTGCTGAACTGTATCATACTATTTCAACACTTTGGCCAGATTTGCCCAAAAATAATTCCTGGGTATATAACATAGATATTCTAAATTGTTTCAAAACATTTTCCAATGGAATTCGAAGATATTTAAAACCTGGAAGTTATTTGAAAAGCGTAAAATTTTAAATCATAGTAGATCTCAAGAAATATAAATTTGATCGCTGCATAACGTAAATACACTTTTTGCCATAATGTTAGCAGATATGTTGTAGAATATTGTCACCTAATTATCGGAAGGCACGGCCAGCTAGCAGCAGGGCAGTGCCAGACGGGAAGCACCCAGACCACGCCTACCCATTTGTTTCGTGTCGCTAACTGAAGGGATCGCAGGCCACTGTGCCGTCTCTTTCCCCTCCCCCTGAGTTCTGGAACATCCCGGATATTTCATCTAACCCTGAAACTTCTCGATTGGCCAGCTGGTCCTATATAACGGACGCGTCGGGCTGGAACAAGAATGTCCGCTACTCTCTCCCCCCTCTACAGCGTCAGCTCCACGCCATTGGCAGGTGGAGTGAGAAGTGGAGGATGGCCATTAGCCCGCAGAAGAGCTCGGCTGTTATGCTGGCTAAGACCCGTAGCTGGCGCCCAGAAGGTGACCTGCGGTTAAGGCGGAGAAGAATCCCCTGGGTTCGAACCGCCAAATACCTGGGAATCCAACTGGACCGCGGCCTCACTTTCACTCCGCACGTCAGGGCAAAGGCAGGCCTCGGCCACTCTGCACTCAGACAACTTTACCCGATCTTCAGATCCACAATGCCCATCCGCCTCAAACTGCGGACATACCGTGCGATCGTCCCGCCTTTGATCCTGTACGGATGCGAGGTCTGGGGTTCGGTGGCTCATACCACCCTCCGCAGGCTACAAGCCGTGCAGAACAGGGCCTTAAGGATGATCTACGGTACCGACCGCAGGTTCCCATCCCACTTCCTGCACACCCAGTCTGGCATACCATACGTCGTAGACGTCGTTCGCGAACGTACACGCACGTTGTATGCCAAGAACACCCCTCACCCAAACCAGCTGGTAAACACACTCGGTCAATACGACCACCGTCTCCCCAGGAGACGGAGGAGCTATCGCCTACCCAAGGACGCCCTTGGGTGGTAGGTTCTGCCTCTCCTCCTACCCCTAACATTCACCGCCAGGTCAAATCGCGCCCTCGCCCCGGCTGGCAGATTAACACCTGCAGTCGTGCCCTGGGCGCGCGCACGACCTGGAAACACCAACATCATTAACCTAATTTCTATCTGGCCTCTCGCTACTGGATCCACCACGGCTTGTCGGCTCGCTAGCGACCGCAAAAGCAGGGTGGAACGGGCACTGTTCCCCGAGGGGAATACCACGGAACCAGAAGCATCAGCAGAGGCCAACTGCGCCGTCTAACAGAACGACACGCAAGCTTGCGAACAACTTAGTTCTATTTTACCGCACGGGTAAATCCGCACAGCGGATAGGTACCGTGGCGCGTAACCCTCCGCCCGGGAGAACCCGGGCGACCCGCACCTGCTCTTGGCTCTTGGCTCTTGGAGGAGAGTTTAGTTCTTGGCGAGCAGCCGTGAGGAAGCGCCGTGTGTGTTAACG
The DNA here is from genome assembly GCA_030765055.1 of Mantis religiosa. Lineage (NCBI taxonomy): Eukaryota > Metazoa > Arthropoda > Insecta > Mantodea > Mantidae > Mantis > Mantis religiosa. Next base: position 47,982,828 of record CM060956.1, on the reverse strand, counting down.
GACCGGCAGGCTATGAATGTGCATCAGAGGAGTTGTACGTAACTGTGTGCGTGCAGTGGAACTGTGACAGACGAACTGGTGAATTGTAATTGTTTGCATTACGTAATTCTGTGTAATCGGCAAGTGTTCAGACTGTAATTCGGTGGAAATAAAGAAGGTTTTTGAGTTGTGCAATTGGACTTTAAATTTCACGAACCCACAAAGTCACAATATTAACATTCATATTTTACGATCTCTAGTCATAATGAGTTGTGTATCATAAACGAATAATTCATCAAACTGAACTCTTAAAAATTCTTAGATCTATTCAAGTGAATCATGAGTGAAGCTATACCACGAATAAAACCAGGACTGTAGATCAGGAAACAAACCTCCTGGTCTTCAACTCAGTAGTGGAAAGTGCTGACGTGTTGTATTATTAGGTTTCACAACGAACGGGATTCAATTACTGAGGTCCTCTCTCATACAGAGAGTTCATTGCGAAGCTCTTCCTGGAGGAGATAAAAATAATTTTTTGTCTCTTCTCTTCTATCCAGCTAGTTACTGTATACTTACGGTAAAAAAACAGAAACAAATTATTGAAGCTTTGAATTTGCTTGCTACGGGAAAATATATTGGAGAGATGGAAATGGAGTTAAGGTTCTGAGAGTGTTTCGAGGGGTTTCGCCCCTATTTCGTTTTTTTATTCCTATCTAGATATTGAGAGAGGCAGAAAAAGGCTAAAATTTATGGAACAACAATAATAATAGGAAAGGAATGCTGAAAAACCCTTCGTTTCTGTATGTTTCATTTTTGCACAGCCTCTTCTCTCCCTTGATGTTAATGAAGAGTATCAGTTTATGGGAAAGCTCTGGAGAATATTTAGCAAGTAAGTGATATCGTATTTTATGTGAATAAAACGTTCATATTGATAAACCTAGAACATGACTTTTAAGGATTCCAATTTTAGGAGAAAAACTCAAGTACGAGGCGTATCCTTTAAATAAGCTCTCCAATTTTATTTAATATATAAAACATGTTTATTTCCAAATCATGTTACATTGTTCAAAAGGCGAAACTTGCAGCTATTTTTAAACGTAATCACCATTGTGATCGATGTACTTTTGCATGCGCTGTGGCAGTTTTTGTATACTCTTGTCATAGTACTCTCCCGCCAGGTAGCAGGCCGCGCCGTGGCTCAGTGGTTAGACCGCTTGGCTCTCACCAAGGTGGCCCAGCTTCGATCCCAGGCGACCGCAAAGTGAGATTTGTGGTGGACAAGGTGCTGGGGCGGGTTTTCTCCGGGACCTCCGCTTTCCTCCGGCATCTCATTCCACCGGTGTTCCATCTTCATCTCATGTATCATCAGTGTCAGCGCCTGCGGAGCCATATGTAGTAAAAGCGGGCGTTAAAGTCTACACATTACATTTCCGCCAGGTAGAGCTCAAATTCGTTTTTCAAATCATCGTCGGTCTGGAAATGTGTTCCACGCAGGTGTGACTGCAACTCAGGAAACAGATGATAAGCACTAAGCGCTAAGTCTGGACTGTAGGGGGAATGGGTGAGGATGTCCCATCCGAACTGGGGCAGGAGATCAGCCGTTCCATGTGCAACGCACACAACTTGCAATAATGCAAATGTTCGGTCAAAATCCTGTCAACCGTGGTGTTACTGACCTCAGGGATAGTTGAGTCCAGAGGTTCTACTCCCATTAGTCCTGAACCCGTACTAAAAAGACCCGGGCCTGTTTAACCAGGGAGTATCCGAGCTGTCCCAAGGGGCGTGTCCTCCGTGGGGCTATCCATATGGCAAGACCTGGGTACCTAACAAGCCACCCCCATCTGGTCCAAGGACACAAGACGGAATGGAAGTGGATTCGCCACTTACGCGCGCCACACCAAATGGGAGGGCTACCGACATGACCTCGGTGGGGCCACCTGGTGATCTAGCACGCCCTCTATTAGCCCTGCAGGCTAGTACCCGGGATGGCTTCCCTCAACCCCGTCCGGAGATATACCCGATCACCCACGGGTATCGGGAACCACTGCCCCCTCTAGACAAACCCAGCCCAAACAACTCCCAAAGGCAGGGGCTCGAATGTTCGACCCGAGGTTCCTCTAGTAACGTCAGAGGTACCACGAGTACTAAGGGTCCACAGCGCCCGCACCACGACAGCTGAAGGGGAGGGATCCCATCCCCTACGGAATAGGTTCGCACAGCTCGCGAATTGTCACACGCCGATCTTTAAGCATTTCTTGCTCCACTTTTTCAATTGTTTCGGCTGCAACCGAAGGTCGACCAGAACGCTGTTCGTCATGGACGTCTGTACTCCTTCTTTGAACTCTCTGACCCACTTTCGCACGTTTTTGACGTCCATACACGGTGGCTCATAGACGTTGCATAACTGACGATGAATTTCAATGGGGGTAGTACCCTTGGAACTCAAAAGACGGATCACTGCACGTAACTCGCACTTGGCGGCGGAAGTGATAGGAAGTTCCATCGGAAACTGCTGCCCAGCCAAGACTAATGGTGAAGCCAAGCTAACCGCCAGTGTTGCTGGATTTCGCGTAATAGCGTTCCTCACGGCTCCAGCGCCTTGGAGACATTATTTTGCGGACACGCCTTGTAATATGACAATCAGTATAATCCTTTTGTTCTATTATAATTGTGATAATAGGATTTAATGAGATTCAAGTAAATAAAAACGGATAATTCCTTTGTCTAGGATATCATACCATAAAAGTTCTGTATATCTTACGTTATTGTTTGCTTATTTACATTGCTTATTCTTTAATTTAGTTTATTTTGTTATCGCTTTAACTTGTCATATCGCGACTTCTTAACATTGAAGCTAGGTATATTATATTAGCATTCATATCAGATGTTTTTACAGAGTTCCGTAATGTTACAAAAGTACAGAATTGTTTTACAATATATATGGTTTACAAGTGCTTCTCTGATTTTAGTGGGGACATTTTACAAGGGCCCCCCCATCTAGTCCTGTGGACTCAAGACGGGCTGGAAGTGGATACGCCACTTACGCGCGCCAACACCAAAGTGGTAAGGCTACCGATATGACCTCTGTGGGGCCGCATGGTGATCTAGCACACTTTCTACTAGCTATGCTGGCTAGTACGAGGGAATATTAATGGCTTCCCTCAGCCCTGTCCGGAGACGTACCCGCTCTCACACGGGTATCGGGAACCACTGCACCCTCTAGTCCAACCCCATACGGACAACTGCCTATCAGGGAGGGGCTCAAATGTTCGGCCCGAGGTCCCTCTAGTAACGTCAGAGGTACCACGAGTGCTAGGGGTCCGCAGCGCCCGCACCAAGACAGCTGAAGGGGACAGATCTCCTTCGCTACGGGAGCATGTAAAAGACGTACGAAAATAGCACGTGGAGGGGTTTTTTAGTGAGTATGCCTGGCCTCCTCAGGGCACAGGAACCCTCACACTGTCGGCCATTACACGTGCGCCGTCACCTGTAACTGGGTTTTCCCCCTCCACGGTAAGAAAGGAAACAACTAAGTATAACCTATGCTCTAAAGGCAGCCGTAACTCCAATTTCAAGCACCTATACCTATGTATCTTCAAAATATCATCAGGAACAAAATTTACTTCCTTCAAGCCACTCAATTCACTTTTCCCTAAGCATGAAACACTACCTCAACGAATTACATAGTTTGTCACGTTCTATAAGTATAAATGGCGTGAATTTTTGTCCCAGTCAATGGGGAAGTGTTCGTAAGAGTCGGCGTCATCTCGATTCTCCCTGGACCTATACATGCTTTCTATTGAACTGGTATTTCTATTCGTGTAAATTTATACAATGGACGGGTACCAGAGGGAGGGGCTGTTGTTTTTATAAATTTCAATCTCCCCTCTCCATAAACAAGCATGATAATGTTTGGTTGTGGGTGAAACGTCATGTCCCATTCGGTCATTTCCGGACTTCTCTCCGAGACTTCGAAGAGACAACATCAACATATAGTGACGCTCTGCAGTAGACATGCCAGGACAACAGCGAGCAGCCTCCAGCTAGCTGCAGCTTCGAGTCAGCTTCGAGTCTGCGTGCCTGCAGAAGCAGCATCATTGTGCCAGCCTGAGCTACAAACAAAGTGAATGGGCAGAGTATCAAGGCTGCAGCCAACGGTCCTAGTGACCGGTTTCTAGGCGCCCTTACCGGTAGGCCCTCTGATACTCGAGCATATTGCACCCTACACTTGTTCTTTCCTTATTTCTAATTTTTCCTCTATCTATTAGATATAAGATCCCCCGAGACTTTTCCCTAGTAGCAGGGCGTGGCCCTGCTACTCTCTCATTGGCCAATACTGCCCTCTCATTGGTAAGTGTATTGTGGGCCGCTATTGGTCGTGCTGCACGACGACATGGAGGAAGATGAAGTCGCTTCTGTTTCCGAAGCACTTGACCAATATTTGCCAGCTCCGGAAAATGATAATGAGGCTTCCGATGAGCCGGAATGCCTCCTCTATTACGTCAAGGGAGGAGACTTTCGCTACTTCATGGACAGCGAAATCATAGTTGGTCCTCTCATGCCCTTGTCTAAAGGAGACGTAAGAATCCTGACACTAGAGAAGAAGGCCAGACAAAAATTCCTTGAACTGGCTGACCGGGAACTACATAACACTATTGTAAATGCTAAACCGGAAGAAACACTAAATGCATTTCAACTCTACTCTGCACACAGAGTGCGTGTAGAAGATATTGCAAATATCTTGCTCCTCAACGAGAAGTTTACGACTACTCCACAACAGGTAGTCACACCTAACAAGACACGTGGTAAAGCTCTGAAGCATCCGCATCAACCTGAGCCTATACCTACTACAAACCGTTTCAATGGTCTACCCATGGTAACCGACGAAGAGCCATCTACAGTGCCCGTAAATAAACGGAGGTGCACAGAACCTTCTGCCTCACTACAAAACAACACCCCAGCAGTAGCAACAGCACCAACCACGTCTGCTACAACCTCAGGAGCTCCACCAGCACAGGGTAATGTTACAGCCCGTTCAGGAAAGGCCACACCAATCTTTCTAAGAGACCCTAGTAAGGCTAGGGATCTCACAGCACATCTGAATACAACATACACGAATCTAAAATACTCAGTGCGCAACATGAGCGGCACTGTTGCTTTCCTACCGGAGTCATCTGACGACCATCGTCTCCTCCGGAAAGTGCTCACTGAAAGCAACACCCAATTCCTGACCACTCTACTACCAGAAGAGAAACTTCTATATGTAACTCTAAAAGACCTGCCCATGTACATAACCGAGGCAGACGTCACTGAAAAACTCAAGGAGCTGCAGTACCCAGTGGAGAGAGTTGGACAACTACGCTCTAACCGTAGCCAAACCCCACAACTTCTTCCACACTTCAGAGTAGCCTTGAAAAAGGAAGGGAGCTACCAGCAAATATATAAGGAGACGAGGATGTTCAACGCCTCAATCCGAGTAGAATCCTATCGCCCGCCAGCTAAGCCTCTGCAATGCACCAACTGTCAGCAATTCACACATAGTGCTGCAGGTTGCCGTTTGGAGCCCGTGTGTTCTTTCTGTGGAGAGCCAGGGCATAAAAGAGCAGATTGTCCAAAGTTAGGTGTAACTGGAGCCAAACCAACCTGTTACAATTGCGGCGGTGATCACTCTTGCCGATATGCCAAATGCCCTGTTTGGCAAGAAGCTCGAGTTGAAATGCAGCTCAACAAAAATGGACAGCGCACCAGATTTGACGCAGCTCCAAAGGTACCTAATCCTATGGGTCTCCCTAAGGAGGCTTTTAAGGGTACCCGATATCCTGGTCTGCCACCACCTACCAGGATTCAATACACGAGCTATGCAGCAGCTCTTCAGGCCACCGTCGCTCCCAGCAAGACTGCTACTACCGCAGCAACCACAATCTCTGGAAACTCGCCTCCGGTAGTCGCCAAACAACAGAAGTCTGCAAACACATTGCCTAAAGCAAACCCACCATCACAGCCACTGAAGGCAGCAAGTAACATTGCACCCAACACAGCTTCCAGGAACATAGCAACTGCTAGTTCCAAACCAACACCCTCTACTGGAACCCGCCAACTGGCTCAACAACGTCTACCAGCGCACCACTCTATTTCAAATGCCATGCCCTCATCATCACAAAACCCGTCCATCCCAGATGCACAATTCTTAAAACTTATGGATAAAATCCCAGTACACTTGCAACCTGACTTTGCAGTAGCGTTGGCTGCAGCATTAGCCCAGCGACCTGCGAACATCCCTTCTGCAACCATCCTTGTACACACTGTCTATACCTTCTTGACTAATTATGGCGGACAGCAATAAAATAACTGCTAACATCCTCAGTTTAAGGATTTGCTCCTGGAATGCCAATGGGTTGAGGAACAAATTAAAGGAAACAGCTAACTTCATTGCAGTGAATAAGGTGCAAGTTCTTATGGTCCAGGAATCACATCTATCCAGTCACCAGAAGGCCTCTATCCCTGGTATGACCTGTCATAGGTCTGATCGAGCAGATGGATACGGCGGAACTGCAATATTCATTAGCCACAATATCCAACACCACAGGCTACACTTGCCACCTTCCAATCTTCTGGAAGCTACTGGAATACAAGTGGCCACAAACAAAGGCCCCCTCAACCTGTTTTCCATCTACATTCCACCTGGCAGACCTTTTAATGTAAAAGAACTGGACACCATCTTCTCTGCAGGCTCACCTACCATAGCCTTGGGTGACTACAACGCCAAGAGCCCCCTGTGGAACTCTACCATCCGTAATCACAGGGGTTCTGCAATCGAGTATTACATCGAAAAGCACAATCTTGCTGTACTTGCTCCCTCATCACCCACCATATCCTATGGGGATCGCCGTCCGCCAGACTGGCTGGACTTCGCATTGCTGCAAAACATCCGCGGCCACCCCAAAGTCATGACAATCCCTGAACTCTCTTCAGATCATTACCCTCTCCTGTTCCTCTATCAGGGTCGGGCTACTCCTAAGGCCCCCCCTATCTCACTAAATCCAAGACACACAAACTGGAGTAAGTACACGGAACTAATGGCCTTGCAGCCTGCTGAGGCTCTACCCTGTAACACCTATGAAGAAGCTGAACAACTGGCCGCTAACATCACAACCACAATGACAGCTATCATGGACCAAGCCACTCCACCACGGCGCACTACATTTAGTTACAGGAAACCTCTCCCATATGAACTAAGACGTCTTATTGCTGATAAAAACAAGGCAAGACGACGCTTTCAGCTTACGCGCAACCCAACTCACAAACGTGAATGGAACCGGTTGCAACATCTAGTAAAACTAGAATTACTGGAACACAGCAACGCTGAATGGGAGAGGCGTTTGTGTTCTCTTGACGTAGAAGACAGATCCTTATGGAAAATGTCAAAGGCACTTCTCGGGATCCCTAAATCTGATCCGCCTCTTACTGATGGCAGGAGAGTTGCTACATCAGCAAGAGATAAAGTGGAAATCATGGCAGAACATCTTGCCTCCTCATTCCACCCTGCAGAATCTGTCGATCAAGAGATATCAGATGAAATTACAGCGTCTGTAAGACAGTATCTCAGCACACCACACATATTAGATGATGTGAAGCCAACAAGTGTAGCTGAAGTGAGGAATATAATCAACTCTGTGCGTCCATACAAAGCAGCAGGTGTCGACAACGTACCCTACGCTGCCTTCAAAGCTCTACCTCACTCGTGGATCTTACTACTAGTGCACCTATTTAACAGCCTACTAGTATTAGCCTACTTCCCGGTAGCTTGGCGGCATGCTAAGATCATCACCCTCCCGAAGCCTGGCAAAGACCAAAAACAAGTAAGCAGTCATAGACCCATCAGTCTCCTTCCTACGATAAGCAAGCTCTATGAAAAGGTACTCCAACTACGCCTTGAAAACTTGCTAGACCAACATAATGTCCTGCGTCCTGAACAATTTGGTTTTCGACGGCAACACTCCACAACGCATCAACTTTTGCGCATCGTGGATGAGGTGGTTAGAGGTTTTAACAACCGTCACTATGTTGTAGCCCTTTTCCTAGACATCTCCAAAGCCTTCGACACTGTGTGGCATGAAGGTCTTCTCCATCGCCTTATACATTACAATATCCCGTCATACCTTATTCACACACTTCATCATTATCTCAAAAACCGCACCTTCGTTGTATCCAAAGACAACATCCTGTCTCACACCTACTTCATAAATGCAGGGGTACCTCAAGGTAGTGTCCTTGGTCCTCTGCTCTTCCTCACGTACATAAACACCCTTCCAACCCTAAGGGGCTGCAACCTATACTTATTTGCTGATGACACAGCCATCACAGTAGCATCTAAGCGCCATGAAATTGCAGTGCAGCGAGCTCAAAACTTTGCAAACATGCTACACGTCTGGTTCGCCACCTGGCGGTTGAAACTAAACGCCACCAAATCACAAGCCGTCACCTTCACTAGAAGACCCCTCCAGGACGTTGAAAATCTGCAGTTAGCAGGAGCGGACATTCCTTGGTCCACACATGCCAGCTACCTAGGTGTAGTATTGGACATGCATCTGACATGGAAGGAGCACATAACAACCGTGGCAAACAGAGTAAACAGAAGGATGGCCATGCTCTATCCTCTGTACAACAAAAAATCAGTTATGACGCTTAGCAACAAACTTTTGCTATTTAAGCAGGTACTCAGACCTGCAATCACTTACGCTTGCCAAGTCTGGGGTGCAGCGGCCAAATCCCATCTGTACAAACTGCAGATTCTCCAAAACCGCTACCTTCGGTCAGCAGTTGCTGCCGATTGGTACATCCCAAACGAAAATATCCATTCTGATCTTTCCTTCCCAAAACTTTTTGACTACATATTACAACTATCCCATGCCTTCTATGCAAAATTACCTTCCAGTTTCAATAACCTTATCCGAGGTCTCGGGGAATATGATCTTGATCCAGGAGAAAGATACAAGCGTCCCAGACTTATCCTAGGAAATCAATAACTCAAGTCATTTTCCCATTAATCAAACATCCCTAATCTTACACCTATCTCAACTTCAATCGCCACCATCTAACCACCATCCCTGTTAAACACCCATCACCATGCCAGTAAGGGACCTAGTCCCGGTATGGCAAGAGTCGAAGGGCCCTCCTTTGCGGAGGAGGATAACCCTTCAACGACCCCACAGCGTGTCTCCCATTCGGTCTTCGTCTAGGGACGAAACATGGCTGCCCTATATTTATTTTAGGCGGCAGTTTCTTTTGTGTTCTATCATGCGTGTGTTTATGCTTCATTTTGTCGTACCAATATAGGCTCGTTCACATGTGCATGGACTCTTGTAAACACAAAAAGTGGGTCACTTGTGTATTTGGATGATTTGACTATATGTTGTACTGTCGATGTATGTATGAGCTGGCGACAGAGCCTGGCTCCAATTGAAAAAAAAAAAAAAAAAGATGTATTTTTCGTGGTTTTTCTTTCTAGGTGGATGACTGCGAAGCTAGTTTCCATTATACAGGTTGTCCCTAAAGTAACTATCCATTTCAATGAAGGAAGATAGTGATTGAAAAATCAATACTATTTTAAAGTGTTACACATATTCTGGTTCACTTCTACACGACCTCCATCTAGCTCAAAACATATACGCCATCTTTCAGTAGTGGAACGAAATGTAGACTGTAACATGTCAAGCGTAATTCGACCTGCTGCTTCCGTGATACGATTCCGTAACTCAGGCACACCACTCACTTTGCCAGTGTACACTTTAGATTTGAGGTACCCCCATAAAAAGTCTAAAGGAGTAAGGTCCAGTAAACGGGAAGCCCAGAGCCGAGGTGAACTTCTGCCTATCCATCTCCCAGGAAAGGTTTTGTTCAGGTAATCACGAACGATGTTTGCAAAATGTAGAGGCACACCATCTTGCTGAAACACAACTTATCCAGTATGCCATCCCCTTGAAGCTGCGGTTCAAGGAACAGTTCTAACATGTTGAGGTAGATTTTTTTTTTATTTATTTTTTTTTTATTTTTTTTTTTTGTAATTTACGTCCTCCAACGTTAACTCATATCGGACGATGAATGGAAGGGATGAAATGATGCTCAAATGAGTCCGGGGTCCATGGAGCTTAGAGTTCCCCGACATTCGTCTTACAGGATAAGGGAAAACCCCGGAAAAAACCTTATCCAGGTAACTCACCCTGACCGAGTTTCGAACTCGGGACCTCTTGAAGGTGAGGCAGACATGCTACCACCACGCTACCAAGGCGGGCTAGAGGTAGATGGTACCTGCTATTGACCTTTCGGCAAAGAAAAATAGGCCGTACAGTTTTGCGTTTGTCATACCCAACCAAACACTGACTTTCAGTGTATCATGTTCCCACTCCGACACCTCATGTGGTTCTTCATATGTCCGTATTCTGTTGTTGTGTCTGTGCACCTTCCCACAAACACGGAAAGTGGCTTCATCGGAGAATAAAATGTTGTCCATTAAATTCTCATTCTTTTCACATTCCAGGAGGTCATAACACATTTCCCGACGACAGGCGAAATCCTCGTCCTCAAGATGGTGCAGAACTTGAATGTGATACGGACGTTTTCGTAGAGTGCAACGTAGAATTTTCCACACTGTGTTGTGAGGGACGTTCAATTCCCTACTGAGGCGTCGAATTGATGCCTTCGGACTCCTGTCACTGGCAATTTGAACTTGCTGCACTGTTTCTGCCAAGACGTGTGGTCGTCCAGGACGTGTCTCATCACACACACTGCCAGTACGTTTAAATTTGTTCACAAGTAGACGAATATGTACCCTTTATGGGGCTAGTTTGTGGAATTTACGGGTAAACTCCGCTCTGGCGTCTTCATATTACAATCCGAGTACCCGTGCACAAACAATGGCAACCCGTTCTTCTGTTCTAAACATCTTGCACTAAGATACCAGTATCTGAAAATAAAAGAAACAAAATATTGCCTTTTCATTGAAATGGAGAGGCGGTCCGGCCCGTAGCGAACCACGTCGAGCTCTCCCTTGTGCTCAACGCCTCAGAATTAAGGATTGGTGGCGTGAGGAGGTTAAGGAAAGGGAGATTGTAACCGGTTCAAGGTGACTTGTAACTCCTGCATGAGAACTCTCATCTGTACTTCAGGAGTGGGTGTGTCCTGACTGGCAGTGGGTTAATGATGACACCTCGAATCTGGTAGACAGAAGTTTATTGTTGTCCTTAGGATCCTTTGCTCGCTACCGTAAATTCATCGTCGGTGTGGCTGCTGCGTTTAGCGTCACTGTCAATATTGTGATGTGAAGCGCAGAGGCTGTAGCACTGCGTAGTCGAACTGGATATATTTATCGTCCTCCCAATACATTACTCTTTGCGTTTACTCACACTGGAGCGACTGTTAGATATCGCACTTTGTCTCAGTGCATGGCGCGGAAGTGTACTTGTTAGGCGGCGCCAAATGTGCGTCCGTCTCACGTAGAACTCAGGACCGAAGTGCTCTTACTAGAAAAACCTACTTTCCGCCATCACTCTGAATTACCCCCACCCTAGGTATTTTTGGAGTTTGCAAAATCAATGAACAAATATCAGTTTTTCATTGGCTGGTACCTATCCCCACTTGAGACCAGTGTTCATAATTTCCAGTTTCGGACCTAATATCAGAGACGCTTTCTCTAAAGGTTCGCATGCAAAAATTTATGTGGAAGCATGCGTTCTGAGCGACGGTCAAAATCTTAAAGCCTGTTGTCAGAAGCCCGCATGGGATCTTAACAATGGGTTGCTTTCCGACTGGGTGGCACCAAATTTGCCTTGAGTGCAAAACAAACAATAGAGTAGGGTAGTTTGTTTACAGGGATTGCAAAAGGAGTTTACACTGACCTTCGTAGAGTGGCCTTGTCACTGTGACGGTCTCCGGAGTATATGCTAGCATTATGGAATATATCTATTCTGGTTTACGTCACTTATTTTTATTTATTCGTTTGTTTGTGTTAATGTCTTCTGATATCAGGTTATATGTCGTCTCAGTGTTCCTAGGTGACAGGGGCTGCGTCAATGGATAGTGAATATAGAGACACCCTGTACTTCCATTTCCCTTACCTACTACCCCTTTCATTATGTATCACTTTGATTCTCCAGTTGTGCTTCTAGTTTCGTGATGTGATGTCGGAAACAACAGAGCCGCATATAAAACCATTTCAGAATGACCGTAGATTAGGCGGTGACAGGAGCATCGCCAAGTGCCTCACGCTATCCTGAGATAGGTGACACATATCAGCATACTCCGCTGTATCTTCCTGCTATTAAGAATTTCTGTTGGATATGAAACTGCAATAAAGAAGCTATTGCTTAATTATTGCGTATCGGTGTTTAAACTGCTCCAAAATTTCGTTATAGCAGTACATGATGGCAAATAAGCTGGTGGACATATGCAACTTATACCTTTTAGAGGGAAGTTAATGTTAGTAAGGTCGGTGATGGGAGCAAACAGAAAACAAGATCATGGAATTGTAGATAAATTAACCAAAACTAAATGCTTTATGAAATGAGGCAGCATTTTATTTCACGTGTTTGATAATATTAAATATAGCATTTGTAAATGAAGAGGAAGCTGTTGATATTTACAGTAACAGGTTAAAAGTATAGTACAATTAAGATGATAACAAAATACACTGAAGTTGAACAAATAAATATTATCATTGATGTAACTAATTTAACAATTCATATTTTTAATGAAACTAAATTAATTGTGCATTCGTTGAACTCCCTTCAGCTCTTCTATCCATCAAAACCATATCCGTCATTTCGGCGTTCGTATAGCGCTCCATATTGCTTGGATTTGCTATCTAGGTACACGCAAAATCCTCTCTGTTAGGACGGAATGTGTAGTTTTACACTGAAGAGCAACCTTGCAACTGTCCGAGTTATTAGCCGACTTCTGCACAAATAACTGCTCCTTGTCCCATTACCTGAAAGCGAGGCTAGGATCTCTGTTAAAGAGCAAGGAGCAATGCTTTTGTTTCCGTGACCGGTGCGTCCCAATAAATTTTGAGGTTCGCACACCAGTGTTTCCTGCGCTGCCTAATCACAAAATAATGTAATATTTAATGAAGAGAAATTCGAAGATGAAACACTAAAATTCGGACTGGTTAAGTTATAAACTACGAAACAGTTATATTCGTTTGTTGTCGCTTTGAAACAACCTGTACACACACACACACACACACACACACACACACACACACACACACACACACACGCACACACACACACACATAGCTGATCATGTTCAATCCTTCCCAATGTGATCTGTCATCTCGGATGCACCTACTTCATTCAAGTCTTTGTAGGTTTTATGAGTATTTGACACATATACCCATGAAGTATACATTCTGTCAAAAAAGTACCTCTCGTTTAAGAGAGGATTCAAAATTGTTATTGTCACTAAGTTGGTTCACCTTCCCTGTATATCAGGCCGCGCCGTGGCTTAGTGGTTAGACCGCTTGCCTCTCACCAATGTGGCCCAGGTTCGATTCCAGGTGACCGCAAAGTGAGATTTGTAGTGGACAACACGGTGCTGGGGCAGGTTTTCTCCGGGATCTCCGGTTTCCCCCGCCATCTCATTCCACCGGTGCTCCATCTTCATCTCATGTATCATTAGTGTCATCGCCTGCGGTGCCGTATGTAGTAAAACCGGGCGTTAAACACTACACATTTCATTTCGTTTCCTGTATATCCACGCGAAGTTTGATTGCCATCTGTCATATTGTCGACAGGGTACCATTTTGTTATTGTATCTGAAATGTGTGTTGCACTTTATAATATTCAAACAGTGAACAAAAAATCTGTCACAAACTTCGCAATGCAAGTGATATTTCGTGTATGGAATCCCTGAAAATGTTTAGAGTGCTTACAGTGAATCAACTACATCAAAAACACTTGCGTATGAGTGGTACGGTGAATTCAAAAGTGGTCGAGATGTGTTGGAATATTTGTCTCGCTCTGGTAGGCTATGAACAGGTTCAAATGAAGTGAAAGAAATTGTGCCTGAAAATAGTAATTTAGGTATGGGAGAAATTGCCATAAGTAAAGAGTATTATTTGAGCGATATGCAGGGTATTAGAGAACAAATACGCCGGAAAAGACCAGATATGTGGAAAGACAACTGCACCACGATAACGCCCAAGCTCACAAAGTTATCACTGTGAATGAATTTCTGGTCAAAAACTCAACAAATTTCACCAAAGAACCGGTGTAGTCACCTGATCTAGCTCCGGCTGAATACTTTCTCTTTCCAAAACCAGGTCACCACTTCGAGGATCCCGTTTTCAGCCGATAGAAGAATTGGTGGCGACAATTGACAAAGATTACAAAAAAAAAAAAAAAAATGCCTAAAAATGTTTTGATAATTTCATTATTTTTTGGCATAAATGTATAATTTCAGAAGCATTGTACTTTGAAGGCGATAAAATAAAATTGGATGAATAATGCGTATTTTGTGTTTCATTGACATATTCCCTTAACTTTCTTGCTACACCAGTAGTATCTTTTTAAATCAGGTATGGAGACCTCACAGACCAAACTATTGTTCCAACTGTTAAAACTAGATATTGCTGTGTCTAATATCAATGGTCATGGACATGTTATGACCAGTGAGAATGTGTACACATCTATCTACGAGGGCTGTTCAATAAAGAATGATCACAATCTTTTTGACAACGTACCTTTATTCATATTCATAATGGTATTCTCAAAACATTCTCCCCTGAATGAGATGAACTTGTCCCAGCGTTTCTGCCAGTCTTCTAAACCATGCTGGAAACCATCGTTGAGAGATCCTTCAAAATCGCCTCCGCAGCCTTCACCACTGCTTCTGATGATGGATAATACCTCCCACGAAGTTGTTTCTTCACGTTAGGGAATAGAAAAAGGTCACATGGGGCTAAATACGGACTATAGGGAGGGTGAGGGATGCACCTCACGTTGATTTTTGCAAGATACTCGGCAACAACATTGGCAAAATGCGACCGCGCATTATCGTAGTGCACCATCCAGCCAGCTTCACGGAAATGTGGTATTTTGCGCCTGATACAGATTTGCAATTTTTTCAGGACATCCCTATAGTATTGTCCAGTTACTGATGTGTGTGCAGGTACAACATGCTGATAAACCATTCAATGAATATCAAAGAATGAGATGACCATATCTTTCCGAGCAGAAGCAACCACATTTGCTTTTGGGGGGTTGGTGATGAAGGAGATTTCCACACTGAGCTTTGCTATTTGCTCTCAGGATCAAAATGATGTAGCCAAGTTTCATCAGCAGTGTTTACGTTTGAAAGAAACTCCATATCTTCCTCTAACATCAACTTTAATTGCATGTTACCTCCATTACAGCGGTAGGCGATACTGAGCAGTCTGAACGTACCTGGTTCTCACAGTCGAGAACCAGGAGTACCAAAAATGAAACTACTACGGCGTGTTCCCGTAAAAATATTCTGATTTTTCTTTATTGAACAGTCCTCTTAGATTACCCTCCTGTTGTGGCTGCTTTACCATAACTTAGAATATAGGATTTTGCATTGAGATTAATAAGTGTGCTATTGATGACATTTTGTTAATTTGTCACAGCTGCAACTTATTTTTTGTTTGTGCAGCTCTATCCATGAATGTATTACTAAACAGCTGAATTTATTCATTCAGTTTGGAACATTCCTTACGGGTGTAACATAAAACTACTGACAGTTTCAACAGCTGCAACTAAGATTGAAGCACTCTTTTGTAGCCATAAATATTATTCAATAACAATATATTTAATACTATATATATTACTTTATAAATATGCTTTATGAACGTCGTATTATTTCACATATAGTGCGATTGTAATAGACCCTAACGTTGGAACTAATGGTAGGACACACGTTCAACTTTGGGTGAATATAATACATAATTGTGAGATTACATTACACTATTTACATTTCAGGTAAAATTTTGGAAATGTCCTCCAGAAGCATCTATACATGTTTGCACTCGTCTCACCATAATCTCTGAAGTTTTACGGAGAGTATCCTCGCCAATATTACTTATTTCGGTTCTAATGCATTCCTTGAGAACATGAATTGTCCGTGGCCTATTCTTGTACACTCTATATTTAGATACCCCCACAAGAAAAAATTCGGTGGTGTTAGGTCAGGGTATCTGGGGGGCCACAAACCTTTTGAGACTATTCGATTCTCAAATAAACTGATTACAAGTACCAGGGTGCCATTAGATGTATGGCACGTTGCTCCAAAAGCCTTCTCTCAATTCGATATCATCCAGCTGCTCCACAATATAAACTTCAGTGTTTACACTATACAATATGTATAGATGCTGGTGGCGGACACTATCAACATTTTCGCAAAGTTACAAGTGTGTTCTATTATTTGTTGAAAAGTTGTGGCCTATCAAAATTGTTCAGGTTTATGTGGATCGCACTATACATTTGAACTTATCTGAATATATTAATATTATTATTATTTTAAATATTAGCAAAACTCTTACTGAATTCTTTACAAGAATTGCATCTGGATTGCATCAGATTATTTAACTTTTCTTTTTCATACGCAACGATCAGTTTTTTATTGGTTTAAGACCCAACCAAAACCCTCCTTCTACTCGTTTGTTGAAACAAAGTTTCACTTGTCGAAGCTCAGCTGGAGTCCTGTCCACCGTGCACAGCTCAAACTGATGTAGGAGATTAACCAGCAAGGATTTGCTGATCGTCATGGCAAACCTGACACCTGAAAACAAGTGGTGCATCATTAGCACTGAAACACACCGCCATTAATTATGGTAAATGAGTATGCTAAATATTTATGGTTAATAAATATTCTCAGGCGCTTTGTAATAGCCTGATGTTACAAGTATATATCTTACCTGGTACACACAATCTGCTAACTTAACTACAACCATTAAGCCTTGAAACTTTAAGGCCCGATTGCATGAAAGAGTATCTAAGTTCAAGCATATGAAGATGATCTTCAGTCAAGCTGAACTTAGAATTTTAGTTGTATAAACATTGATCTAAGTTCATGGCCTCTTGATCTAACATCAAACCTAACTTATGAATTTTCTCCAGGTAACTTGATTGATCTTAGATCAGCAGAACTGCAGAATTTACACAATAGTTTCTGAGAAGAAATAAGTGGTGCAGCTTTAAATAAATAGTAAATAAAGCACCTTTGTGGTTACTTGCATACATAATTAGCTTCTTTATTTGACAAATGTATGTTTAAGATGCATTTTTGTGTTCATAACCTATACATTTTTATAATTTTCCGAATTCAGATTACTCTGATATCTCTGATGATTAGAATCTTCAATTTGAAAGGTCTCCTCTTGTTTTCCAACATAGAGGAAATCCCATCTCAGAACTCAATGACAGAAAATTCAAAAAGAGATTTCGACTATCAAAGCATGTAGCTGAAGAACTGGAGCATAGACTACATTCACAATTAAGAACACAAGCCCTGAGGAATTATGCACTCAATCCGATATTTATGACCCTGCTCACATTACGGTTCTATGCAACTGAAAGCTTCCAGATGGTGATTGGGGATATATTTAATATAAATAAAGGGACTGCGTTTAGAACAATACACAAAGTTACAAGGGAGATTGCAGCTAGATCTCATTTCATCAGGATGCCAATGGAAAAGGGTGAAATAGGAAGGGTTATGCGAGATTTAAAGTTAGCTGAAGGCATCTCCACTTTTACCTGAACATCAAGTTTTATATTCAAATATGATAATTGTAACTTAAAACTTCACTTATCTCCCATGTTTTTTACATTTTCCAGCTCACAGTACTGTAAACAGACGAAAATGAAAAAGAAGTACATTAGGCATATAACAGAGATAAAGTAAGCCAAATAATTAACTTTTGATACGTTTTCAATATGGAGAAAATTCTTGTACTGTCTATTTAAAATAACATTATTTCTAGGACAAATAGCCATAGAGCAAAAGATTTATTTAGTTTTTGTTATGTCTAGATTGGCTACTCTCTGCACTTGAATAAAAGAGAGTCGAAAGATTCCGATAATTCCCGAATCCTTTCGATGCAATACGAAAGTTGCAACGTGCTTGGGGATGTTGCATATTTCTTTTTGTGATCTGGGATCGGTACTGAACGGCGTTCATCTGATCTAAGATCAGTATTTTACAACCCAGGCGGGTTCGTATACTTAGTTCAACTTTCATCTTCGATTATAAATGAACTGCAGTTAGCGATTTTTATGCAGCCGAGCCTTATATCACTTACGCTTAAATATCACTAATATGAGGAGGATGTGTAGTAAATGTGTATTATTTCACTTGGATTGTGAAGGCAGCAAATGGAACAGAAAACTGATTAAGAAGGGTTTATACCAGCAGTTATTATGTCTACTTTGAAGTACGAATTAGGAAGTCAGCAGTTTGACTTACAAATTTCTAAGTGTTATTCACAACGTGAAAAATAAGTTATTTGTAACAAATGAACAAAATTCTTAGTACATTTATATGTGGATGTGAATCTTTAAGCAAAGTATGCCACATGAAGTTTCCTCCCATTGCCCTCTTAAGTCCCACTTCCAATAAAAATTATATCATCATCATCATCATCATCATTATTAAAGCCTATGTGTGACGTATTTAATTCATATTCAAGAGGTTCCAAGTTTGAACTTCCTTCAGGGTGAGTTATCGGAATAAGAAATTTTCCCGGTTTCCCTATCGAAGAAAAATAAATTTGGGGTAAATCTAAGCTCTATGGACTCTAGGCTCTTTTAGCATCACTTCATTCATAGTCCAATATGACAACGTACTAGGACGTTAATTTTATAAAACAGAAGCTTCTCAGAAGAGTTGAATTTCATGACTTGGAGAGTTTATTTTACACCAAAAGCAATACAAGTGTCAATAGAATAAGACGATCTCATAACTGAGGTCATATATCAGCACGCTGTTAAACAAAACACTGGGAGAATCGTTACTGCAATAAGGCTATTTGTTCAACAGTGTTTTGTTTGGTATGAGGCAGAGAATCTCAATCTAGATGGTAATCACAATGTTATTTAGTCAGGTTTAAGACGTGAACAAAGAAATAAAGTAAGGAAGTATACAAAGACAAAATTCTATAAAACCATGACAATTTCAGTAGCTCTATACAGTAGCGAAACTGGATAATGACAAACAAAGATGAAAGAGATTTGGCAGCAATGATATTTTTAAAATCGGTTTTGGTAGTCACAGAATACAAAGTAAATAATGACAGTACAATAAATCAATTACGGACCTTTAACAAAAAAGAAACAGATACTCCATAAGGGACAAAAGAGGTTACAATACGTTAATAAATTGAATGGTTAACGATGTATGAAGAAAATATTAAATTACAGCCCTAAAGGAAACCTAAACTTCGGAAGGTCCAAAAAACGATGGGTAACCCAATTAAATAAGTATTTCGTGTCCGCAACAAGGATTTGGAAGCTAAGTGTTTGAAATAGAAGAACAAGAACAAATAAGTAAATGAAGTAAGGAAGGGAGGAAGGGAGGGAGGAAGGAGGGAAGGAAGGAGGGAGGGAAGGAAGGACTGAAGGAAGGAGGGAAGGAGGGAGGGAAGGAAGGATGGAAGGAGGGAGGGAAGGAGAGAGGGAGGGTGGGAGGGAGGGAAGGACGGAGGGAAGGAAGGAAAGAAGGAAGGACGGAAGGAAGGAGGGAAGGAAGAAGGGAGGGAAGGAAGGACTGAAGGAAGGAGGGAAGGAGGAAGGGAAGGAAGGTAGGAAGGAGGGTGGGAAGAAAGGATGGAAGGAGGGAGGGAAGGAGAGAGGGAGGGTGGGAGGGAGGGAAGGAGGGAGGGAAGGAGGGAGGGAAGGAAGGAAAGAAGGAAGGACGGAAGGAAGGAGGGAAGGAAGGATGGAGGGAAGGAAGGAGAGAAGAAGGGAGGGAAGGAAAGAGGGAGGGGGAGGGAGGGCAGGGAGGAGGGAGGGAGGGAAGGAAGGAAGGAAAGAAGGATGGACGGAAGGAAGATTTGATATTTGTAAATATGCCAAACAGTATATTACACCCTTTTGAACTACAGTAAATCAAACATGTTTAAGAAGTATTTTTAAGAAGGATAATTTGCTGTACATCTTTCAGATTTTTTTAAACTTATGGTTTGTATATCCCTTACCTGGACAGTTTCGTGGTCCTACTCCAAATGGGAGGTATGTGAAAGGTTTAATTTCCTTTCTGTCCTCTTCGAATCTTTCCGGCCGAAATCGATGAGGTTCTGGAAAATGTTTGGGATCACGATGGACGCAAGATACAGGGATTACAATCCCATCTCCCTTTTGGAGTATATAGGTTGGAGTTGATCCAGGAACTGCGTAAGGCTTCACACACTTTCTGTCCAACACTTCTGCTGGAGGATGCAGCCTCAGGGTCTCTGTAAAGAAATTTGACAGTTACTGCTGACTAGTGATGTCTTACAATTGGCAATGGATATAAAATGCACAATTTAAAGTACTTTATGGTGAACATGATTTAATTTTATCGGATATATAACATGTACTACTTCAGATATTTCAATTCGCATTTGAATGCTATATGTAATGCTCATCTTTTGAGGATAGTGTTCAAACTTGTTACAATCAAATCTAGCGCTTCAAATTAAAATACTGATAAATACCGATGCTGCTGAAATCCTAAAGAGGAAGATTCACAGCACGTTCAAATTTTCAGGTTGTCAGTCATTGCTTTCCAGACTTCTTTAATAATTTAGTAGAAGGAGAAAAGAAAAAAACGCAGGCATAATGGGGCAGGTGACCTTAAAGTGTTAGCAATTAAATTTAGCTCCTTTCAATTATTTGGCAACATTTGTCAATAGTGTTTAAAATTCATGCAAATATATTTATGATAAATATAGAACGATTAAAGTTGGGTTCACAAATTTTAGGTGAATAGTATCCATTTCAGGGATATGTTATTATTATTGGTGTGAATATATCAGTAATATAGAAATTAATCTTTTCTTCACAATAGCCGTATATAGGCTAAGGTTTTTGACGGATAGTCAACATGAAAAATCCTATGCCATAGCCAGGATTTGAACCACAGATATCCCAGTTTCCCTCCAGTCGCTCTAACCAATTGAGCTATCATGTTCAACGTGCCGTCCTCACATTAAATTCTCCACTGGACTTGTATATTTCCTCGGTAAACCACCAAAACACTAGGTTAACCGTCATTTAAATCCCGGCCATGGTTTGGGATATTTAATGTTGATCTATCAAAATTCTTAGCCTATATACGGCTAGTGTGAAGAAATTATTTATTTCCATCAATTAACTAAAACAATAAGAGTTAAATGATAAAGCCTGGGACCCAAGTACTTACGACAGTAAGTCGGCACAAACGGCATATCTCGGATACGACAGCCCCTAACGGTCTACTACCTTAATGTTGGATATTCTATTTTTGCATCCTGTGTCGCTACCTTACAATTTTTATTTTTTATATGCTTAAACATATATTAGTTTGTTGGCGAAGCCTTCTGCAGCTGTTTCACGACTGATGTAAATCCTATAATCCCCCACTGTCATTTCTTTCTAGCTTGGGTGGCAAAGTGTCAGATATAATGTTCTCATCTCCCTATACTTGGCAACATCTGCAAAGGTACTCAAAATATACTTTGTCTACCACAGCAAAAAGATAACTACCACGCCTTGGAAAGTCTGTTTTATCAATAAGACATTTGCTTAAGTTTTAAGTCAGTAATACACAAAGCTATGGTATCATGCTATATGTCCGAATATTACACATGACAAAAGCACTCAGATATCTTCTCTGAGTAATTTGTATGAATCTGTAGGTACCTACCTTTTTTTTCTTTTCAAACCTGAAAGCTTTTCCATTATCCATGAATCAAAATATTTGGGGTTTTGAACCTCGGTAGCTGTACATATCAAAGCCATAGCTATATTACACAGCTTAGGAGTAAATAATGGAAAAATTCATCACTCAGCTAAATCAGTTGTGTTGGACAAAATCACTGTATTTACAATATCACGAGTTTTAATGAGTTCTTCAGCATATGAAGATTTGTTGCTTTTACACCTTGTCCCGGAAACAAATATCGCAACCAATCACAAGTACTGTCCAGTTTATTCCTAAACATTCCCCATGCAGTACACGTGAACTGCTATGATATATGCTATAATTCGGCAGATTATGCCTCATGTACTTATAATAGACTCTAGATATAGTGACACTAATGGAGATCGAAGCCAGACTTTCTGCAAGTTGTAAACGTATATTGTTAACACTCTGGTATCAAATTTCTAAAGGAAGCTCAGGTTGGCCTGAAGAACTCGAATGTAAGACGCTGACTTCCTGATCCCGACCTCCATCAGGTTGTTCTTACCAAATCACCTACCATCGTAAGTTACAATGTAAATATTCTTAGTTAATGTACTCACAATTGCAGGATATTGTCACCCTAACGTCGGAACTCCCGATAGATCCGGCCGGCAGCAGGGTAGCAGCAGACGGCAAGCATTCGACCACGCCTACCCATCTGTCTTGTAGCGGTAACGAGGGGGATGGTTGGAAAAACATCGTTAGCCATCTCTTTCCCCCTCCTTGACGTCTAGAACCTGCAGGATGATTCACCGAATCGCGAGACTTCGAGAAACAGCGATATCCCTATAAAAAGGGACTGCAGCCAGCACGAGTGAGTGAGTTTAGTTGTTGGCGAGCAACCGTGAGGAGCACCGAGTGAGTTAACGGACCGGAAGACTGTGAACGTGCATCAGAGGAGTTGTACGTAACTGTGACCGTGCAGTGGACCTGTGACAGACGAACTGGTGGATTGTAATTGTGTGCATTAAGTAATTCGGTGTAATCGGCAAGTGTTCCGACTGTAATTCGGTGGAAATAAAGAACATTATTGAGTGGTGCAATTGGACTTTTAATTTCACGAACCCACAAAGTCACAATATATAACACGTCTATCTAGAAAATTAAACGCAAGTAATCGTTTATGTTAAAGAGAAAATTAGCAATATTTGACTACCTGAATTATTTAATTTGAAGTTAATTGCGTTTTCGAATAAGCTTATGCCAATAAGTATTTATGCAGTTGTAAATTGTATAGAACCCAATATTTTGTTAAATTATCTGTATTTGCTGCTTTCGTATTGATAGATTATCTACCAAGACATTTGTTGGTCATTAACTATATATTATTAGCTCAAATATGACTGAATGACAGTTGTAAAAACGTACACACAGGGCCCTTCAAGAAATCAATACAACGGAAGAATGTGAAACTTCAAATACTTTCCAAAGGAACATACCAGATACAACCATATCAAGATATCTCATCCTATGAAGTTCCTCGTAAGGTATCAGGCCATCTTGTAATTGTATTGAGGAAATCTCCTCACGTAGACGTCTTTGTACATCGGAATGC
This sequence comes from Mantis religiosa, assembly GCA_030765055.1. Taxonomy (NCBI): domain Eukaryota; kingdom Metazoa; phylum Arthropoda; class Insecta; order Mantodea; family Mantidae; genus Mantis; species Mantis religiosa. The sequence goes on along the minus strand of CM060956.1, from coordinate 47,959,358 downwards.
TTGGCGATGAGATGCGTTGAGAAGCACACAAGGGTGGAAATAGTCTCTACTCCAGCTAACATCATTAGCATTAGCTGTGCTGCGAGATCGTCATCATCCAAATCTGTAACAGATTTCAAATATCATAGTCATGACATATTGTCACACATTTTATTAATTTACTCTGTTGACTTAAGTAGTAGGTGATGTCACTCGCTCCCCTCCTTTATGAGTGGATAAGTGGTCTTTAGGCGAGAGACTCTCTCTCTCTCTCTCTCTCTCTCTCTCTCTCTCTCTCTCTCTCTCTCTCTCTCTCTCTCTCTCTCTCTCTCTCTCTGTAATTGCGAGCTGATTGAACAACATGTATCTGTAGGCAGCTCCGCTTTTGGGCAGGTAAACGGCCATTATAGCCGCATTTGTAAATATGTTTGATGTACTAAGTGGCTGGTTGGAGACCAGAAGATCGTAGTTCAAATCCCAGCTATGGCATTGAATATTTCAGTCTGACTCTACCTGTCCATTTTTATATTGTTTCAGTGAGATGCACTGAAAATTTACATTCGACAATTTACGAATGTACATGGTTGTTTACTGTAATTCCTACATCGAAAGCAATGAGAAGGATGACATGTTGTAACGTAGCTTACCCTTTGCATCCGTACCGGACTGTACACACACAGCGCCTCGGTATACTTGTTGATATCGCGCCTGACCTTGTATAGTACCTGTGCGGGTACAGATGTATTTTTTATCTTGAAAAGTGCAGAGCGATGCGCAGTGGTATCTGGACGAGTCCACCTCAGAACGGTTGCAACTGGAGGGGAGGGCAGGTCAGTTGCGAGCAAGTAAACACGTGCAGAGCTACTCGGCAACACTACAGCTTGTTTCAAAATGTCTCCTGGTTCCAAGAGAGCATTTATAAATGACGCCTCCTAGCAGCACATTAGGAAATAAAGTGCTACATTTAAAAACACGAGAATTAATAACCAATATCCATACATTTATAAAAAAGAAACAATGGTCTGGGTCAGCTATAAAAATCAGGGGAAGGGTATCTGAGGCAACAGTTGTGTCTGAAAGCAGTTTAGGAGAGTTATTAAGGAAAGAAAAGCCATTGGTGCTAGTGCAACAACGTCCTTCTCTATGCCCAGTAAACAAAGATTAAGAACATGCACAAAATCTAATTTGGATGTTTTAATTCAGAAGTAGTTAGGCGAACTATGAATAATTTTAAAGCACAGATAAACAAAGACCAACTTCGAAGAAAGTGCTTATGAAGCTAAAAATTCTACTGACTCCCAACGCAGTGTCTGAACATTAAGAAGAGTTCTTTTGAAGCTAGGGTTATTTGAAAAAAAAAAAAACACAAAGCGTGACAGACAAATTTTAATCGAACAGCGCACCATACGTTCAAAAAGCAGAAGAATTTATGAAGTATTCGGAGATATCGAAGCGAAGTTTATATAGTATATATGGATGAAACTTATATAAATACAGCACATACTGGACCATATGCCTGGAGTGAAATACGTTACAGGGACTCTGCAGCGATATTGAAAGGCTGACAGTCGTTTATCATGCCTGCTGGAGGAGAACAGTGTTTTGTTCCAAATGCCTATGTACTATTTAAGATCCAACAAAAGCTTGGAGATTTCTACCATAGTAAGAATTACAACTTAGTTTATAAGAGCTGCAAAACTGGCTTCAAGAATGAAATTTGTTTTTAGACACCTTATGCACCGCCCTCGCCTCTCGTAATCTTACGCGTGTGACGCATTGTAGCGATAGGTGCACTATCCCCACCACAGTTGCTACTCATCCCTACCGCACAGGATTCCTGTCAAGGTAAAATAATACATCAGTACATTAATTGCAAGGGTCTACGGGATCCGATGGCTGGTCTTGACATATAAGACAACACTTGATAAAGGATAATCTCAGTTCTTTTGTTCGCTGAAGGATATGGATGGAACTGAAACACTCTAATGCCTGCAAAACTGAAAAATAGGTGACTCATAGCTTACATTTTTACATACATATGCTAAAACACATATTGGAAATTAAAAAGTTATATATTTGCAAAATATGTATGCTATAAATGAAATAAATACAAAATTTACTCATAAAAATGGGTACAATTAGTGCACAAGTCAGTATATGAAATAACTCAAATACGAGTCAAGTGATCTCTAGGTTCAATGTTAATTTTTTAATAAAATCATTAGACTTCCTACATATTACATATATTCAGGGAGAAAGATGAGACAGCGTTTATCTGAAGCATAAATTGCTGAAGTGAGATCTTAAGATCCAATCACCAAATTGTGATGATCTGGTAACAATTTATATTTGCTTGTATTGGTTTTGACTGTGTGTATCAAGCATAGGTTCATGGTATCCTTTTAAGTGTATGCCGTTGTTCAACGGACATGTGGGGGTGTGAGAATTGATAAATATTACTTACTTTTTATTCAAAATATAGTAACTCGTAGAGGAAGTCCCAGTAAAGTAAATTGTCACCTCACAGCTCCTGATGATAAATGAAGACTTTTTTCACATTCTTCCCTTGCAAACTTGATTACGTGTTGTTGTATGTTGTCATTGAAGCAGGAAGAAGTAAATTTATTATTCTAGGGCGTCATGATACACAATCTTTGTTAGCCGGTGAATTTTCTTTGCGGTAGTAAATATAAATGAACTTCAGCGTATTTAAACAACTTATTTACACGCGCGCTCAATAATGACACTTGTAGAAATTCGTCAGTGTATTTTTAAATCGCCAGCTACATGGTTACTTGTAAAGAGATTGAATGAAAAAGCTTTTCTCCCCTTCATTGTTCACAAAAATGCTCCCCGAAAACCCTCTACTTCCTTATTGATGGAGAACTTCGCTCTCGTGATCGTGTTCGTATCTTTTGTCTTTCTGTATGCCTATGTTGATCATACGGAGAGCTAAAATTGATTTTTATTTTGTAACGCTAGTGAAGGTCACAATAATTCTAAGACAGAAACATTTCTTCGATGAGTGCTTACCCACTTTCTACGTTTGTAAACTCTGTTTAGTTAACGCATGTGCAGTTCCGAGTCAAAGGAACCTGAGACGCCCGACCACTAATGACCGTCATAAATCTATCTCCACACTTCAGAAATGGAACACTGTCGTTGAGGACCAATAGTAACCCTGATTTTCTGAAATGACAGTCGAATGCTTACTTCACGTGAAGTCTCAGTTGCCAAAGTTCCAACTTCCAGTTGATTTGTTTCATTACGTGCAGAAATTCGTTGGGTGTCACGATATGGAGACCGTAGGAGTGAAATGCAGTGGGAAATGCAAATGAAGTAGAGATAACTTTCAGTCACGTGAAAATAATCAAAGTGATGACAATATTGTGAATAACTGGGCCAAATTATGTTACTGGAAAAGCCTAAAAAAAACAAAGTTATCACGGGAACTGTTTCTAAGCAAATTCAAGCGCTTGTTTTGAACACATATAAATATATACTGAGAAATAATCTTAGTAAGGGGTCGTGCAATGAACCTGATGATAAATTCTGGGTATTCACAGAAATACAGTGAGAAATATTGTGACGAAAGGAATACCAAAGACGCCGATCAAGTGAGAAAACAAAAGGAAACGTTTCTCTAAAGTAGATAATTTCACATGCGATTTAATTCGTCGAGAAATTTATAGATTCTATGCAAAAGGGAGAGCGCCCACCTTAGACGAATTGGTTGCACATTTGCAAGAAATTTGTGATTTTCCTTATGGGAGCTTCACTTTGCGCCGTCTCCTAAAGGAGCTGGGCCTCAAATACCTCACTTTGAATAACTTAAGGGTTATTATGGGATCCAGTAGACTTGCAGCTTGGCGATATATATATTTGTCAAAACTAAGGAAGTTTCGCAGTAATGGACATAAGATAATTTATTTAGACGAAACCTCGTACGATAGCCATGACGTATCGAGAAAGGTGGCAACCTTGCAGAAAGATCTGGGATAAGGAGGGCCGGAGGTTGTAAAACGATTATAAGGGTTCGTCAAAGGCAGAAGCCGACGTGCACACGCGTTAACTAAACAGACTTTACCAAATACGACTTACAAGAAAGACCATGCTTGTTCAGGTTCCGGGTTTAGTTAACTGAGGCTACTTTATACCGCCAACAAATTCAATTACAGTTACTTGGATCATTTGTGGCTAATGTTTGCACATATGTAAGTTTTAAGATGATCTGAGAAACATATATGCACTGAAAATGAAATATAAAAGTAGGGTAAACAATGCCCTCATTGAAATATAAAGTGAAACAGGTTTGGTTTATAAGTAGCAAACATTGTATTTATCGTGTCACATTTGTTACTTGTGCGGCTGCAAAGAATATCACCAGTGGACATTAATATTGTTTATATTTTCTAATTTTCAATAGCTCTAGCACTGTAATCATAGGTCCCAGTGTAACATAATCTTGGGCGTATTTGTGTGTATGTGTGTGTTTACAGCACACAGAGAGAGAGTAAGAGAAACAGATAAAGAGTTGCAGTGAGGGAGAATTGCAAAATAATACTTCATCTCAGTTCCTATTTGAGATATTATTACGTAGATCTAAGTTAAGTACAAATAACTGAACATTCATTACAGAAACAGTTTAAGCGCCGGAGTTACCTGCTCTTGTCTGGAATGATTGATCATTTACAGTTTATATGAAAGATGGTGTGCACTAGGGAAGAGGATAACATATTGAGGGTCATAGAGCCGGGATGTGTGCCATTCATCCCAAGTGCTCCTGTGGGCAAGCAATGTGTCGTCTGGTCACGAGATTGATATGGCTATGTCGTCATCACCGGGAAATGGCTCCCGGAAGGGTTTTGGGCTAAGATCCCAGATGTGGCTTCACCGTAACCAGGTAGTGTGAAATTCTCTTGTATTAGCTATCCGAACAAGCACCGTCAGGAGACTCAGAGCACGTTCATAACTGCATTAATGGTGCCATCGTGTCGGAAATCTGCAGTCTCTTAGCGCATGTTAACAAATGCCAAATTTGCTCATCATAATTATATGAGAATTATAAATATGACAAATGACTGACAAATATATAATGCTATTTTTAAAAAATGCCAAATTTCCTCGTCGTCATTAAGGAAATATTAATACGCTAAAATATTGTGACAAACAAATAAATAAGGTTAAATCTTTACCATTTTATAGTTAATAAGACCTCCGGATTGTATTTAGGTATCAAGTGCCTATCTAAAGCTGAGAAACACTGCATTACACTCAAAATTCGATTACATTCTTTCTCCAGAAGGTCTATATTTCGGAACGTTTTTCACCTATACAGGGCTATCCGAAAAGAAAGAACATATTTCAATTACACTGGGCAACAATTAAAATGTTTCGTGCTTAAAATAGTGAATTTACATGTATTTCCATCTGCTGAATTAAAAAATCACCATAAAATGATAGATTAGCTCTTGTTTTGAAGCTTAAGAGTGAAGAGTGAAGATTTTAAATTTGGGAGAATTCTTTTGAGAGTTGGCACACCTGTCAAACACCAAAACACAATAACAGAGAAATTTTCGAAATTAAGTATTGCAAAAGTTAAGGAAGGCATTTTTGTCGGACCACAAATAAGAGAACTTGTAAAAGATCCTGCATTTGACCAAGTTTTGGAGGGGAAAGAAAAGGAAGTTTGGGAAGCCTTCAAGGGCATTCATTGTTCATGGATTTTTAGGCAACAAAAGAGATGACAACTACAAATATTTGGTGACAGTGCTCCTGCAAAAATACAGTAACCTTGGATGCAACATGTCCCTTAAGATCCATTTTCTCCACTCCCACCTAGACTTTTCCCCTCCTAGTTGTGGAGCTGTTAGTGATGAACATGGGGAGAGATTCCATCAGGATATTTCTGTTATAGAACAAAGATATCAGGACCGTTGGAATGAAGTAATGCTTGTGGATTACTGTTGGTCTTTGTATAGGGATTCTGCGGAACACCATCACAAGAGGCAAGATAAAAGACGACCAAGTCAATAGGTGACGACATATTTCTCTTCAGACACGACCATCTGAGAAGTATTTTTCCAGTAATTTAAATTGTAGTGTTTGAGGCTCGCTTTTACTAATACGGCACCGCAGGCGGTGACACTGATAATACATGAGATGAAGATGGAGAACCGGTGGAACGAGATGGCGGGGGAAACCGGTGGTCCCGGAGAAAACCCGTCCCAGCGCCGTGTTGTCCATCACAAATCTCACTTTGCGGTCGCCTGGGATCGAACCCGGGCCGCCTTGGTGAGAGCCAAGCGGTCTAACCACTGACCCACGGCGCGGCCACTCCAGCAACTTAGAACTCTTAGCATGTAATTACCAGTTAAACAATCAAATGCACTATCATTGTTGTTAGCATGTATGTATTTAAAATGTATCCTTTTCTCTCAATCTGTTAATATGTAATACTTCCACCTTGTGTGTATCATAGAAACTAGAGCCAATAAAAAAATGTTATTGTCATATTTGTATTTATCAACCCAAAATAAGTAGGAATTGCCTCATGAAGTGCTCCAAACATTCAAAAAATATAAAAAAATTTTACTACAAACTATGAAAGATGGAGACATGATTCCAACGTTCGTGGAGAGACAAATGTTTATAATTAAAATAGCGCGGGATGTAGAAGTTCCAATTAGGGCCGCAATGGCGCTGTTTGTTGTTTGTAGTGAAATGGCAGTGATACCACAAGATAAATCGTTTTCTGCGCTGCAATTAGCAAAACTAGAGTACATTGTTGCAGTTCATTGAGTATTTCACGGTGAATTTAATAAGCAACCACTGCATCATAAGCAAATTTACTAGTGGCATTGAAAATTCGTAGAAGATCGTTGCATGTGCAAAAGGAAAAGCACGGTAGGTCGTCTCACATCGGACGAAAATTTCGAGCGCATGCGTACACTATAAGTAGCCCAACTAAATCCACATCACGACCAAGAATTGAACTTAGTGTTCCTCAACCAACGGTATGATCAGTTCTAAAGCACAGTCATCACCTGATACCATACAACTGCAGTTATTGTAAGCATTGCATCCTTTTTTATTCGAGTAGAGAAGAAAATACATTTATGGACTCCCACTGTGCTGGAGGGCACAGTGGGGTGAGTGGGCTTTATCTCAAGGGTACTAAACCACTAAAAACACCTCCACCGGATTGGAAGGGAGAAAAGTGCAGCTGTACCGCCTAACGTACCCTAGCATTCCAGGCGGGTTGGGACTGACTCGCAGTGGGAGCCAGAAGGAATAGGAATTTGTGTTGGGCGGTAAGCTTGACTGTGATACCGAAATTAAGGATTGCAATGAGTAAAGCATAGTAATGGATTTTAAAGGAATTGTGTATCTTTGTTACAACACCTGCAGGCAGGTGCATTGGGTTGAGTCGTGTAACAAAAGACTCGGGAGAAACAGCGTTCCTAGCAGGGATTCTCACTGAATGATACTTGACCTCGTTTGAAAAGGTATTCTTCGGACCCTTAAGGGTATGCATGACTGAAATTTCATGAAAATCGTGAAAATAACGACTTTTTTATTTTAATTCTATAAAATAATTTAGACATTTCCGAATGTGAAAAATGCATAATTTGCCTCCGGACGCCATTTTTAAATGCTTATTTAAATGTCGGTGGCCTTTAAACTCTGTCAGAGTCACGCCCTCTTTTGCCTACAGCCACATTCTTTGTCTGTTTTCCATTCTTAAATTTTCAATTCAAGAAAAGAAAAATAAGGCTTTAGAAGACAAAATAGTTCCTAAAATGTTGCCAATATATCAGAGGCTGGCTTCTACAACATTACTAGAGAGGTGCAAAACAGGAAAAACACAGAATGCCAATGAATCTTTGCATCATGTCATACGGAATAAGTGCCCAAAGGAAGTTTTCATATCAAAACAAAAATTGGATCTTGTTATTAAAAGCATCAGTGAGTTTAACATGGGTAGTCTTCAGTCATTGGAGCTGCAGCAAAATATCAGAGGTGAAAGTGTAGTAGACTCAGCAAGGAAAACTTCTGTGCAGCGAGATCAGACTCGTATCCTGCAAAGCAAGAAGCGAAGTTGTGCAGAAGAAAAGCAACATCTAAAGAAGAAATAGGTGGAAAAAGCAGCAACAGAGGACAGAAAAAAGAAATCTGAGGGTCCAACCTATCAGCCTGGTGGAATTTAATGTGAGTTATGCAATCAAATCTTTAGTCGCTGTTTTCTCAATGTTCATATTTTCAGCATGTTTCTTCCTGTAAAATGCTCCTTGCGATGCAGTTTTTGTACTACATTCTTGAAATTTCCTACACAGGTTCAGAATATCATGAGGAATGGGCATTGCCCTAGGTTTTATTGTGAAATGTATATAAGCATATATTTTTAATTTTCAAACACAAAACATACAGTTTTTTAGACAAAAAATAATATTTGTAAATTAAAAAAATTTTGTGACCTAAACTAAAGGAGACACAGAAAAACCCAGAGCAATTTCAAAAAGTATGTGTATTATGAACATAGGGTTAAAATATTAGACCAAAATTCAAAATATTTTGTCGCAAGGGACTTTTTTAGTGACGTAACAAAAAACATACAAAATTTATCATACTTTCTAAACTGCTGGAGAAAAATGGTTTAAATTTAGTTTGTAACATGCTTATAATATACTACACCTATGGTGTAAATTTGAAAAAGCTATCATTATTAGTTCAGGATTTGAAAATTTCAGTCATACATACCCTTAATAATGGCATGACCGAGACTAACAATCACTTCTTCTTTCTCTAAATCCTTTGTGCTGTTAAGCGTGGAGTACAAGCCTCTTCTACCCATTTCCTCCACTTTTCTCGGTCCATCATCATTCTCTTCATTTCTGTCATGGTTTTCCCTCTATCCTTCCCCAACTTCTCAATGTATTCCTGATACAACATGCCTGGCCTTCCCCTGATTCTTTTACCTTCTGGTCTTGCTTCTAAATATTGTTTGGGTTTTCTTTCTTCTGACATGCGGAGTACATGTCCATACCATTTAAGTTGTCTTTTTTCCAATATTTCTTTAACGGAGTGTGTACCCAACTCTCCCCTTATTGTTACATTTCTAATCATATAACTTCTTGTCTTCCCCACAGCTCGTCTTAAATATCTGATTTCCATAGATGTTATTTTGCTTTCTTGTTTCTGTAGGAGAGTCCAGCTCTCTACTCCATACAATAGAATTGGTAGTACTATTGTTTTAAATACTATAATTTTTGTATCTTTTGTTATTTCCTTTTTTCCCACAATAGTATTATTAATCTGATAGTACACCGAATTGGCCTTTCTTATTCTGTTTAAAATTTCCTGCTCTATTTTTCCATCCTTATTTATAATTGTACCCAGGTATTCATAAATGTCTACCTGTTCTAAGATTTGATAATTACATTTAATTTTAACTTCTTGTTTCCTTCTTATATACATGGTTTTACTTTTGGGTATGTTTAATTCTAAACATTTTCTAGTTAATTCTTGACTAATAATCACAATGGACAAAATAGTCACAAAAGGTAGTTTTCTTTTTGGATAAAGGGCTTCAAGAGGTGAAAGTCGCACACACGCAGCTGTGCTCAGTAAGGACACACAGATCGTGGCTGGCAGGCCATTAAGACAGCCATCTGATTCTGTCTTGGGTGAAGGCAGACCAGGCCGCGCTGTGGCTCAGTGGTTAGATCGCTTGGCTCTCACCAAGGCGACCCGGGTCCGATCCCAGGCGACAGCAAATTGAGATTTTTGGTGGACAACACGACGCTGGGGCGGGTTTTTTTTCCGGGACCTCCGGTTTCCCCCGCCATCTCATTCCACCGGTGCTCCATATTCATTTCATGTGTCATCAGTGTCACCGCCTGCGGTGCCGTATGTAGTAAAAGCGGGCGTTAAACACTACACACACCATGAAAGCAGGTCATAGGCTACGAGAGGAGCTGTCTGTTCATATGTAAATAAAGAAATAAGTGTTATCGCGTACTAAGTATTCTACATACGGTAACTCTAAACAGCCCGCCTCGGTAGTGTAGATGGTAGCGTGTCTGCCTCACGTTCAAGAGGTCCCTAGTTCGAATCTCGGTTAGGGTGAGTTACTTGGATAAGGATTTTCCGGGGTTTTCCCTTATCCTGATAGTCGAATGTCAGGTAGCTCTAAGCTCCATGGACCCCGGGTTCATTTGAGCATCATTTCACCCATTCCATTCATCGTCCGATATGACTTAACGCGGGAGGACGTAAATTACAACAACAACAACAACAACAACAACAACGGTCACTCTAAACAGTGAAGTATTGATAACCTTGGTCGGCAACTGCGTGTTTGATGTGATGATGAAAACAAACAGCCATTAAACCAGTTTGAAACTTGCATTACAGTGACATTAGAACCATCCTTACTCCCATACATATTCACGCATGCCCTCTGACGGAACTTGCTCCCGACTGAGGATAGCCCAGAGAGTACCTCTTTACTCCTCTGCTCCAACCATAACTGAAATATTAGTATCAATTGGGAGCAAAGCCTGCCCCCAAACGTAGTGTAGGAGATGGTTGGGTTGAATTTCAGGTAAGGACCGGTGTTAGGGAAGTAGGTTCCTCTTCCAACTTCTGAAGAGCCCTGTCTTGAAGCTCTGTTCGGCTGTAATTCCTGGTGGTTCGCTATTGTTGAAGCCGACGAGGTTCCTGACGAGGCTCTCAGTGAGTTCGTCCACCTTCAAGTGAATGGTATGTTTTTCTGTAGTGAACTGTAATGTTTGTAGTGATGAGGTCTGAAGTTCTTTTAGGAGGTCTTCCAGGGTGGTCAGGTTGGCCGCTATGACCAGGAACTCCAATTGGAGATCCTGAACGGCTTCACCTAGGCCTCGGATCCTCCCTGAGCTGCTCCTGGCTGATGGTGTTGGCTGGTGCTGTTGGCAGATGATGAAGTTGATATGGCTGTTGTTGAGTTTCTCAGCTACTGCTGAGTTGATGGCGCTAGTATAACGCAAGAACAGAGTTCTTTGCCATCACTTATGGAATGTTACTATGGTCAACCCAAATTTCCTCACTTCCTAATATTAATTTCTGAGAAAACAAAATAATGGAAGAAACTTCACCTGACACTAATTTGTTAAAGCCATGCTATATTGAAGCAGTTGCTTCCACAATATTATATCAACGGAAATATTTGAACTACATAGCCCAACGTATTATTTATGAGCAATGAATAACTTATAAGTAAAATTTAAATATAATAAAATTAATACTTAACATTATATTACATTGAGGACTACGATTTATATAAGAACTTTTGTATGTCAAATTTGTTTTTGAAAATTAGTTATGGCTTATCCTGGAATCATTTGACCTAGAAGACAAACGACTTATTAAATGCGTAGTATTGCACTAAAGCACATATAATGCATGCATTCATACGTACATACGTACAGTCGAGTACACGGAAACTTTCCGATATGTGGAACAGCTGTCTAGGTTGTAAAGTGAGTGACACCACGCCCTAATTCAAACCCCTATCAGCAACAGGAAGGCGTGCGCCTGCCCTTTGTTTCGCGATGGTGGAGGTGAACAAATATCCCAGACAGTTTAAGCTACATTAAAACATATAATTGAGAATGTGTGTCAACAGAATGATAATTTTATCTGCGGTTATTGAGGGCAGGAGAGGATTTTTGTTGTTGTTGCAATTTACGTCCACCAAAGTTGTCATATCGAACGGTGAATGAAATGGGTGAAATCATGCTCAAATTAATCCGAGGTCCATCGAGCTTAGAGTTACACAACATTCGTCTTTCAGGATAAGGAAAAACCCCGGATAAACCTTATCCAGGTAACTCACCCTGACCGAGATTCGAACTCAGTACCTCCTGAACGTGAGGCAGACATGCTACCATGTACGCTACCGAGGCGGGCTCTTCGATGCTGTTAGTATCTTCAGGTGTATTACTTTATATAATGTTGGCATAACCCGTGTCCTGGCTGTTGCAATCTCTTATTGGTTTATATCAAAATCCAATAATACAAGCAATGAATCTGTAGCAATTGAGCACATTAGCCATTGGGCACAAGGCAGAAACAGTAGCAATCGGGCACACGGATCAAACGGCAAAACCGGTTTCACGTACTCTGGATTAAGAGAGGCACAGTAGTGTTAATTGCTCATGGTCAATTTTTATTATTTTGTTGAAAAACCTGTCTTAAGAGATTCTTAACAAGCTATGCCTACTTAAAGCATACTGTTTCCGGGGCACACCATGTGGAGGCGATCTCTTATCGCAGCCAAAAAACTTATATTTTTGTTATTACAACTGTTACGCTTTCTTCGTTCTGCTCTTTCATCTCGTCAATGGGTTTTGTGCTTTCTTGGTCCATAGTTTAACTTACATTTATTTACAAACTCATTCAGAAAGAATCCGTTATATTCCTTCATTAAGTCCATTCCTATAAAACAGAATTGGTCAGTAATTTACAAACTCATTCATAAGGAATTCGTCATATTTATTCATTATTTAAGTTCATTCGTATAAAACAGAATTTGTCATTAATTTAATTTATGCACACAGGCAAGAATTTTCAGACATTTTCTTAAATCTCTAGTTTCCTTAAGATTTCCAGGCTATTGACAATCCTATTGTCAAGTGTAATTGTAGACTTTCATCTCCAAAAAGTAAGGTTTTCCTTGTTAACTCGTCCTACTCTTTATCGATACCCATTGTAAAGTGCACAAGGTTTACCCTTCTCTGTTTCTGTCAGTTCCATGTCAGCAAACTTATCTTCCCGAGTTACAAACTGAAAGTGTCCTCCGCAATGAACGCGGAAAAACAATCAATCACCCCCTCTGAAAGTGACCTTCACAATTAAACTGGAAAACAACTCCCACACCCCTGGAACCTAGATAATTACCTGTGTGCCCAATTGCTAATGCAATGACTGATGAACAAATGTAAATGTAAGATGTAAAATGTAATCCAGATTATAAAATTAAATCATATATATTACGAAATTGCACTTATACAAAATTTTATTTATTTCACCCGAAACTACACCTGAAAGCGAGAGATATCATGACTCTTATTTAAGCAGACACAATAATCAACAAACATTTGCCCGCCTTGGCAGCGTAGATGGAATTCGAATGTCGGTGAGGGTGAGTTATCTGGATAAGGTTTTTTCCAGGGTTTTCCCTTATCCTGAAAGACGAATGTCGGGTAACTCTAAGCTCCATGGACCTCGGATTCATTTGAGAATGATTTCACCCATTCCATTCATCGTCCGATATGACAATGTTGGAGGAAGTAAATCACAAAAAAAAAAGCATCGGGAAATTTCAAGTTCACCGGACTGTACATACATACGTACATTGTATTCGCTAACTATGAGTACTATCATTTCACATACCTGATTGTTCTTTCCAAATATCTTTTAATATGTGATGGATATCGTCTTCATCTGCTCCACTTTTGTTGTCCTTAATAAAGGCACTGAAATATTTCATTATTTCCGGAGGCACCATTGGAATTTTGAGTACCTGTAAAAACACCAACAGCTTGGAGCAATATTCATAGCAACCAAATGTACATTATCAGTTAATAAGAAGATTAGATACATTGCCTTGGCTTTAGAAGACGCTAGAAGGTTCTTAAACAATTAGATATACCTATTCATACTTAACTGCTAAAATCCGTTTCATTCCCCTTCTATAGCATCGGCAGTAGAATATTTTCGATTTTATTTTTTGCACGCCCTCAGAATGATTGTAAATCAATTAAGTATTGTTACTCTAAAATATGTTAAAGTCGTAAATGGTCATGAATTTCTTTTTTAGTTTTATGTAGTCCTTATTTAAATAACAATGTGTGTAATTTTAAACAATATTATCCTTTATCGACAAAATTTGTGTTCAAACAAGCTAACATTAGTGGTGTTCGTTTTTATTTTATTTAAAATAAACAAGTAATATTGATATACTAGGGGTGAAATGATTGGCACTAAAATTTTTTTGTTTTGTTTACAAGAACCATTTACTGAACAAACTCATTCATGTAATATCACAGGTATTCCTCGCCAATGTCTATGCACTTGTTCTATAGTTCTGGCAGCTTCCGTATTTGCATAACAAACCATTTTTTTGGGGGGTATCCCTGCAACACTGAATGAAGTTCGTCACTAGTGGTGAAATTCTTACCCCGCATGATCTCTTTCATCGAGTCGAATAGAGCATAGTCACTAGCAGCCAAATCAGATGAATATGAAAGATGTGGCAGCACAGTAAATCCTAGTGTAGAATGGTGGCCATGGTCTGGCGACTGACATGTGGTCGTGCATTGTTGTGTAGAAGAAAACCTCCATGACCCAATTTTTGATGGCGGCGTTGTTGAATGCGTCGGTGGAGTTGTTGCAGTGAATTGTCGTACAGATGTATTATTTTATCTTGACAGGAATGCTGCGTGGTAGGGATGAGTAGCAACTGTAGTGCGGATAGTGCACCTATCGCCACAATGCGTCACACGCGTAAGATTACGAGAGGGGAGGGCGCTGCATAAGGTGTCTAAAAAGAAATTTCATTCTCGAAGCCAGTTTTGCAGCTCTTATAAACTAAGTTGTAATTCTTACTATGGTAGTACTCTCCACGCTTTTGTTGGATCTTAAATAGTACATAGGCATTTGGAACAAAAGCCTGTTCTCCTCCAGCAGGTATGATAAACAACTATCGGCCTTTCAATATCGCTGCAGAGTCCCTGTAACGAACTTCACTCCAGGCATATGGTCTAGTATGTGCTGTATTTATATAAGTTTCATCCATATAAATATCACTTCGATGTCTCGGAATATTTCGTAAATACTTAAGCCTTTCAGTACGTATGGTGCGATGTTCGATTTTTTTTTTTTCAAATAATCCTAGCTTCAAAAGAACTCTTCTTAATGTTCAGACACTGCCTTGGAAGTCGGTAGAATTTTTAAGCTTCATTAGCACTTTCTTCAAAGTTGGTTTTTGTTTATCTGTGCTTTAAATATTATTCATTGTTCGCCTAACTATTTCTGAATTAAAACATCCAAATTAGATTTTGTGCATGTTCTTAATCTTTGTTTACTGGGCATAGAGAAGGACGTTGTCGCACTAGCACCAATGGCTTTTCTTTCCTTAATAACTCTCCTAAATTGCTTTCAGACACAACTGTTGCCTCAGAAACCCTTCCGCAGATTTTTATAGCTGAACCAGACTATTGTTTCTTTTTTATAAATCTATGGATATTGGTTATTACTTCTCGTGTTTTTAAATGTAGCACTTTATTTCCTAATGTGCTGCTAGGAGGCGTCATTTATAAATGCTCTCTTGGAACCAGGAGACAAGCACATTTTGAAACAAGCTGTAGTATTACCGAGCAGCACTGCACGTGTTCACTTGCTCGCAACTGGTACGCAACTGACCTACCCTCCCCTCCAGTTGCAACCGTTCTGAGGTGAACTCTTCCAGATACCACTGCTCATCGCTCTGCGCTTTTCAAGATAAAAAATACATCTGTACAGCTCAGCAGTACTCAGTGGCAGCCAATCCACCAGCAGTATTCTTTCCTGATCCCAGAATACAGTTACCATGTGTTTCCGAAAGAAGAGTCCTGGCCGTGACTTCTTGGGACGAGTGCTCGCAGGATGCTTTCTTTCTATAAACTGCCGTTTCTTTTCCGTTGTGTCGTGGATAAACCAGTACTGGACGACGGTGGCCAGTTTCGCGAAGAATTCCTCCGGATCTGCACTATAATGTTGCAGCCATTATTAGCATACCTCCACACGCTTCTGTTTCTGAGGGAATGTGCACTCATTGTGTGCACACCTTTTTCATCATCAAATCTCCACGTGTTACGATGTGTAGGGTTCCCCGTGATTGACCTGTTGCCTGCACTAATTTATAAAATGTCGTTCGCGTGTTCTCCTATATCAGGTCATTGACAAGCTGGCTAATTTTTAGTTTGTGTGAAGTTGCTGGAATTCCAGTGCTTTTGTGCTTTTCAGCACAGTCCTTGTCGTTTTTGAATTCGGACAGCCAACGTAACACGGACTTGCGACTTGGCGCAGAACCCCTACATATGGCCACTAACCTCTTGTGGATGTGTCCTTCCCTCCAGAGAAACCACAAGGTCCACCTTTGCCCATGCTTGTATGATTCCATTGTGTTTCACCGATTGCTGCTCTTGTGCGCCATCTATGGATAGTAGCAGCATCATCTGTTGGCAGTAGACAGTACTATCGCCTGTCTTCACCCATGCCATAGCCCGCTCACATCCCTTTAAGCTTCGTCACTCGCCAGCTGGAGTGTTATGACTAAACGTTACAGATTTCTCCACTTCCCACCGTATGGCGCTGGATGATGACCCCTGTGCAACCCTGTTCCAGCATACAGCTGCAATGTGTTGACATTACAAACGCAGAACTTTCCGAAGCAGTGGTTTACAGTTTAGGAATTTACGTTTTTCAAACACTTCCGTATTATAAATTTTTGTACTATGAAGCTGTCATGGAAAATCTACTTTCTAAGATAATGAACTGACACCATTTACGGCACAACAGTAAAAGTAATAATAATAATAAACAATGGCATGTTGTGATAATACTTATGATTACTTAAATTATCTCTTATTTATACCCAGTTTTCTTATTGTCTCTTATTTATACCCAGTTTTCCTGTTCGCTTACTTTAGATTGGTGTTAACAGCACTTCCATGTAAAATTCACTTTCAATACTAATTGAGACCATAAATTTGTTCAACTGTCACCACAAAATTAAATGTCGGCAAGGCCACTTAGGGGTCAGCTTTGAGAGCTCCAAGCGGCAAGAAAGGCAAACACTGCTCGGTCGCTTATATGAGCAGAATCCAACTGAGTGCCGAGGCTTTAAGGGATGTGAGCGGGCTGTGCGCAGACATATTTTAAACTGCTACTTTGCAGGAGTTATAGGGAGAGTGCCAATCATTATTGAACGAAGTAAATAGTTTTATTAATCGGTGTCACTTATATTTAGAGACAGTATGACTTTTTAAGTTATGATGTTTTATGTTACCATTTTTGTACTTGCTCAGTAACTTCTCAAGTTTTATTCTTTGAAATCTAGTTAATTTATTGTCAGAAAACATTTCAAATAATTATTTTTCTTATAAAAGCAACATGACTTATCAGAAAGTATCTATACATATATTAATGGTGTGATATTTATAGAAAATGACTAATACATTACTACTGAAATTGTTTCCTCTCTTAAGGACACTGGGAGGTTATTTTTATCCAAGGACTGGGACTGTAATCGTCACAAGCGTGTCTCGCGACCTGCCATGCAGGTTTATACTCGCCGCAGCCCAACAGCAGTGGCCCCCTGACCTGCGGGCTAGCCGCACCACCATCCGAGGCCGCAACATTCCCACGGTCCACCTGCTGCTAATCAGCGAAGCCGACTCTCACGCGGCCGTGAGACTGGGCCCGCACTTATTAAGGCACTGTCTAAAAATCGAGGCCAACCGCTCAGAGCGCCCAGCACCCTGTCGCCGATGCTGCAGATATGGACACGACACTCACCGGGGAATGCCAGTTGCACGATCTCCGCCGCCACCGCCGGTATTGCGCCACCTGCAATGGCTACGGCCACTTTACAGGACAGGCCCAGTACCCTGCACGCCCTTGCCAGGACTCCGACCACATCACTCCACCACCAGCTCACTCCAGCGGTGTCACCGAATGGAAATCGCCACTGGACTGTCTTAAGGAAAAAGTCCAGAGAGTCAACAACCGGCTTCACTCCATAGAGGAGCACCTGGCAAGCGCACACGCCACAGCCTACCAAGAGACTACTAGCACCGACATTTAGGACCTCCACTCTGAAGTCCTGAACGTTGGTCTTCGCCTGGGAAACCTGGAGGACTCCCTTGCCGCCACTAACGCAAGACACGACGCCACTTACGCCGGAGTGACGAAATCAAAGACAAACTCGTAACCTCACACCAACAAACGACTGACAGCCTCACCTTTCACCACGAGCGAGCTACCTCCTCCTTCCGAACGCTTTCAAACACTATTTCTATTCTAGCGACTTACAGGACCACATCAGCCGTTTACACTCACAGACTAGGACACATATGGACCGACTCAATCACAAGCCGTGTCAGATCCAGGTCGCAACTGCTCCTACACATCCAGACACCCTGGGCGAATACTTTACTGAAGAACTTGAACGAATTGACCATCTGACGACCGCTGTATGCCGCTTTACTGACGCCACAGAGAGACTGACGCGCCGCAGCCGTCGCTTAAATTAAGCACCAATGGTGCACAATGACCCAAAAACAAATAAATGCTTCAAATCAACCAATCCCTCCTTCTGATCCAGGCGATCCACACAGGGCCTCTGGTCATGGTTGGACCCCCTAACAAAACCACCAAAAGCACGCGCCCTTCAGGCGCCTGCATCCCAATACCGATACTAACGGGGGTGCTTCTGCTGGACCCCGACACTTCTCTCCACTTATTCCTTCCCAAAGCCTCGTTTCTCTCTCTCTCTCTCTCTCTCTCTCTCTCTCTCTCTCTCTCTCTCTCTCTCTCTCTCTCTCTCTCTCTCTCTCTCTCTCTCTCTCTCTATATATATATATATATATATATATATATATTATCCAGACAGGGCTAGTTTTTAACAATATTAAAATATATAAAAAACTAAACATTGCTATAAACTGAAATTTTGCATGGTTATAGTATAAGGATGTGTGCATTTATATACGGTATAATATTTATATTAAGTTCATACATTCCTTGCAAAAGGGGCATAAGGCAATCTGTGTATCCTGAAAAAAAAGTATTACACCCTATACTTCAGGTGTAGGTTCCTTGTAGGAATTTAAAGCTATAGGCACCAATCCTTTTTCCTAAATAAGACACAATTTTATAATGTAAACTAAATAAAAGCATGCATAGTTTATACTATGCACATGAAAAATTATTTAGTTGTGCTAACAAAAAAAGATAATATTGTCACCCGAACATCGGAATTCGCGATAGGACCAGCAGGCAGGTAGGGACCAGACGGAAAGCATTCACCAACGCCTACCAATTTATCTTGTAACGCTAACGAGGGGATGGTTGGAGAAACATCACTAGCCATCTCTTAACCTTCCCTGACGTCTGGAACCTGCAGGATGATTCAGTGAACCGCGAGACTTCCAGAAATAGTGATCTTCCAATAAAAAGGGGCTGAAGTTGGCGAGTGAGCTCAGCTAAGTTATTGGCGAGCAGCCGGAGGAGAACTGTGCTAGTGAACGGACTGGAAGACTGTGTACGTGCATCGGAGGAGTTGTACGTAATTGCGAGTGCAGAGTGAACCTGTGACAGACGAACTGGTGAATTGTAATTGTGTGAGCTACGTAATTCTATGTAATCGGCAAGTGTTCCAACTGCAATTCGGTGGAAGTAAAGAACATTTTGAGTTTGTGCAATTGGACTTTTAATTCTACGAACCCATAAAGTTGCAATATTTTTAAGGACTGAAATTTATTTTCCCTCCAATTTATATATCATATGAATATAAAACTTAAATTAGTGTGTTCAGAGATCACTAAAAATAAGCACTAAATTTTTTTATCAATATCTTTTAAAGTTTTTGAGAAACATGCACCTAAAGTATGATAAATCAAGGTTTTGGCAAATCACGATCAAAGATTAAGCATTGTTTTTAAATTACAGATACTCTCAGAACATGCCTGCTCCATATTCCTGCTCAGTTAGGTTATCCTCTTCTTTTCTTTTCCTTTTCTTACTTCTATCTCTACTTTCAAGCAACTGAGCTGTTCCTTTTGCCTCTGACAGTCGACGCACGTCTTTTTTTAGACATGCTGCCGTCATATTTTCACAGACCTTTATACCCATTTTTGTCATTACTCTATGCCTACCACTGCACCCATAATTGTAACAAATAACACTGTCATATACACTAATTTTTTAAATTTTTGGAACAACATGCACAGTTTTTGGAATTCTTTCCCATATTAGATGATGAAAACTTTCATTTGGGTTTTGGGTTCGACCATGCAAGCACTTTCATAGTAATTCATCCTGAGATGAGAAAGTTCACTAAATACTACCTTCCTGGAAATGGAAATAAGAACACATTAACGCCGGTGTGTCAGACCCACCATACTTGCTCCGGATACTGCGAGAGGGCTGTCCAGGCAATGATCACACGCACGGCACAGCGGACGCACCAGGAGCCGCGGTGTTGGCCGTCGAATGGCGCTAGCTGCGCAGAGTTTGGGCACCGCCGCCGTCAGTGTCAGCCAGTTAGCCGTGGCATACGGAGCTCCATCGCAGTTTTTAACACTGGTAGCATGCCACGACAGCGTGGATGTGAACCGTATGTGCAGTTGACGGACTTTGAGCGAGGGCATATAGTTGGCATGCGGGAGGCCGGGTGGACGTACCGCCGAATTGCTCAACACGTGAGGCGTGAGGTCTCCACAGTCATCCATGTTGTCGCCAGTGGTCGGTGGAAGGTGCACGTGCCCGTCGACCTGGCACCGGACCGCAGCGACGCACGGATGCACACCAAGATCGTCGGATCCTACGCAGTGCTGTAGGGGACCGCACCACCACTTCCCAGCAAATTAGGGACACTGTTGCTCCTTGGGTATCGGCGAGGACCATTCGCAACCGTCTCCATGAAGCTGGGCTACGGTCCCGCGCACCATTAGGCCGTCTTCCGCTCACGCCCCAACATCGTGCAGCCCACCTCCAGTGGTGTCGCGACAGGTGTGAATGGAGGGACGAATGGAGACCTGTCGTCTTCAGCGATGAGAGCCGCTTCTGCCTTGGTGTAAATGATGGTCGTATGCGTGTTTGGCGCCGTGCAGGTGAGCGCCAATATCAGGACTGCATACCACCGGGGTACACAGAGCCAACACCCGGCATCATGGTGTGGGGAGCGATCTCCTACATTGGCCGTACACCTCTGGTGATCGTCGAGGAGACACTGAATAGTGCACGGTACATCCAAACCGTCATCGAACCCATCGTTCTACCATTCCTAGACCGGCAAGGGAACTTGCTGTTCCAACAGGACAATGCACGTCCGCATGTATCCCGTGCGACCCAACGTGCTCTAGAAGGTGTAGGTCAACTACCCTGGCCAGCAAGATCTCCGGATCTGTCCCCCATTGAGCATGTTTGGGACTGGATGAAACGTCGTCTTACGCGGTCTGCACGTCCAGCACGAACGCTGGTCCAACTGAGGCGCCAGCTGGAAATGTCATGGCAAGACGTTACACAGGACTACATCCAACATCTCTACGATCGTCTCCATGGGTGAATAGCAGCCTGCATTGCTGAGAAAGGTGGATATACACGGCCCTAGTGCCGACATTGTGTATGCTCTGTTGCCTGTGTCTATGTGCCTATGGTTCTGTCAGTGTGATCATGTGATGTATCTGACCCCTGAAATGTGTCAATAAAGTTTCCCCTTCCTGGGACAATGAATTCACGGTGTTCTTATTTCAATTTCCAGGAGTGTAGTTTAATTAACAAAAGAATCTATTCTAGAAGAGAGTGTTTATGTCTCTAAGTGGGTTAGTTCAGAAATATCCAGCGTTGGAGGTATGCTGAGTGAAATATGAATGCAAAAGATCAGAAAGTGGGCTTGTCATTGTGCCACCATCTTTAAATTTATGGATTAAAGTGCTTTAATACCAGCTAATGCCCTATGTTATACATATCATTTAAAAGCTGAAGAATTATATAGTTTTTATCACTAAAAACAAAGAAGCCCATCGACCTCCCAGTACCCTTAAGCCATTGAACATATTCCCCCAGTTTCCCTTCTGTATTGCAGATCTCTAGAACCACGCTGCGGGTTTTAAATCAGAGCTATTGAAGGCAGAGTGCAAGGCTGCTGTGGATACTATACCTTTCTTGCTTAGTCTACATCTTACTGGTATCTTTTGTGTTGCTGTGAGGCGAGGTTTCCGTTAACATCAGCCTTTGAAGCGGACGGCCGCCTCAGACAGGATGCGTGAGATTTACTGAAAAGCCTCTGTATTCAAGATCAATGCCTTGCCTTCGTGATAAACACGTTCCTGCTTTCGGCAATGTAATGGACCACAATGCCTCGCCTCCAACAGTTTCTTTTGGCTTTCCCCTGAGAAGTTATCAATCTATATTTAACAGGTAAGTAAAGGCACATGCCATCAAATTTCAGATTCCGTTCTTACTTCTTGTTAGTATACTGAAAGGAGACTTTTAGTTTCGCTTTCCATCACACGCATGGCAGTGTGAAAAGTAATCGATACTGTATATATAACTCTTTAAGGCACGACATTCAATATTAGATGCTTCCTAGGATATGCATTATACCTGGCAGTCGCTGCTGTAATACTTAAGTAAATATGTTGTTGTTGTTTTTAAATGCTAGGCTTTGGCAATGAAGCCATTAGCTCTAAATGAAAGTACCCCCCTGCATTCCATTGCAGAACTTTAAGGGTGTCCTGTAATTGACGTCCTGCAGATGTCACCACCCGGAGATCCGAACGGGGAACTATTATACCTCAGGAAAAGTTTTAAATAGCATAAATTTAACCGTTTTTAAGTGACCACCAATTGTTTTGCTTGTAATGGTGGTTATAACATCCACTTTAACTCCCAGTATGTCTGGAGGGCCACACCTGTGTTTGGTTAATGGATCCATCGGACTTGGGTGGGAGGTGTTTTAAAGTCCACTGGCTTTTCTCACAAGCACCAATTGTGGAACATTTGTACGCCGAGACAGGCCAGCGTAAGAGATGAAATAGCATTTCCTTTATTTCGGATGTAGTTATAGCACTCCCCGTAGGGGAGTGGATCCGTCCCCTTCAGCTGCCGTGGTGCGGGCGCTGCGGAACCTTAGCACTCGTGGTACCTCTGATGTAACTAGAGGAACCTCAGGCCGAACTGCAGAGCCCCTCCCTGTGGGAGTTGTTCGGATTGGGTTGGTCTCGAGGGGGCAGTGGTTCCTGATACCCGTGGGAATCGGGTACGTCTCCTAACGGCGTTGAGGGAAGCCTAGATTGTCAGGTGCCCCCACCGAGGTCATATCGGTAGCCTTCGCCCTTTGGTGTTGGCGCGCGTAAGTGGCGTATCCACTTCCATCCCGTCTTGAGTCCTTGGAGCAGATTCGGGGGGCTTGTTAATAACCCAGGTCTTGTCCTATGGAAAGCCCCATGGAGGACGCTGGGCGACTTTGGGACAGTTCGGATACTCCCTGATTGATAGAGGCCCTGGTGTTTGTCCTACGGGTCCAGCACTGATGAGAGTAGAACCTCTGGACTCAACTGTCGATATAGCACTAATGCTTGGTCCCCAGAGCCTCATTGGTAAAAGCAGGTTGCACCACAAGCAGGTTGTGTTTGGGATTTGGATAGGAGAGGTTATGGAATACACATCACTATCCCTTGCATCCCCACTTAAGTAAATGTATACATACCTATTGGCAGTAGACCTGAACCTGCGATTTTTATATTTTGGTTAGGTATAAGTCAAATAGGACAAATAATGGGAACTAGATTCTAAGATTAGGAATGGAACTCTATTTTGTATACTTGTTAGTTAGAGTCAATGTGAAAAATTCAATGCCACGGCAGGGATTTGAAACACGGATCTCCTGGTTTCCATCCAGTCACTATAACCCTTTGAGCTACCATGGCCAACTTGCCATCATGGCATTAAAGTCTCCATTTGTCTCGTGTATTTGCCTGGTAAACCACTAGAGGCTCTCGCATCCGAGATACACACTTTGTGGCGACTTACTGTCGTAAGTTATCTTTAGAAAGGAGCCTGCTCCACTGTGTCCGTTTTGCAACGAAGCGTTATCTGTCCGACACGTGCTGCTAGAATGCTTTTGCCTGGCACACCTTAGGACGTCTCTGCAGCTCCCGGCCAACTTTGCAGAAATGCTAGCGGATGATAATAAAGTAGTGGAGAAGGTTTTTAGATTCGTCTTTCACAACTGTCTCCATTATTTCACAAACACACTTCACTTGGTTTAGAATCTTCACTGCTCCTATACAAATCTCTGGTTCGGCCTCTTATTACTTATGCCTGCCAGGTCTGGGGGGGGGGCTGCTAGTACTTGTCACCTGAGGCGTCTACAGGTTATCCAGAGTCGATTCTTGCGAATCGCCACCAATGCTCCTTGGTTTGTCCGCAACCAGCAACTGCATCACGAGCTGGGACTTCTTCCTCTCCACCATTTCATCCGACAGACTGCTCGACGCTTCTTCTACAATCTACGCCACGTCCCAGGAGCTGTAACGTATAACATCGGCCAACGAGACTGAAGCGACGACTACCACAGGACCTGCTTTACAGTGACGACACTTCCACTTCTGAATAATCTACTGTTTCAATTTATCTTTTCTATTCTTCTGTTCTACTATGTAAATTCTCACTGCGGAAGTATGTATACCATTTTATTAGTTCAGTGCCACATTTATATTAGTGCAATAACACATTTGTTTTAGTTCAGAGGAGGCACATTGTCCTACCACTACAATGTTATTACTCTGTGATTATTTTGTATCTGTTCTCTCACATCTGTAAAGCATATATTATTGCTGACCGATCTAGTAAATATATTTAAAAAAAAAAGCTTTTTAGATTCTTTTCAAGGTTAGATTCTAGAATTTAGCGAAGGGAATTTTTTGCCACTTAGATTTATATTTCTTTTTATTTTGCTTTCATATATTGTTATGTTAATGTACTTTTTGTAAGTTTATTTACGCTTTTATACAGTTTTATAAATATTTATATCTGGATTTTGCCATGGATAATTCTTTAAAGGGCGCTGATGACCTCTGCAGTTGAGCGCCCTTATACACATCATCGTTACTGTTGTAAGTACTTGAGTCCCAGGCTTCATCATTTTACACTTATTATTTTAATTAATTGATGGAAATTAATCATGTCTTCATACTAGCCGTACATATGCCAAGATTTTTTATAGATACATGGTCACATAGTCACATGGTGGTTCGACTTGAAATACGCATAGTACACTTTGCTTGTGATTATAACCTAAACTTGTTTGAAAATATTCAGTTTCTCTTTCAAACAGTGCTTTGAAAATGAGAGAATTTTAAACTGAACACTGTCCATTAGGATAATTCCCTTAAATGAAAAATTTGTCTCATGCAACAACATACGTTCTGATTAGTTGATCCCATATAATGGTTTACATCACTGATGAACAGTTCTACTGTCTTCTATATTATTACCTTGTATGTCCTTAAAACTTTGGATCTGTAATTATACATTTAGGTTATAATACGAGGGTGGGTAAAAAAGTAATGCCTCCTATTTTTTCTCCTTTAATTGCAAAAAAAAAAAAAAAAAAATGAATCCAATTTACATAGCTTGAAAACTACAACATTGACCATTAATTTGTCACTATTCAATATAATCTCCGTCCTTTTCCACAGTTTTGATCCACCTTTTAACTAGGGCATGTATTCAAGTGTGGTAAAACACACGGTCTTGCTTCCTAAGCCATTGACGCACGGACGTTTTCACAGCCTCCTCAACTTCAAAATGAATCCCACGATGAGCTTCCTTTAGTGCCTCGAACAGATGGAAGTCTGATGGTGCCAGGTCAGGACTGTATGGGGGTTGAGGTAAGACTTACCATCCCAATTTCTCAATTTCTGCAGTGGTGTAACGGCTGGTGTGTGGTCTTGCATTGTCATGCAAAATAAGAACATTCGCTATAGTTTTTGCTGGGCGAACTCGGCAAAGACGTGCTTTCAGCTTTATGAGAGTTCAGACGTATTGGACAGAATTTATTGTGTATCCCTGCTCCAAAAATCAATCATAAGCACACCCTCTGCATCCCAAAACATAGTCTCCATAACTTTCCCTGCCGACCTATGAGTTTTGAATTATTTTTCTTCGGTGACGTTGTGTAATGTCATTTCATTGACTGTCTCTTTGTTTCAGATTCAAAATAATGAACCCACGTTTCGTATCCAGTAACAATATTTTCCACAAACTTCTCTTCCTCCAAATTGAAGCGCTGCAAGTGTTCGGAAGCTATTGTTTTCCTTGTTTCTTTCTTTTGGGCGGTTAACTTTCTTGGCACCCAACGTGAACGAACTTTTGAGTAACCCAGTTGTTGAATAATCGTCATCACACTGTCTTTACTGAGGGAGGTAATGAGATACAATTCACCCGTTTTCACCCGGCGATCACCACCAGTGATGTCATCGACTCGCTGAATGTTGCATGGAGTCACTGCAGTCACCGGCCTGCCATTCCGCTTTTCATTTGTCAATGGTGTTTGCCCTTCAGCTTAATTACAGCGACGAGCCCATCGTCTAATGGTGCTGACATCCGGCGTTGCATCACCATACACATTTTTAGCCTTTCGTGAATGCGAATTGGCGTTTTACCTTACACAGTTAAAATTTAAATCACAGAACGCTGTCTAATACGAATGTCGATGTCAGCCATTTTGCAAGGGGATACAGTGCTGCCACCTGTTGACTTAGGAAGTTACTATTGCAGGGGATTGGAGAAGAAGGTTTGAGGAATTGCGCCAACTTCAAAGTTTTCACATAACTTGTTTATTTAAGGAAAAAAATAGGAGGCATTACTTTTTGACCCACCCACGTAAAGGGTAGTAATGTAATTAATATTGAATTCTGATGAGTATTTTCAGTTTGCGTAGATTTGCTTCATATTTACAATTTATCTGATAAAACGGATAACTTGGAAACTAGAATTATGTACACTGATGTTAATAATTTTGTTTTCAAACCGCTGATGTTACTGATGTAATGTGAAACAGAAATAATTCTTAAACGTATTCCTACCTTCATTAACGAAGGACTCAGCAAATAACCAAGAAGCACAAGGGCTCCGGCACCCTCAAAGTTGCTTATTCTCTCCGTTAATCTGAAGGACTCGTTATTTGGACTTAAGAAGGAATTACAATGTGTACCCAGCGTCACCATTGACATAATATCATGACAAATGCGTGTCGCGACATCCCTCATCTCTACTTGCAGCAGCTGACGTTCCTTATCTGAAAGCAGAAATAACAATTTATTAACTGCTAGCTTAAGTTTAAAGTAACAGACAAAAACGTATGTTTAAATTGCAATGTACGAGGGCTGTCCAATAAAGAATGATCATAATTTTTAGGCCATATTATATTATGTTAGCTTAATGTGAAACAAACACGCCGTAGTAGTTTCATTGTTGGTACTCCTGGTTCCCATCTTTGGGAACCAGGAAAGTGCTGATATGTTCAGTATCGCCTACCGCTGCAATGGAAGTAACACTCGAGGAACAATAAGCGGCTTTGAAATTCTGCTTTCGTCTCAACAGATCTTCAGTTGAGGCTTATACAATGTTACAGGAGGCCTATGGAGAGTCTGTTCTTTCCTACAGCACAGCTAAAGGGTGGTTTAAAATGTTTAAAGCGACAAGACAGTCAATTTGAAAGGAAGGTGGACCCGGTGCTCCAGTTACTGCTCTTACGGAGGAAAACATCAACACTGCAGCTGCCATTGTGAGAGGGGATCGACGAATTAACTTAAGATCACTTTCTAAAATACTGAAAATTTCATTGGGTGCCACCCACACGTTGGAGACAGAAACATTACACATGAGACGTATTTGTGCGCGATGGGTTCCAAGACTGTTGATTCCCGAACAAAAAGACATTCGCTTGCACGTCTGCATGCAGTTAAAGTTGAGGTTAGAGCAAGATGCGGAGGTTCTTTCAAACGTAATCATTGCTGATCAAACGTGGCTACATCATGTTAATCCTGAGAGCAAACAACAAAGCTCAGTGCGGAAATCTCCTTCATCACCAACACCCCAAAAAGCAAAAATGGTTGCTTCTGCTGGGAAAGTTATGGTCATCTCATTCTTTGATATTCGTGGAATGGTTTATGAGCATGTTGTACCTGCACATACATCAGTAAGTTGACAATACTACAGGGATGTCCTGAAAACATTGCAAGTGTATATCAAGCGCAAAAGACCACATTTCCGTGAAGCAGCCTGGATGCTGCACCACGATAATGTGCGGCGGCATATTGCCAATGTTGTTGCTGAATATCTTGCAAAAGTCAATGTGAATTACATGCCTCACCCTCCCTATAGTCCGGATTTAACCCCATGTGACTGCTTTTCTATTCTCTAACTTGAACAAACATCTTCGTGGGTGGCATTATCCATCATCAGAAGCAGTGGTGAAGGCTGCGGAGGCGATTTTGAAGGATCTCTAAAAGTTGTTTCCAGCATGTCTTTGAAGACTGTCAGAAACGATGGGACAAGTGCATCGCATTCAGGGGGGGACTATTTTGAGAAGAACCATCAAAATTATGAGGATGAGTAAAGGTGCGTTTTTAAAAAATGTTGTGATTAATCTTTATTTAACAGCCCTCCTAGCTTCATTTCTGGTAATGTCAAGGTGTTGTTATAGTTAGTGACCAATGATTAAAAGCTTCCTTCAAGCTTAAGTTTTGCTGTAAGTTATCTCCAATAGCTTCTTTTTTCCTTTTTTAGTTTTGGTTAGTCAAGGTTTATATGTATACAGCAGCTTTCGTTTTTTACAATTAAATTTACACAACAATGAGTCAACTGGCAGTCCATTCAATTTTTCAAAGAGATTGAAGTGGAAACAATTGTTAAGTATCAATTATTCACTGAAATGTTTAAGTTTTGTTTGTCTATCCTATGAAATACTATTATGCAGTTAGTTCCTTATGAAAAAGTGCCTCCGGTTACGTTTAAGCATACATTGGTTAACAAAAGAAAGCTAGCCACCAAAAGAAAACACAAAATACTAAATGATATTAATACAATAAAGGAAAGATGGCTGTCTCAGTTGGTCAAGTAGTCAGCTCCTTACATTTCTGCATCCCTGAAGTTACAAGTTATATTCCTCTCTGAGGAAGAGGAATTTTCCTTTAATTTAATTGGACTGGATTAATTGGAGCGGATTCGACACGTCCATCAGACTGGTCTTTTGTACCTATGCTTCAAGTGGGACATCCCCGTGAGGGAGGATGTGAGAGAAGACAGGAGGCGACCAACCCGAAGGAGTCGCTACAATACAGAGGGTGGACTGCCAACACTTTACTGGATAGAAACTCCCCGGTGGTCCAGGACAATCAACATCTCTACCGTGGCCTCCAAAGAGTCATCAGGTAGATTCGGAGTCTGGAGGCACTCTGGTTTGGGTACTCCCCCACAGCAAGGAAGACTTCAGATAGGCTTGCACAACTGGCATTCCGTCAGCCGCGTTTTTGAATCGGCCCAATAGGCCGGCCGGTGGACCTGTCCCGCCGGAGGAGAAAATGTTCACTCAGAGCATATCATGCTGCCATGGAACGCAGAGACAGCGTTCAGCTGCCGAGGTGCGGGCGCTGCAGACCCTTAGCACTCGTGGTACCTCTGACGTTACTAGAGGAACCTCGGGACTAACTGCCAAACCCCTTCCCAAATGGGAGTTGTTCGTTTTGGGTTGGTCTCGAGGGGCTAGGGTGTTCCCGACAACCGCTGGAGATCGGGTACCTCCAGCCAGGCTTCAGCCGCCCGGAGGGGTTAGAGAATTGCGTAAGGAGTCCCGGGTACTAGCCTGCATAGATAGTAGAAATTGTGCTAGATCACCAGGGGATCCCACGGAGCTTTTCGATTGTCTTCCCGGTGGGGTTGATTGGCGTAAGTGGCGTATCCACTTCCAGCCGTTTTGAATTGAGGGCTTTTTAGACTCAAATTATTGCCCCAAGGATAGAGCCCCGGAGCTTTCCATCGCTTCCGGGTTGGTGAAAGCATGGTTCTTCGGGTTTTCGTGTAGACCTCTTCGTACAACCCGCCGACACTTCTACCCTGAAAGACACCACTAGCTGATAGATGATGTGAAATGATTATTTGGATGCAATGGAGGGACATAATGTTAGAGTTATATAATTAACCTACCCGTCATTTACCTAGTGACCAGGGAAAACCCCCGAAAGAACTATGGATCAGGTAGGTGAGCCATGGAATTCGAAGTCAAACCTCCCGAAAGCGGGCTACAGACGAAACTGCCTCAGACATCCCGCTCGGTTTTCCTTTATTTAGAATCATTCCCTTGAGATAGAAGTAGGTAGAGAATGAGGAGTGATTAATTAAACCGGTATGTGAAATAAATATAAAGATATGCAATTGAAGGGTGTAACAATGTCAGCTCATCGTCAATGTAAATGCTTTGATATCACAATCAAAATAAGAGAATGCACAAGTCAAAACACCAAAAGGTAAAGAAATGTAGAATCTGATAAATTAAAGTAACCATAGTAGAAACTGAATAAAGTATACCCTAATAATTCCTTCTTGTGTCTTCGTATGCAAAATCACTCCTCAGGAACGTTGTTTTTCTAAAATCGGTTTCGTTATAGATTCTATCGTAGATCTTACCCTTTTAAGTATTGGTTTCTGTGAAAGATGCTGCATTAATCAACGCCCATTCTTATTTTGCTACATCTCCTTTATAGGAATGGGTTTATAAACATAAGAAGATAATGTAATGCATTTCTAAATGTAACCTCACAGTTCTGACATATTTATATAGAGAAATGAGTTTCTAAAAATTACTGTAAAATCATAAACTTTTAGTCGCTAGACGGCGGTTATTACGGAGTTAACTGACATTAGTCTTTTAGGATAGAGGAGAAACCTTATCCAGGAAACTTAACCTGACCGAAATTCGAACTGGGGATCTCTTGAATGTGAGGAAGACGCACTACCATGTACGCTAGCATTTTAAAGGTAATATACGAGAAGAAGTTTTCTCGAAAACTGTTCATTACTATTGTTGGAAGTAAATAGTGAATATTCGCAGATAAATAGTTAATTACCATAATTAGGCCTCAAAGAAAAGGCACGTGGTCTCATGGTTTAGTCTGTAATTTCTCCCCTATTTCCAGATAATATGATGTCAAAAGGTGACCTCTCTGGGTCAAACTCAGAGAGTTAAAAGTAGAGTCGAGGGAGCAGATAAATGGATGGAATATGAGTAATAAAGGACGCAAAGCGACAAATAGAGACGAGGATCATAGAAAGGGGAAAGGGGATGTAAATAGAATTGACGAACGCTAAGTACATATCGTCTTCTGTTGCTGTAAAACTGCTGTCGTATATGGTTTAATCTTGTAGCGGATATTTTATGTTGTTCTTGTGCAATCTGTTTCGGTGTGATGGTTTGGATGCAACATTCAAGACATCCATAGAGTAAAGAAGTCACTTGACCTTATAAAATGCTATTGCTTGCATTAACTTTCTTTTAAACAAACGAATAGCAGAGAGTACATTCTTGCTCTGCTAAACAAATGAGCAGCAGTGTAATATAAAATTATTCTGCACGTAACCATTCCTGAATATGGACGTGTGTAAGTTCTGTCTGAAATTTTACAGATTTTTTAATGCACTTAGCATCCATGGTTTGCGTGTTTTCGTGAGTAATAGCTAATGTATCAGGCATTCTTTAAGAACGGACAACTTTACGATTATTTGTAAAGTATAGGAGAAATTGATTCAACAATTTTAATTCAAAGCTGAATTGTATCGACTAAAGTAAGCTGTAAAATTTCCACAATAATTTCAAAAATTGTGTTATAATTAAAACATAAATTTGCAAATTAAGTAAATCGAATGAAGAGTATTTATTTCACTATCCCAAAAGATTATATTATTTCTCAGTTCCGAGACTGCATCCATGGTTGCAGAGATCATCGCTCGAGAGTCGCCGTGGTGAACAATAATCCTGCAAGAACTTCACCAAAGGTGAGAACTCCATCATCAAACACTTTCATTCAAAGTAAACCACTGCAATCTTAAATGATAAACTACGATAAAATCTACCTTAGTAGGTGGTCTTATACTCTGCCCAATTTTATATAGAGTCATTATAACATCTAGGATATTTAATAGCTACTTATACTAAAAAATGTCCATTAATTTGTATGTATAAGTAATTAATTAGCATTTTCAGTTTAGCTACGGCAACATCTGAAATGTGTAACAGTTTATTAAACGATTTAAAGGACGTTCTGAGAGAGATGCATGGATTATAGTCCAAACATGATAATAGGCGAACATTTAACTTTATTTGGTTTACATTATTGCCAAAAATTAGTAACCATAAGAATGCCTCGTAATCTGTTTAACGTAATGAACATTATATTTTAAATATTTTACTCATATCCTTAGTAGATTGACGAGAGGATTC
Organism: Mantis religiosa; assembly: GCA_030765055.1. Taxonomy (NCBI): domain Eukaryota; kingdom Metazoa; phylum Arthropoda; class Insecta; order Mantodea; family Mantidae; genus Mantis; species Mantis religiosa. The sequence continues at coordinate 47,927,068 of CM060956.1, read as the reverse complement.
CAAATGAATTCTGAATTTGGTGGTGTTTTTAATAATTTCACACAGGTGGTTACGGGAATTACTGGCATTTGTTTCACATACAATTTGTTATTTGAATATTTTTATATTTACTAATAATTACCAGAGTAGCATTTATTAATATAATTAAGAATAACGTTTTCTGTATTGTAAGAGTCAAAACCAAATTTTAGATCTTACGTTGGATATAACAGACTATAAAAGACCATTAATCATGTAAAAACACTAATAATTCAGTGCAAAACGTGATAGATAATTATACTTAATAAATACTTCAACATTTACAGCCTGTTATCGTAAATAAAATCACGGGCATCAATTATCTATGATATGAGTTAACTATTATTACTTTAACTATATTGTTACGTATGGTAAATTGTAGAACTTAGATTTTAGGGTTCACAATCTACCCCATAACTAGGGACACAGCTAAAGGGATATGGGAGGTAGATGGTAAAGTCGAAGAGACAACCTTTAAGTCCATACTAAACCCATTTACTATATTTTAGCTATTAAGTTTAAATAGAGACTTAAGTGTACAATAATAACAATGATTACATAATTATATTTTCATTTACATTTTCATTCATTAAATTACATTTTCATTTCATTTTATCCTTCATCCATTTAGTCCGTTCAGGACTGACCCCTTAAACTTTATGTTCTGTAAACTTTCGTCCCCCGGGTTATGCTATCCGACTTCAGGTTTTGCGTAGGGTCTGCACGTCGTTTGATGAAGCATACGAGTGCGGAGATTCAAACATAGAATATAGGAGCCCTGCCCTCTGTTCTGCTGGGGCTCCTGACTCTGTTGCTTCCTCTAAACCCCTGCCTCACATCTTCTTCCCTTGGTATCCCCTTTAGAGTGCGTAAGTACAAATTGACTATATCCTGTTCAAGAATCAAGATGTGAACTCAATGAAGCTGCAAAACGTGCTGATTGTGTGTTATATTATGACAACCAAACTTTGAGCATTGATTACTATTTCCTAACACTCACCTTTTTCTATCTTAACTTCGGAAACATCACTGGAAGTACACAGATAAGAAAATTTGAGAAAGTTGCACAACTGTTTGATTCTCACATATATTTTAGGGTAAATATCCTTTGACCTCTTTGGAGAGAGAGCAGAATTTATTATTGGTCTCATTCTACTCCATCTGTCACCTGAAACAGGAAAAAAACATGCAGATTCTTAGTATGATATAACCTTCATAATTAACCCCTTTACGTGATACATTTATTAGTAAACTGACTCATACATTTATTACCTATGAACTATTTTGAATATTCTATAAACTTTATAGGAATTTTACCAATGTCATTGAATTAGCTTCTTTTATTCACATAACACCAAATAGAGATCAACAAATGGTGCATTATCAGCTACTTCAAAATATTGTTTAGATGTTTTGACATCAATAATAATCATATATGCTGCAAATTCTATAAATTATTAATATGTTTACATTGTCTCTTAAGGGGAGACATCTGTAAAAAAAAACGCTAAAATCCAGAGTTTACATCGAAATTGCTTGAAATTTTGTCATTAGGTGCGGTACAGGGAATTTAGTTAAGCTTTCAAATTTCATCTTAATTTAAATAGCTGTTCTATATATTACGAAATACCAATAAAGTAATACCTTTCATATGAATTCTATAAATTGTATGATAAGTAAGCAATACACGTAGTGTGTGATAATTTTCATGACTAACAAAAGCTACTTAAAACTCATAACGTTTTATTTCATTACTGCAAATGACATCAGCAAACAACGTACTTCAAAATGTTTCTAGTGTAACTACGGTAACAGGAACCATTTAGTGTTCTGCCAATTTTAAATGTGCCCTGAGAATTAACTTCGAAAAATGATACGTAACATTTTTTGTGGACTTAGGACTAGCAAAACATTTAACTTTATATTCCAAAGGATGTTCGCAGCCATACGTGCTTTTATGTTTCTTCGTGATTATAATTTAATTCACTGTCAAAAAGGTTACTGTAGTAAACATGCATTACGACGGAATACAGTTGCTGGTGTGGCATGACGTAACGGAAAGAAGTAGCTAATTCCGCAGTTCTGATATGCTCGAATACACCGAAACGTTTCCAACATATTCACATTTTCTTAGTATAAGCTGGCGAGACTCTAATGGGAATAATACGTAATAAGCTTCAACATCATCATCATCATCATCATCATCATCATCATTATTATTATTATTATTATTATTATTATTATTATTATTATTATTATTATTATTATTATTATTATTATTATTATTATTATGACGACGACTTTTTCTTTAATTTACGTCCTCCAAAGTTAAGTCATATCGGACGATGTATGAAATGGGTGAAATGATGCTCAAATGCGTCTGGGGTCCATAGAGCTTAGAGTTACCTGACATTCGTATTTCAGGATAAAGGAAAACCCGGGAAAAAACCTTATCCAGGTAGCTCACCCTGACCGAGATTCGAACTCGGGACCCCTTGAACGTGAGGCAGACACTCTACCACCACGCTACCGAGGCGGGCGTGTTGATGTTGATGATGATGATGGTGGTGGTGATGATGGTGATGTTGATGATGATGATGATGATGATGATGATGATGATGATGTTGATGATGATGACGATGATGGTGATGACGACGACGATGAAGATGATGATGATGATGATGATGATGATGATGATGATGATGATGATGATGATGATGATGATGATGATGATGATGATGATGATGATGATGATGATGATGATGATGATGATGATGATGATGATGATGATGATGATGATAGCATTCTGTGGAAGTTGGCACGCTTGAGCTGTTACGTCAGGGCCACCATATTCGTACGCCATGTTAACGCATCTTTATCTCGGTAAATTCATAATAATTCTTCATAATAATTCTAAAATTTAGGATTCTATTTTAAAATATTTCAATTTACAATGAACCGAAGTATCTACACATTTTCGTGGGCATATTTCTGAGTCATGGTGTGTCAAGGAAGGGTGTCCGGCAAACTCATATAATTTTTTTCAACAAGTCAGGTTTGCTTGACTAAAAGTAGAATTTTGTGTATCTCACATATGAGCACAGAAAATTCACTGTTCTTGGACACTTTTTCTTTAAAGTAATTGGTTAATGAGATAAAATAATTATATTAACTAAGCACAAAAGAGTAATAACTTTTGTTTCTTCTTTTTCAGAAATTTAAAGGTTGCAGAATGATTAAGGTGATAACTTAATGAACTGATGTAATGTATCTTAAAAATCTTAATGATTTTTTATTAAACAGAACAAAATATACAAAATAATGCGTTCAACGTGCAAGAAACCTTACAGTATGAACTTCTTTGATTTTATGATGTATATTTTTAATATGTTTATTTTGTTTCTTCATGTTTAATTTTTTGACAAATTCATTTTCATACTTTGCGTTTCTGCAATCAATAACCAAAAGTGATATACTCACCTTCCAATGAGGAGAGGTTGCGGCCTGCAACAGAATCTACACTTTCTGTAAGTAAAGTTCTGCGATCGGTGAAGTACTCGAAATGCTTAACACAGATGTCTCTGATGAGCTCTGGGTCCCTCACTAACAGTGCTGGAGTTGAGAATCCAAAGAAACCTCCGTATCTGTTACCTTCTAACATAGAGTACATATCAGCTAAATGGTCTGTTGGAGAAGCCCAACCGAACAACAGTGGGGCTATGTTACCCAGAAAGGGTAACACTGGCCGCACGTGGGGTACACCATGACGTTTGAAGTAGTCGAAGTTCCAAGTTCCCAAACGGTACAGCCCCAGAAGTAAAAGAACGGTAATCCACAACCAGGTTGGTATCCAACTTAATGTCTCCAGGAACTCCATTGCTGAAGAAAACGTTTCCAAACCACATAAACTAATTTAAGGCATAATAATCTAAAACTAAAATTATCTGCTTTCAGACCTTAGTTAATTCATCATAAACTTTTCGGTTATTCTGTCATAAGATTAAGACATAAAAAGTGATTCCGAAATATTTCAGATGTATTCCTTCACTATACTTTTGCATCTTGTTTCACTTAAAATCACCAAGTATGTATATTAAAAACATTAAATAACAAAGGTATACCAATATAGATTTACTTAGTGTGAGATCAGACTTATTATATCTTAAAACATCATAAATTGGGCTTAATACCATTTACATTGAAGACAAACGTTTTATTAAGTATATGCCATTGTATCATACTTTATAATTCATTATTTATGCAACCTTGTAATACACAAAACAAGGTTATGTGTATCTCAAATAGTATTTATGTATTCCATTAACTCATCATGAACTTCAGAATAAACAGAAGAAAAATAATGTACGGTTCTGAATTTCTGAAACATATAAAAATGAAAACTTTCAAGCTTAGATATTTATCTTAAGTAAGTTTTATAATTTTAGATTGTTAATGGTAAATCGTAAGTAATAAAAGTTGAATGTAAGGAGGATTCTGCTTTAGTTAAGTTTCTATAAATAGCCGAAGTCAAATATCACGTACAGATACCACGAACTAAATCTAACTAAATACATTTTGGCGTTTAAGGGAAGCAGGAAAAGAAACACAACCAAAAATAATTGATAACGAAAACAATATTTTAACATTTTATTTAAAAAATGTTGAGGACTGTAAATTTACTTCTGATTTACATTATATATACCAGAACATTCATACTGTATCTTACTGCTTCCAAACGGCAGTTATTTAAATGAAAACACAATTACAATGGAAACATTTAAAGTATATTCTTTTATTAATCTTTGATATTAAGTATTCTCGACATATGCTTAACGATCATTACAAATATGCCACAAGAGTTTACAAAGTAATAGATATGCTAAATTTTAGGAAAAGAGAGCAGAAATAAGCTTTGTTACATAAATCAGTAATTGATATAGTAAGTCTATAGCATTTATATATTTAAAAAAATTAAAATTTCGCTCATGCACTATTTGTAAGTTTTGTTTAATACTTGATATTAAGGTTCAGAAAAACGTTAATGAAAACAAGTGTTTAGATTGTAATTTAATAAACGTTCTATAAATCAACAGATATAATGCTTCAAAATAGATAATGAAATAGACAACTGTGGGGAAAAGGCAAGAAGAGATAAAATGAATGGATTATAGTTTATTAATTAATGAGCTGCTTCAAGTTCTCTGTCCCTCTCTTGCATACACGGAAATGTACAGAATGACAATCCAATTTCAAATGTGAGGTGACACTTTTCACTCCTAACTGGTTTTATATAATCATTAATGAATTAAATGATAACGAATTGCATTTAACCTTTCAAGTATCATACAGTTTAACACAAGAGCGTCAACATACATGCTCGTACTACTGTAAAAATTCAAGCAGTGGGCTTTATGAGTGAAAAGATTATGACTTAGAAAACAGTAAAGCAAATACAATTCTGTATTCCAATAATTGGAACTTTTAAACAATTAAATGTAACGAAATGTGTTACAAAGGATATAGTGTTAACTATTGATCAGTTAAGTTTAATGTTTGGTTAAGGGAACAGACACACTCAACTGAAATATGGTTTACAGAACAGGTTGAACTTTTTCTAATGAAATAAATCATGCTGTTACTGAAATGTAATTACACAGTTATTTTTGAAGTGTATAAAAATAAAACAACAAAAGGAAGGATAGTATCGGCGTACTTCTGAATGAATAGTAAGAGACTGACACAGGAGTTACACGGTATTTCGATATCTGCACATGGACGGCTGATTACAAGATGCCAGAACGACTTAACAGAATGTATAAGATGGAATGTGGTTGTTGGTTCAGGTTGAAGTTGTCGCTGAAGAATTAGACACTCATTAACACACTAAATAAACTAACAACTCTTAGGTATTCATATGCCAATGTTATTTGTTTGTGTGGAAAGTTGTTTTGTGTTACTGAAGAATGAGAGAAGTGGACTTATTTTAACTGAAAGTGTAAGAGTTTTGAACACGCGCTGGCGAGACCTAAATGCTCTTTCATATTTAGGAGCTTTCTAACAGAGTCTATTTATCACGACTAAACTTGCTTTTAAATTACTAATATGAAACCAGCAAGTAATTCTCTCTAACTAGTAATTGTGGCCCAAAGCATTACAGCTGTGTAATTAAAAATGGATAAACACTATACAATAATCTTAATACCACATACAGACATACATAAATTGTGTATGAGGAGTATCTGTTAAAATAAAGTCTCCAAGGTGCTGGAGCCAAGAGGAACACCATTGCGTGAGATCCGGCAACACTGGCGTGTAGCTTGGTTTCACCCTTTGAAATCCTCACCAGAACGAATCCGTTGCAGCCACTATTCTTGGCTGGGCAGCCGTTTGTGTTGGAGCTTCCTATCACTTCCGCTGCCAAGTGCAAGTTGCGTACAGTAATCCGTTTGAGTACCAAGGGCACTATCCCAAATGAAATTCATTGTCAGTTATGCGAAGTTTATGGGCCACAATGTATGGACGTCCAAAACGTGCGAAAGTGGGTCAGAGAGTTCAAAGACGGACGTACAGGCGTCCATGACGAACAGCCTTCGGTTTTGGCCGAAACAATTGCAAAAGTGAAGTAAGAAGTGGTGCTAAGAGATTGGCGTGTGACAGTTTGCGAACTGTGCGAACTCCCACGGAGGCTCCGGGGACAGCTCAGTAACTCCCTGATTGTCAGAGGGGGGTCGATCTACAAGATATCCTCGCATTGAAATGAAATATATATATATGTATCCATAAAGCCAGTAAGACTACGATTGACAAGATCTTGTCCGAACATTTGCATTGTCGCATCTTGCATATGCAACGGCTGATCTCCTGCCCCAGTTCGCTTAGGACATCCTCACCCATCTCTCTGCAGTCCAGACTTACCACCTAGCGATTGTCATTTGTTTCCTGTGTTGAAGTCACACCTCGGTGGAACACATTTCCAGATCGATGATGATTTGAAACACGATGTTGAGTGCTACCTGCGCAACTTGGCGGGAGAGTGCTATGACAAGGGTATACAAAAACTGCCACAGCGCATGCAAAAGTGCATCGATCGCAATGATGATTACGTTGAAAAATAGCTGTAACTTCCGCCTTTCCATCAATGTAACATTTATTGACAATAAACATGTTTTCTATATTAAATAAAATCGGAGACCTTATTTTACGGACGCGCCTCGCAGTTATAAAGACGTCATGCAAATAAGTATCATTTTGGATATTATTTTTGAGCAAACAATAACATCAAATTTACCACATTTAATAACTGATATGATATATTTATTATGCATATTCCAAAATTTTACAATTTACAACTTTAGGCCTCATTTATTTGTCTTTAACTTATTGCTACCTTGGCTTACATGACACCCTGGTCTTCTACTCTGCCAAGTAGCTCTTAACCTCTATACTTCCTTGTTATTTAATCAGTCCCTTTCTTCTCCCTCATCTTCCTTTCTTATCTTCTTTACATTTCTGGCCCATTTTGCTTTTATTTTCTGCAAGAACTCACCAATACTTCTTACCTTCTTTTCCTCCCTGCCCGTTAACATTTTTATAGCTACTATCCTCTTCTCTACTTTCTTCCATTTTTTCTCCCAAACCTTTTTTCTCCACATTGTAACCTCCTCGTATTCTGTTACATAGTGTTCTATGCTTTCTTTACCCCCACGAAAAATTAACAAATTCCCTTTTCTCTACCTGTTATCCCTTTTAGAAATATTATTCCTGTTCTCATCCATGCTAACCCTTCTCTCTCTTGCCTATTGCAGTAATCTACATATGCTTCATGTCCCCAATGTCTTTTTATTTGCTTGTAATTTTCTAGTGATTTCATATTTTCCAGACTTCCCCATATTTCCTGTCTTTCTATATCTTCTATTCTGTAATTTACTAATTTACCCACGTCACATGCGTTCCTTTCCTCTAATCTCCATTTATCTCCCATTCCTATTTTTCCTTAGTTCCTCTTACCTCTGCCCAACAACTATTTGAGTACTCTAGCCTGTTTTGCTGTTTCATGCATGAAAGGGTTAATATTATATTTGTTAGCGACCAATCTTGCCATATAAATTGATATGAAAAAATTACGTGCATTATGTGATGAATAAAATAAATACAGATTTCCCACTTAGCTATATTATAATACCAATATTTTAGGTTCTTACCTTTTATAGAATTTATTTCGGTAACTTTAGAAACAACGACTTACACATGAGTTAGTAACACTGCACATTAAAACTGAGAATGCACTTGCGAGTATATCACCAACACTTAGCACCCAAACAATATTATCTCATATTACCAACAGAGATACTGAACCGTGAACTCTGAAGATAAGGTGTCAATATCTACTGCAAGATTAGAGTGTGATCATACGGTTCACTGTCTGTCTTTTGCTGATAAGGCACTAAACCTACTTAAACGCAGGATTGAAGATAAGTAAATACTTATGTCATTTTAGCAAAACTGTATCAGACAAGGTCTATCAAATCACCAGATTGCTAAACCTCGGTCAGTACTCAAAGTAAGAACATTTCTAGAACAGGTGTGCATTGTTCAGAAGAAGCCTTACAGCAGATATAGGTCAATAACCCTACATAAAGATGGCTTTTGGCCAGTTGAACTGCAGTTGCAGCAATTTTCCCACGCCGCGGCTAGAATACACCTCCCTTGGTCAGTCGCAATGTTAGTAATATATACATAATAGTGCAGTACCTAAAGAAAACACTCTTTATAACCGAGGATGACATATGAAATTAAAAAATAAAATACGTATGATTTAAGATATAGATCTCAATAGCTTCCCCGGGTTAAGAAGTTAATGCTAAATTTATAAATATCTAATTCCTTTTGATGCCAGAAGCACAAAGTTGCAGGTCCTTTTGATATAACAAGCAGCTCCCTGCTTTCCTTTACCTTCAGCCTCTTACATTTTATCGCCCTTCTCTTTTTGTATCTCATGTTCACTCTCACTTCTATCCCTTATTACCTCTAGAAATTTAATATATTTAAGACATTCCTTTCCGACAAAATATTCTGGTTTCTTTTGAATGATACTTCATAGCTTGGCAGCGCTAAATATTTTAGTTACTACAGCATTCCTTGTCGTTATTTCGTTGCATAGAAGCCCAAAATTAAATTCTTTCCCTGCTTAGATGCCGAATTTCAATGTGCCTCAAGTTAGCGTGGAATGACGATTCAAAATACTTACCTGCAGATAACAGCCTTCCTTTGTTCAAATAGCTGAGATCTTAGTAATTCAATGTAATTAATGCTGTAAGTTTACTACTTACAAAACATAGACAACATTCATACTGTTATTGCTGCAAAATTTATGGAAATATATGCTTATATACTTACGGCTTTAAGACTTAGGTAAAGGACGCTGATGTGTTTCAAATGAATTAGCCTGGATGACATTATTATAGTTAAAATTCAGTGATTAACCGTTCCTTACACTAACATCTCTCGTATACAATGAGATAAAAACTGTTTTTGGTGACTTACTATGCTGAAAGTACTTAAGTACCACAATAAATAGTTAAACTACTATTAGAATTATTGGAAACTAATCGTCCTTCCACACTAGCTGTGTGTAGGCTAAGGTTTGGATAGACTCATTGCACATGAGATATCTAGTGATTTACGGGGATAATACGAGTCATCTGGAGAATTTAATGTCTTGCTGGCATTTTGACCAGTTAGTTCAACATTTAAGTGCAACCGGAAGGCGACCCCCAGATTCGTGGCTCAAATTTTGGCTATGCTGGCATTGAATGATTGTTTCGCACTGCTTACAACATGAGTCAATTCGCTTATGCGCTATATATGATACATTTAACCCCATTTCGAAAATTCACTGACAACAATGTGGACGACAGGAATACATGTTGTATTCAGCTTACGAAGTACGTGTAACTGCCTTTTAGTATCATGCAGGAAAGCATATTTGCTATCACAGAGCTTTCACTTTGCTGACACTGAAGTATGAAGGACGAGTTGCCAGTAGTCAGACAGATGGGATCTTCAGAAACTGGAGCTCTGCACAGCATGGACGCCACAGTGAACATTTGCTGCTATGAACGTGGAACCTTGATGGAAGGGCACCAGATACGCTGGAAGTAACGAATTCTCTCACGATTCCAACTTGGTATCCATTCCGACGCGACTAACCGTATCTTAGCCATCCGCAGTCCGGAGGTCCCGGTGAAGAAACATTCTGGAGATCATGGCAGTTCTTGTGCGGTAGGTATTCGGAGTTGCTGTGACACTGCTCCTTCCTCTTGCACATTGCTCATGTTCTCCCAGACTTTGTTCAGGGTAACAGACGTGGTTGACATGTTCGCCGATCCTCTTCTCCATGTCGTGTGATCTTAGGTTCTCTGGTTGGAGTGAGTGTGTAGTGTTTTAGGGCCCGTCGACAACAAGGTCATTTGGGCCCTCTCTTGCGGTAGAGCCTCTTAGTGCGAGTACGGCAACTCATGACATTCCACAAGGAATCTCTGTCAGTCTCCGGAGCAGTGCTGCGTCTTCCTTCGATCGGTCCCTTCCCAAAGGAGCTGTCATTTTATTTGATTGCCTGATCGCTGACTGTCCTAGTACCCCTGCAGTCCATACCGTAACCATAGACTTTGTTCTTACCTTGGAAACTCTAGAAGTTCATTGACTCTTCGGAGAGTTATTTCCTCTCATTTGAGTTAAAACGAACCCCTGCTTATTTATACCGCTGATGTCCTTAGGCAACTTGACCACGGATGCACAGACTCGCAGTGCATCCTCCAAGGTCAATTTCAGCCATGCTTCCTTCTCCGCAGGTAAGGTGTTGCTTCATGCCTCACTATTTCTTGGGTTGAATGCTGATGGTCTGGAACCTCAGCGCACCCGCCTCGCTAGCGTAGATGGTAGCACGTCTGCCTCTCGTTCAAGAGGTCCCGAGTTCGAATCTTGGCCAGGGTGAGTTACCTAGATAAGATTTTTTTTCCGGAGTTTTCCCTTATCCTAAAAGATGTCGGGAAACTCCAAGCTCCATGAACCCTGAGCTCATTTGAGCATCATTACACCCTTTCCGTTCATCGTCCGATATGCCTTAACATTGGAGTACGTAAATTAAAAAAAGAAAAAAAAGAAGAAGAAGAAAAAACCTCCAGCGCGGTTCAACAATGAAGAAGGTAAGGAGCAGTCTTTTAATTTACAATTGTTTCACTCCTCTTGTGGCACACATAAAAATCGGTGGAATTGGGAAACTCCCTTTTAATTGCTTTAAGGTAGGTATTCGCTGCCATGTGACAATATTTACCTATATGGATTTCGTTTACGTACAGGAAACTGTAACTTAAGTTGTCTATTAAACTTCAGCATGTATGCTATGGACATTTTAATAGTTGAATGCAGTGTTGAAACTAAGTAAGTGAAGCTACATTAAATTTTTGAATAAATATTGCTAATAATGAAGTATATTTGAAAAGTTAGAGCTAAAATATAATCAAAGTTTTCAGCTATTTGCTCAAACATGATGAAACATTAATGTTAAGTAAACAATTCTCTGTCTCCCGATTGGACCAAAAATAATCTTTTTAAAATAGCTTTAAGCGTTATGTAACGAAACATTCAGTGGAAATATTCGTTCACACATGCGATGTGTGAAGATGCTATGACGATGCACCACGTTGTGGCGGTTTATATGGGATAACCGCAGACAACGGCGATGGATGTTGATGAATTTCTCACCTTCGGTGACGATCTTGAAGAAATCTAGATGTTTCCTCTGCAACTCTGGATCTGTAAGCGCATCTGCAATTCTTAAGCGATGAGTCCTTTTTCCCAGGTTCATGGTAACGGGGCTGAGAAAGTTGGTATTACAATTGTTGAGGAATGAACAAGTAATACTTTTCTTGGTTAAACATTAAGATTTAATTCTTCTGAAAAATGTTCAAAAGTCGATAAAAATTTGAATAATATGAATGTTGTTCTTTAACCATCGATGACTGATGTATTGATAAACCATTACTTTCTTATACATACGCTATTTGTTCATCTTAAATGCATGCTCAAAAATAATTCTGCACAACCTCGGAGAGATACAAATGTACTTAATCGCCCAATACAGGTGTAGTTTAAGGTGTGTTGGCATTGTGGATTTAAAGATGGGGTACAACTGCCTAAGTGCTGCATGCCCTTGTCCGGATTTGACCCGGACGTGAGGGGCGTAGGTGAGGCCGCGATCGAGGAGAACACCAAGGTACTTGTAGAGGGAACCCATGGGATTTGCCTCTGTCTCAACCTCAGCGACCAATCCGATCGCCTAGCTCGGACCTTGGCCAGCAGCGGAGTGGAGCTCTTCCCTGGGCTACTGGCCATCCTCCAACTCTCACTCCAACGGCCGATGGCTCGGAGCTAGCGCTGCAGCGGAGGATAGCAGTATCGTAGGTTCTTGTTACGTGCCATTATGAGGACGTCGTCGGCATATTGGCACGTTACAGTCTGTGGTTCAAAAGGGAAATCAGACATTTAGGCCGCAAAGATTAGCGGAGACAGAACACTGCCTTCCGGGAATCCTGCGGCTATGGGTCTGATTGATGACAGCCGCCGTTCCGCTCTCCTCCAGAAAGTGCGGTCTCTGAGGTAAGTGCTAATCAGGGAGAGATAGGGGACAGGTGTATTGGCCTCCCTGAGCTTTTACGGTAGGCCTTGGTGCCAGGTGGTGGCAATGGATTTTTCTACGTCTAGCAGTACCGCGACTGTCTTGAGGTTTTCCTAGAATTCCAGGGCCATCCTCTCGGCCAGTCGCAGCAGCTACAGGGTTGTGGAGTGTGCACGACGAAAAACCAACTGGTGATCCTATAGCAGCTGCCTTTCCTCGGAAAGAGGGGTCAGGCGGTATAGGAGCAACGGCTCAAAAAGTGTTGAGACGGTTGGGAGAAAACTTATGGATCGCTAGCTACAAGGAAAGACCGGATCTTTGCCGGGATTCAGGATGCAAACCACTCTCACCTCCTTCCATCAAGCTGGATGATGGCGGAGTTGGAGGCACGCACTGAAGATCCGCGTCAGGTAGATGATGGCCCTCTTAGGAAGGTGCTGGAGCATAAGAGCGCTAACGCCATCATGTCCAGGTGACTTATTAGGTTTAAGTTTCAAGATTTCAGTAGCCACCGCTCTTGTGGTGACTATTAGGAGATGGATATCCTCATGGCGCTGCTGCGGCTCCTCATAGAGGTCTTCCATAGCGGCCTCCACGAGGTCAGTAAAGTCTTCGTCCTGGGGATCCTCCCTCGGCTCAAATAGACTTTCCAAATGATCCGCGAAAGCCGTGGCTTTATCTTGGGGCTCGAACGCTCTGTCTGCTTCTCGTTTCTTACATTCCGTTGATCTCCTTTAGGCATGGCAATTGATATCTTACTATTTAAATGGAGTACAGTAGAAAACACATCCATTTAAACGTGAGGTATATTTAAAGGCAGTAATTTAGATGGCAAAGGTGTTTCATTCATTAAGGAATAAGAGGGGCAGAGACGTGCAATGAAGGTGCTGCTCGAAAGGAACTTCGCGTTTGAGGATATGCTATACCCATTGATGAACCAACTAGATAGATACAGTATGTGCAATTTATCTTGAGCGTTCGTCTCCCAATCCTCACTCGGTAGGTTTCGACTAACTCCGTAAACACAGATGACAACTTAGAAACATGAAATGTGCTATACTAGTTCCCCAAATTAGTACACTCTGTCATCTAGTGACAAATATGCCATGCTTTTACGTGCGCTCTTTGTTTTCTGTGTGAATTCGTTTTGTGCATGTTTGAGGTTAATTACTACAGCTTAACCAGTTTGTAATTAAGGCTGAAGGCACACCAAACTCATCATCATATGTACTTTCCGAGCAACGAACTCTGACTCGGAAACATGCACGTACAGTCGTGCATAGTGATGGCTGCAAGATAATAACAAAACTTGCAGAAAGTTGCGATAGAGAGAAGGATAACAACCAGTTAATGTTCCCATTCAGCAAATCAATAGAACGATCGGCTGTTTACACAGGAAAAAGCGTCAGCACTGTCAGGCGTATTAAATCGTTTTGTACATCTGATCCCAATGAATCTCCAAAAACACCAGGAAACACCAAGTAAGGCTGTGATCTGTGTATGTTAATAACTAATAGTGATGTTTTCTTTCTTTCTTCTTTTCCTTTCAATCCTTTCCTTTTTGACTTTCTCCTTTTCCTTTTATCTTGCTCTTTTATCTTTTTTTCCTCTTGCTCTGAGCCCTTTGTATATTTCTACATAGCTTTCTATTTCCCTCCATTACCAAAGCTACACTGGTATTTAATAGAGGCCAACAAACCTAGGAGCAAGATTTACCTATGTTGCGGATGTCATGGTTCTTGAAAGGGGACACACAATTATTCGTTTACCTCCGTATAACTGTGATCTGAATGCAATTGAACTGACGTGGGCAAATATAAAGAACGTTTTCAGAGGACACAACGTTACTGGTGATATGTCAGCCACAATTCTGCAGAAACTTGCTATAGAAGCATTCTATTCTGTAACTGCGACTGATTGGGAAGGATACTGCAAGACCTGGAAATGAAATATTGGAGAAATAATGGTGTGAGTGAAAATGCAATTGATTAAATTATCAACATATCAGAGGATACTAGTGATGAAACTGATGCAGTGGACTCAGAAATCAAAGAATCACAAAGCGAATGAGTGTTTATGGCTGTCATATTTGCTTACTGTTTTTATATGTTTCATAAATAGTAAGTATATCAATATACAGCTTATAGGATCGAGTTCAATTTGATGTTTGTCCACAGTCTCTCACTTGCGGCGTGTATCTTCGCTTATATTACACACTATTTAGCGGAATTGTGTTTTTCAAGGTTGACCGCACTGCAGAAACAAAAGAGCGTTAGCTCTCGCAAATTCCTTCTACACGAACTACCCCGTAAATCCAGCGCTCTTCTTATCTTGCGCGTACTGTATACACGTAATAAACAGCAATTTCCCCATACGGTAACTCTAAACAGTGATATATTGGTAACCCTTGGTGGCCAACATCGAGTTTGATGTGATGATAAAAAGAGGTAGTCATTAAACCCATCTGAAACTTGCCTTCCAGTGTCACTAGAACCACCCTTACTCCAATACATATCCACGCATACCTTGAGTATAAACGGCTCTACCCTACTCTACTCTGACTTACATCAACCTCAATTCGCTACACTTATTAACGTATCTGAACAGAATGCTTTGATAACTGCGATGTTACACGAAATGGAATCATACTCAAAGAGCTGCTGTAATGCCTTAAGTTACAAACAATTTACATTTCTATGGAGAAGCTCACAAAGCGAATCAGTTGTAGAGCTTCAGTTTTGTTGCTAATGTATATAAGTTACAGAATTCCCGTTCTGACAGCAGCTTTGTTCTACCTGGTCTTTACGTCTGCCATTTGCTACAGGCTGTTAATCCATGTACATGGCGTGCCTTCCTCATTATGCAACCCGTAATAAAATGTTAAAGGCAGGAAACGTACAAGCATTTCTGGCTAAGCTTTGTTAAGCGTAATGAGTTTTGTACTGTGTTGTTCAACATTATTTTTCTCATAAATAATTAGAATTTATTATACTAAGAAAATTACATTTGACTTTGATATGACTAGTATATGCATAGTACTTACCTTATTATGTTTACATTTTAAACAGATATATTTTTAATTCATGAAGTATTGCATAATAAATATCGGCTCAAAAGTCAAAGAATCATTTAACAAATATCTCTATGACTTTAAACTTCACTGCTTTATTTTTTCCCATTTATACTCCGCCTTTAACTGGTCATTTGGGCAGCCATTCTCTTTTGGAACATATAGAAGGTGCTAACTGGTATTCGCTGGGTTTTAGTCATTATATCACGCACACATTGTACTGTCATTCATACTTCCATATTCTGGTGAAGATGAGGAATTATTTTGCTGGGAGATAATCCCAAAATCACCAACCCCAACCGCCGGGAATCAAACCCGGGACCCTTAGCACGCCAGACAGGTGCTCTACCGTCTGAGCTATGGGGTGAGTCTGCACTCATTTTGTTAAAACACAAAGTTTAGTCATATTTTGCATTCTTTATCTTAGTAACAAAGGCAGCTCTCTAGCACAGAACAAACGCGTGCGTTTCGTAAATGGCAAGAATTAATAATTGGTAAATAAGTGGCTTTCGAAAAATTTGCAAACGTTTTGCCTAGTAGCCTACATAAATGCTTTAGCATTAAAATTTCCAAGAGTATTACAAAAAAACATCTTCCATTGCCTGAACTAAGGTCATGACCTTTAGTGCCGGTTGTTTGTTTCATTGAACGAGTGAGTTGTTCTACCCAACTCTTTTTTTAAGAGAATGGGAAAAAAATGGAATTTACCCACACCAGCACAGGAGTCTCCGGGCTGTAAAATTAAAAGTACAATTTGCAAAAATTCAAATGCTCTTTATTTCCTTAGAACGACACTTGTACAACTGTGAGATCAGCAGAATGACGCAATACACACGTACGAAACCTTCAAGTCCGTCTGACACACGTCCACACTGCACCATTAACAACTCTGGAATAATTGCTTTCCTGCAGTACTCGGCTCCCTCCGAACTCTTATTTATACACGAACAGCTGTTTTCACAGTTTCTCGAAATCTGACGAAGCCACACGAAGCATCACAAAGCCTCATGGACTCTAGTGGTGGAGCGAGAACATCCACACCATCTGTCCCTTTCCCCCTCTTTGCTCTCTCTCTGGGCGTGGCTTAGACGCTATCTCTGTCCTTCGCTGCCAGCTTCTCTTCCTTTGCGTTTGCTTAAGAGTGGCCTCATGATATTTATTGTGTTCAAAGCGCTGTCGCTATATAGGGGTCACCTAACAGTTGACAAACAGAGGATATGGAGGGTAATAGGGGAAGGTCGCTGCTATAGGAATGCAAGCAAAAGTTTTCACATTGGTTACACTTATTAAACATCCATTCCCCAGGTCAGTTATTGCTAATTGTATGAGAGAAACGAACTTGTTTGAGCGTTGCGATGTACGAAGGGGGACCCAAAAGAAACCGGACTCCGAGGGCGCTGCCCTCGTAGACGTAGTGCAGGGTTCTCACGCTAGATGGTGTTAGTAGAGACCTTCATGAAACAGCTGTGCAGACGGCGTCAGTGTAGAGCTGAACGTGCAAGTGTGGTATTGTGTTTCTCTGACTGTTGGCGGGTTACCTCTGCGAAGTCGTTATGACAACTTTAAAAGAACAAAGAGTGTGTGTGAAATTTTTTTCCTGCTTAAAAACACTTCAGCAAAGACACACCAAATGCTTCAGGAAGCTTTCCAGGAGGACACTATGACCGGCACACAGGTTTTCGAGTGGTTTGGGTGCTTTAAACGTAGTGAGATGTGTGTTGAAGACCAATTTCGTTCAGGACGCCCTTCAACTTCTCGAAATGAGGAGAACATTGAAAAGGTACTCCAAAAGATCAACAAGGATCCTCGCCAAACCATCGACAAAATTTCAGCAGTGACAGGAATCAGTTGGAGCTCGCGCCAGCGGATTTTGAGGGAGGATTTGCACATGAGACGTGTTGCTGCAAAATTTGTTCCGTGCCTTCTCACACAGGAGCACAGGACTTGAAAACAGAGATTGCACATCAGCCAAACTTCATGAACAAATTCATTACAGGGGTTGGGAGTTGGTTTTAGGAGCATGACCCAGAAACCAAGCAAGCGTCAAGCCAGTGGAGGACTCCCAACTCTCCCAGACCGAAAAAAAGCAAGGCAAATGAGGTCAAATGTGAAGACGATGATCATTGTCTTTTTTGATGTTCGTGGAATTGTGCATCAGGAATTCGTACCCCCTGGCCAGACTGTTAACCAGCACTTTTACTTGGATGTTTTAAGGCGTCTGCGAGAGGATGTGAGGAGGAAACGCTCGGAACTTTGCCGATCAGATGACTGGTTTCACGACAACGCTCCGGCAAACAGGGCCTAACGAATGACCCACTATTTGGCATCTCAGAGCTGGTCTGTCGTTCCCCACGCTCCGTATTCGCCTAACCTAGCCCAGTGCGACTTTTTCCTATTTCCGTGAATGAAAAAAAACACTAAAAGGGGAGTGTTATGACGATATGGAGGCGGTAAAAACAGCTCCGCAAAGGGCACTGGACAATATCAAACTTGAAGAGTTCCAAACATGCTTCCAACAGTGTGAAAAGAGACTTGACAAATGCATAGCATGTAATGGAGAGTATTTTGAAGGTGACTGAAGTCATTTTGTAAAAAGGTTCCTCAATATAGTATTTATGACAACGATCCGGTTTGTTTTGGGTCCCCTCCTCCTATGTTGTTAACCTTCTTTGTTAAAACACTATTAAAATTCCTTTTTATGGAAGAACACTACTGACTCAGTGGCAGTAGGATTTTAGGTAGACCGGCGACTCATGACCCAAAACAAGGATCAGATTAGGGTCGTGGTGTGACATTGCACAGGAAAGCTAGAAAATTTGTCTGTTCTCTTGGGGAATTCTTTGAACATGGAAGGAGTTACCTTAAAATAAGAATTATTTTATCAGGTGTACTTATTCATAAATATATTTTGTTCAATAATTTGTTTCAATGTGTATTCGAGATAGGAACGGAGATTCAGCAACAAAATAGGTGTTCAGAACCACGCCCATTACGTCAGGGTGGCTCAGTTGTTTAGACGCTGGCTTACTAATCCAAAAGTCATGGATTCGTACCCGGAAGAGACCGACTAAGCGTGTTTAAAGGTGACTCCCCATGTCAATGCGTGTACTGCATGTAAAAGAAATCTTGCGAGTCAAAATTCCGACTCACCTGTGGCGCTGATATGATCATAGCAATTGCAGTCATTAATAAATTATTTAAAAAAACTCACCTGTGAAGGGACTACACGCAGTGAATGTGTATTTTTCTTTTATTGAAATAGGCCAATACAAATTAAATGTTCATTTTTCCGCTGAGGTTTGATAAACTCCAACCTTAGTTTATGATTCGAGTACTGAGAGGTTAAAGAGGCGTACTTGCTATCTGCTTCTCGGCAACTCACGTGGAGAAACAGTTGAACGTCAAGCATCTTATTTTAAAAGTCAGACCGTAATAATCACTTTTAAGCATCTGACGATCAATTCCGTATCTTACTTACTCTTATACCAATCATGAAACACTAAAACTTCAAGAGTTTACTGCGAAAAACATGGAGTGGATGGGAGTGTAACCTTCCTAAGAACGGTTTATACATGTTATATAAAAATAAGAGGGCTTTTCAATAAAGAAAGATCATAATTTTGTACGGTCATAAATTTTCGCTCTGAAATTCAAACCTATTATATTCTGTTAGCTTAACGTGACGCAAACACGCCATAGTAGTTTCATTGTTGGTACTCCTGGTTCCCGCCTGTGAGAACCAGGCAAGTTCAGACATCTTCAGTATCGCCTACCACTGCAATGGAGGTAACTTTCAGTTAAAGTTGATGTTAGAGGAAGATCCGGAGATTCTTTAAAACGTAATCACTGCTGATGAAACTTGGCTACATCATTTTGATCCTGGGAGCAAACAGCAAAGCTCAGTGTGGTAATCTCCTTCATCACCAACCCCAAAAAGCAAAGGTCGTTGCTTCTGCTGGAAAGTTATGATCGTCTCATTCTTTGATATTCGTGGAATGGTTTATCAGCATGTTGTACCTGCAGACATCAGTAACTGGACAATACTACAGGGATGTCCTGAAAACATTGGTAGTCCATATCAGGCGCAAAATACCACATTTCCCTAAAGAAGGCTAGATGCTGCACCCCGATATGGCTCGGCTGCATATTGCCAATCTTGAAGAAACTCCTTCGTGGGAGGCATTATCCATCATCAAAAGCACTGGTGAAGGCTGCGGAGGCGATTTTGAAGGATATCTCAAAAATGGTTTTCAGCATGTCTTTGAAGACTGGCAGAAACCCTTGTACAGGTGCATCGCATTCAGGGGAGACTATTTTGCGAACGACCATCAAAATTATGAAGATGAGTAAAGGTATGTTGTCAAAAAAATTTTAATCATTCTTTATCGAACAGCCCTTGTAAAAATTAGGGGTCGAGTAAGTCACGAAAATGTAAGTAGGTAGATTTTTTAGCTAATAAAGCCACAATTCTAATCCGAATTTACAATATTTTTGATAAGATAGAAATGGGAACGTTTTGTCACTGCACTTGCTTCTGCAAAATGACTAATTTTGTAATTGATAATTTGCAGTCAGAAGGAGGTCACGCCACTATTCATCCACTACGTTACGCAAGAACTGGTCTTCTGATAGCCTTCATGACCCTGTGAAATATGCATCAGACAAGGAGAAACATACGCTCTATTTGGTAGTCGAGATACCATCATTGGCTATTATATCACTCCAATTCATACATGTGTCTCCCCTCCCAGAATTTCCCGTTTGGCGTGTGTAACTCTGATTTCACACTAGTAGCGTTCGATTAAACCGTTTACTGGTGATATCGTTGTGACAGGTCCCAGATTCCAGAGTGGGATTCTGTTTTTTAAACCTCGGACTTGGCCTAGGTTTATTCACAACGTAAGTAGTATTTTAGCTATTTTTACTTTCTTTACTATTTAGTATTGTTTTCCAGCGATAAATTCGATGCCGTTATTTCACCGAAAATGCAAATTATAGGATTTCGTTCAAGAGAACCGTTTTTACGTATAGGTTTGCGTGCGTACGTCTGCCTGCGAGCACCATAATTAAAAACCAGACATGAGTTAAGTATCAGACTTGGAAATTAGGTTCAGCTTTTTCCAAGTATGCGACACCAAAATTTCAAACTGTATATAGCTACACGAAACCGAGCCTGATGGCTCAGACGATGTCGTTGTGGCCCACATTCGGTAGCTCCGGATTAGATTCCCATGGATTTTTCGGGTGTTTTTGAGGGCTACCAGGCGATTGCTGGATAGGCAACTCTTCTGCTAAGTTGTATATGAACTGACGTCTGCTTGCTTTTTCACCTGTTACTTCCTTAAAGAGTACCCATGCATTAATACCTGCCAAGGCCAACACATTGAAAAGACACGCATAAGCTACCTTCTGCATGCATATTTCACAGTGTACCGTCGAGCCATTTGATCGATGACGTCAACGCCGTACTTGGTGTTACTGTAGTACGCCACTGATAGTGGCAGCTTTTGGAATGTTGTTTATTTATAGTAACTGTGTCATGCATTGAACACAAAAGCAGCACATTTTTGTCCTTATTCCCCTGATAGCATGTCAGAATGATGTCACCTGTGATACCGAAATTATGGTTTGCCAGAAGTAAAGAGTCATGATATATGTCAAAGGAATGTTGGTTCTTTGTTACGACAAAGGGCAAGACCAGTTCAGTTGGGGAATTTTTATAACAAAGCCATGAAAGAAGCAGTGTCCTTAGAAGGTTTCTAAAGGAATTGTCACTTGACGTGTATGAATAGGGAATTCTTTGGATCATTTACAATGGCGATCAAAACAGCCACAAAGCGATTTTGTCTGAAAAGGAGTTTTGAGAGGGAAAGTTAGAGATATACACGCGTGCAGCTGTGGTCAGAGAGCACTCTTCGGCGTAAGGCCGATGGGGACAGTTCGCGGCTAGGAAGCCATTATAAACATTCTTCGGTGTTAGGCCGATGAGAGGAGTCTGAGACGTGAAGCCTATTAGAGCGGTCAACTTGTTCGGAATATTTGTCGGGTCATCAAAATTTATCGATTAATAAACAATTAGCATTCAATAGCTCTAAACCGATATTGGTAACCCTCGGTCGGCAGCTTCCATTTCGAGGTTTGAAAAGAAGAAGCAGTGAATAAATAATTTGGAAACGGGCATTTCAGTGTTGCGAAAATCTCCTTCTCACACCCATCCACGCATACCCTGAGAGAAACCTCATTGCTCACCAACTTATTTGCTCGACCATAAACAATTTTGTAACACCTGACTTACAAAGTACAGTTATGTGCAAAGGTGCTGTAGCATATTCTTCTGATTGATAGATTTCCCCACTACATTTCTTTACTGTGCCCACAATGCTGTACATTTACGCTTCAAACTTTCTGCAAGGCATTAACTTGTGGAAAAATTTTCACTTGTAATATTTATTCCTGCAAAAACAAATGCAAGAGGAACAACTGTGGGGCGCTGATCGTCATTACCCAGGTGAGGAAAAACAATCACCAGATACTTTGATTTTTCAACTGCAAGCCAAAACTTTATTCCAAATTTGTCTGGTTTATTGCTCATATATTGAATGAAAGAGCATCTAGCCTTGCAAGGAAACTGTAACTCATCCACAGTGATATTTTCACTTATAATGTAACACTGCAAGTAATTGATAATTAAAGGATTCCAGGGAGGAGCAGCAGCTGCAAAGCGATCTCTTCTTAGTCTTTGAGAACGCCTGACCTTGTGATCAAATAGCATAAACCACAACATTTCAGTGAATTTGTTTCTGCTCATTGTGTTCCTGAAAGATGATTGTTCCCAGGTATTCGACCATAACAACTTCAAAGGAAAGTCTTTTGCTCCAACACCTCGCACAAATTGCGCCACTTGGGCAATAAAGCTTTCTTACTCATCGACAGAGGGTCTGCAGAGTGCCGTAAACCAATCAAGAAGGAAAACAACAATAGATGTGGACAGATCCGAAGGCTATTGTTAACACTTCCGTACCCGTCAAAATGACGATTGTTGGTTCTTTTAGCAGGATTTGTCTGTACCAGTTTTTAGAAAGGTTAAAAATGTTTAATTCTTTGTAGACCTGTTTGTCATCAGTATTTATTAAAAGTCGTAGAACATGGGAAGTGTAGAAAAAAACATAAGCAAGAAATGTCTTCAAAAGCATCGTATCCGTCAAATTGACGGGTGCTTCCTTCTAGTGTTAATCACGTGTGTACTAAAAATCTGCTACGGAGTAGAATAACAACGTCCAAAACTGAAGCCTGTAAAGTACTGCATGCGACCACATCCAAGATGCTGCTACACATTCCTCGTCAGCTCTGTGGCGGGTGTGGGGATTCGTACGAAAAAAAAAAATCCCTGTATAAAAAGAACAAACACTCTGGAATGCAATTCTGATATACGAACATGACCATTAGCATTAACTGCGTCTCGCTGTTCATCAGTGCAGTCAACATGTGACGTAGATCGTCACTAACTTCTACGAAATATCGGGTCGTCCTCTCCTTGGCATAGCAAAAAACTTTCTGCGAACTTCACAAAGTCACAAAGGAATTCAGTTAATTTTATGCCGCCCGCTTGGGTATTGGTAGGATCTCTGCCTCACATTCAAGAGGTCCCGAGTTCGATTCTCTGTCAGGTGAGTTACTTGGATAAGGTTTCTCCAGGCGTTTCCCTTATCCTAAAATACGAATTTTGGGTAACTCTAAGCTCCATGGAACCTGGACCAATTTGAGCATCATTTCACCCATTTCAATCACCGTCCGATATGACTTAGGGCACTGGGCGGCTATTTTTACCCAGACAAGCCTAAGTTTTACCAATATTAAAATTTAAATATATAGAATACTAAAAATTATCAGAAATTTAAATTCGGTGTGATTAATGTATAAGGATGTGTGCATTCAACTGCTGTATAACATTTAAATTAAGTTCACATAGGTCCATACAAAAGTGTCATAAACACACCATGTGTCCTGAAAAAAATATTGCACCCTATACTTCAGGTGCACTTTACTTGTAGAAGTTTAAAGCTACATGCACCACATTTTATCCTAAATAACCTAATATATAGTTTTATAATATTAGCTAAATGAAAATCAGATATAGTTTATACTATGAACATGAAAAATTAATTAGTTTTCAGTAAAAAAGAGATAATATTTTCAAGTACTGAATATTTGTTTTCGTCCATTTTATAAATCACATGAAAATAAATGTTAGCCGAATGTGTTTAACAAATATTGACAAATATCCACTATGAATTTTGTGTCAGTTTCTTTTATAGTTTTTGAGAAACATGCACATAAAGTATGAAAAATCAAGGTTTTGGGAAATCAAGATCAAAGATTAAGCACTATTCTCAGGAAGTTGGCTTATCATTACACCGCCATGTTTAAATAGACGAATTATAGGGCTTTAATACCAGCTTACAACCTATGTTACATGTATATCATTTTAAAGCTGATGAATTATATAATCTTTCAACATTAAAGCAAGGGTTAAAGGGCGTAAATTACATAATAAAGTTATGCCAATTCAGTTCATATTTACGAATTTATAAATAATGAATAAGTTATCCAAAGATTTACAAATATTTTACCATTTTTGTTGTGGTCAACTGTTTATAGTGTTTCAGTGTGTTAAAATTAACTTTGTGTGTAATCTTCGAAAGGTATATCATCATAATACTACGTAAAAAGATTTCAGTTTTGATAACAAATGATAAACGTTATTGAAAAACATATGGTAAGTGAAATATCTGTGAAAGCTTTGGCAAAGAGTTGAACATCTTTCTAATTCGTAATGCTTTAGTTTGTTGAAAATAAAAGACAGTTCTGTGTTTATTAAAATTTGCTTTTATACTATTATATTAAGTTAAGTTAGCTTTTTTCTTAACTTTCAGGCTTTCTTTGTAATTTTACAAATATTTCAACATCAAAATTAGGCAAAACGATTCAGCCGTTCTGTTTTCTGTGAGACTAACAAACGTTAATTCCATGTTATATGTCGCTTAGAATTGCGGGAGACAATTTAAACGTATACAGTAGAATGATTTAGCATTATGCGCATAAGCTTTCCCATAAAAATGACGATGTGCTTTTCAGAGAATTTATTTTTGTGTACGCATACACGAAGCTCCGGTTTTATTTTCCACAGCACGCGTACTCCGCCATTAAAGTAATTGGATTTTATATTTAATTTACTGGGTTAATTTAAATTAAACGCTCAATCAAGCCCCTCCCAATATGGGCTGGTTTCTGTATCGACAATTGTGATATGCGTTGTCATGTTTCCTACGGTTTTGTCAGTAAAATGGGTTAGTCTTCGAATTACGTTTTGATGGTTTTATCTTACGAACATCTTTAATGTGCACAAGATAGCCACTTATTATTAGAAATTCCTGGATTTCCACATGCACCATTTAGGGAAGGAAGTTTGCACTTAATGTCTTACTGAGGATTGGAGAGCCATTAACCAACTTCGAAGATATTGAAGTTGTGGACCTATTGCTTTTTGTGAGTCGGGTGAGGAAAAGTTGTCACACGTATATATATACCTACTGACTACAGCTTAACAGCATTGATACAGAGACCTTTCCTATGCACACACACCTTTAGTTATTCCACAGCTACATGTTATCTGACTATAACCATGACGTACTTGTGTTCGATTACATACTCCTCTCCTTAAAGTAACCTGAGGTACTTTTCATAAGAATATTTCACCAAAAATGCATGTTCTGATGTTCCCCTGTGTCCTGTAGAATTAAAACTAAAATATATAAATAAACCAATGAAAAAGATATACAATATTTCTAGCGCATCCCAAAAGGGAATATTCAGTGAAACTCATAGGAGAAGGGACATAAACGTTACTCTTAGTTTGAAGGTAAATATCTTCTAAGGAAAGAGCACGACAGAATTTTGAAGAAAATCCACTGAATTGAATTACTCTATATAGGATATACACACTATCTATTGTTTTCTTTAAAACGGGCTTTAATAAAAAAAGTAAACAAAGAAATCCCACCGCTGTTATTTGCAGATGACTTAGTAGTTGGTTCTATATCTGTTGGAGGGCTGAGAAGGGCAATTCAAGCAATAACTAGCTATTACCAAAAATTGCGGTTGAGAGTTAACGAAAAGAAAACAAAGATCATGTTTTTTTTTTAAAAAAAGGCTAGAGATTGCGTAAAGATGAGAAATGGGAGATAAATGGAGGAGAAATAAAGGTCGTAAAGAGATTTGATTATTTGGGGATAAGATTGAGCTGTGATGGTAAATGGAGTGAACAGAAAATATTAGCTCTAGCAAAAGGTAAAATGGCCATGAGTATTGTAAGAGCATGTTTAATGAAATTACCTGACATTAATTTCAAATGGCTGGAAAGGATCTATACTGCCATAGTAGAAAATAAGATGTTGCATGAGGCAGAGATATGGGGAGTGGATGAAGCATGGGAAGAGGTGGATGTTATTAACAGATCTTTCTGTAAACATATTTTAGGCCTACCGGTACCTTCACCCAACGGGGCAGCACAATTAGAGTTGGGAAGACGTTCAACAAGGGTTAAAATTGTCCCAAGGGAAATGAAATATCTATACAGAGTTGCAAATTTGAAGGAAAACAATATTATCAAGAAATGTTTTCTTTTGCAGAGGAGAAGCAAATGCGGAGACTCTTGGGCGCAAAAAGTAAGGGAACTGATGGAACAGAGAGGTATGGGACATATTTGGAGAAACGAGGAGTATTATTGTATGGGGTTTTGGAAAGAGGTAGAATTAAGGCTGGAAGATTTAGATAGCCAAGTTATATTTACCAGTGTAAGGGAGAAAAGGTCATTGAGGACATACAGGGAAATACAGACAGTGACGGTGAGGGTGAAGTACATAGTTGTGTGTAATAAGTCAGGGCGAGAAGGATTTTCCTGGACAAGGACAGGAGTTAAAAATTTGAAAGGTATTAGATATGAAAAGGATACAGGGAAATGCCCAATCTGTGGAGAAGAGAATACAGATTGGCATAGTATACTTTATTGCAAACAAACAAAGATATGGAGAGAATAAATTTTGCAACAAAAGTGGGACAGTTTAAGGGATGGGGGGAGGTATTAATAATAAAGAAAATGTTATTGGTAAAAGGAGAAAAGAATATAAGAAATATAGTTGAATATCTGGGGAAAGTTAGAGAGAAATGGTTAAGATTTATGAAGCATAAATAACAATTAAGGGCTGGAAAACTAGAGCAATGTATACAAGGGTGAGGAGGGAAATCAGGGGTTATGTGTATTGAGACCAAGACTCAAGGCAAGCAGGTAGAAAGAGTATGTTAAATGTGAATAAGTTATTTTGTTACTGTGTGAAATAAATGTTATAAATGTCAATGTATCAATGAAATTGTACGTAGAAAAAGGATGAGAAATAAATACAAAATACAAATAAAAGGCATTTTCCCTTAATATATTTGCACGAATAGGTAAATCGTACGCTTATTTTGATGTGAAGTGCAAATCAGAGCAAAATCGAGGAGATTGTTGGTGAAAGAAAAGAGGAGCATATGACAAGAATATAATACATAATAAATATTAGATCACATAAGAGCGGAAATTAATGCAAAATTTGCCGTTGTTAATTAGTTAGGAACAACAGCTATGGAAAGTTATAGACAAGTTCAGAGACTGACTGAGGAGAGATTGTCAATACCGACTGGTCGCCTCCAGCTCGAAACAGAAGAGAAAGGATTTATCATGCTTAGAAGGATGGTACCAAAAATGTCATAAAGGAAAGAGGATTGGAAGAGCCGTGGTTAGGTAGATCATCCTGCAGCTTTGAAACAGGATTACAAAGTAACCGCTGATCGCCTCATCTATATCCGTTCTCCTGATAATTCCTTCTTCGGCCCTGGAATAGTAAGTTCGAGGATTGCCCCAGGGAGCGATTTTGAATCCTCTTCTTTATGCTCTTTATACATCGGATCTACACTCTCTATTTAGTCCTTACATTCGAGTTCTACAGTATGCTGATGATATCTGTTTGTACCCTCGGTCTGTGGCTTACTCGTCTGTGGCTTAATGATGCAGCCACCGATTTATCAACTTCGAACTCTGAGCACCGATTACATCTTTCACCTACTAATTCTACAGTCGTTTTGTTTACTAGGAAACAACGGACATTTCCTCATGGCGTTATCCACTTGGGACCTTTTACGTTTACCTTTGCATCTTTCGCTAAATTTTTGGGTATCTATTTGGATAGTCGCCTTTCATGGAGTCGTCATATCCAGCATCTCCTCTCCAAGATTGGTGCAACTCTTAATGTTCTACGCAGTATCGCTCAATCATGGTGGGGGTGACTTTTCCATATTACTTCTGCTATATCGTTCTCTAATTCGGTCGGTGCAGGACTATGGCTGTATCTTTTTTGGCTCTGCTCCCACATCAGTCCTGTGCAAGTTGGATGTCGCTCAGTACCATGCTCTCCGATTTTGTTTGAGTGCTACGCTAGCTAAACCGATGAATGCGCTTTTGGTTGAGGCCTGTGAACCACCATTGGAGATTCGTTGACACCTCTTAACCCAGCGCTTTCTATTGCGTGTTTTCTCCTCGGATGCCAACCCAGTATTGCGGACGTTACACTGTCTCGCTCCCAATTATCTCGACGTGGATTTTTCCTGCTGTGCGAAGATTGCCCTTACTCTTAATGAGTTTTCGGGATCTATACCGCGCTTTTCCCTTAATTTTGAAAAGTCCCTCTCTTTCGGGGTTTCAATATCCATTTGTGTTACAGTTCCTGATTATTTCGGTGCATTATCTTCCTGTTTACATAATCCGGAGCCCTGACGTGAACGTCGCCCTCTCTCAATTCTTGTAGGTCACATGGCCAGATTTCACCACGATCTACGCCGACGGTTCTAAATCTACTGCTGGAGTAAGTTATGCATGCGTCTGTCCTTCCACTAACGCCTTGGCTCGATACCACCTACCTATGGAGGCTTCCAACTACACTGCGCAGAGTGTGCTGCAGAGACTCTCATCTCCCCTCTGGACGAGAGATATGCACTGTTATCTTTACGAGATACTGACGTTGGTGAACCACGCTACGATAGCCGGACGGCAAATTCACTTCCTTTGGATCAGAGGGCATGTCGGAATTCGAAACAATGAAGTCGCCGATCGGCTGGCAAAAGAGGGACTCACCCAAGGTACCCTTCAACTGCCCTACACGGATTTCTTCCCGGTCCTTCGGCGTGGTGTCTTTGCCGCTGGAATGATGCCTGGATTCGTTCTCAGTCCATGCCGCCGTTCAGATGCATCTATCCACGACCACGTGGTTTTCTAGATTGCACGTCGACATCTCACCTCCACCATTGGAATGCGATTTGGACATGGATGTTACCCTGCGCATCTACACCGACTACGTCTCATCGATTCCCCTGTATGTCCTGATGACCCAGGCGAAACCGCTGACCTCAATAATCTCCTGTTCAGTTACTCTCGCTACCGAGCCCACCGTTCCTCCTTCCTCCGCCGCCTACTTCAACAGTCTGTTCCTTTACGCGCTAGCGTCAACACCATAATACAGT